>CM064916.1:56483579-57083579 GCA_032727855.1 Quercus ilex subsp. ballota | reverse complement strand
TTATATCAAATTTTTGATCAATTTATAGAATATAGAGCTAATAAAGCTAATTTTTTAATAAAAGATCTAACATAAAATACAATAATGTGATTTATGGGCACATTCCCGTGCCCATTATCGTTAACATTTCCCTTAGGTAGTGTGATGCCATCTTGCAACCACCAATCACCCAGATCATATCTTGAGGGGCAGAAAATTCCACACTTTTCCACGTTTAAAATATTCCACACTTTTCCATCCTTAAATAGATAAAGTGTCTGTTTGGCTAACTTAATTTTTGCCAAATTATTTTACTATTCAGCTTATTTTTGTTACTATTTATGGGTTACACTGCACTTTTTGGTACTATTCATAGGTTCCACTATACTATTTTAACTAACATTTACCTTTATCTACAATATTTTCAGTAAAAAGTTTTTAATTTTAGCAAAATAAGCGGATCTCAAAGAGACCCAAAAGAATAAAGTGTCGGTGACATATTAATCTTGAGGGGGCGGAAAATTTTCACCATGTTTTAAAACTTGTGAATACTTTTAAGAGTTTTGGATATCGTTAATTTTGCTAAAAACTAAAAACATTGTAGCAAAATTATTTTAAAACGTGAACAATAGTTGTGGGTCCCAGTTTTAAAACACTGTTGTGGCTTTTCATTTGTTGGTTGAACAGTAGCCGTGAGTCCCAGTTTTAAAACGCAAAACACGTTAAACGTGCTAAGCAAACTAGGGATGGACCCAGGTGGGGGCATAAGGGGGCCCGAGCACCCCCTGGGCCCAAAAAAAAAAAAAAAATTAGCAGGTTAAATTTTTCACCAAAAAAAAAAAAAAAGGCTTGGGCCCTCCTTAGTTTTTAGCTCAGGCCCCCTCCCAAAAATCATAAATTCCTAGCCCAACCGGCCAGCCCAGGAGGCAAGAGCCCATAACCCATGTAAAAAAATAAAATAAAATAAAATAAAAACTCAGCAGTCCAAAATGCCAAAACCTAACGGAGAAAGTGAAAATCGAAGGAAAAAAAAGAAAAAAAAAAGGAAAGGAAACTTAGGAAAGTGTGAGGCGAGACAGAGAGATGGAGAGTACTCAGAGTCAGAGAGAGAGACCCACGCCGTGACGCCACCACCCACACCCACGCAGTGTCGCTGTGACGTCGCCGCCCATGCCCACGCTTGCGAAACCCATCTTGCTACCCAGTACCCACGCCGACGTCGCCATAATCACGCAAGAGTCTCAGCTGTCACTGCTGCCCACGCAAGACCCATCTTGCCACCACCATCGGTTGCTCGATCTGCCCAGCCCAGCTTCGTTGCTCTAGCCTTCACAGTTTACAGGTATTTAATCTATCCTTTCCTTCAAAACTAATGAAATGCTTGTGAGTCTCAAAATCTAACAATCTGTGCTTGTGGACTTATGGTGTTTGTGTTTTTACTGATGAGTGATGAATTGATGTTGGTGATTGTGAATTGAATCTGTGCTGCCTGTGGTTTTTTTTTTTTTTTTTTTTTTTGGCTTTTTAGGTTTTTGGCTTTGTGACTCTCTGTCACTTTGTGTTTGTGACTCTCTCTCGTGTATTATATAGATAAGAAAGATAGAGAGAGTAGAGATTGTAGAGATTACTCAGATTAGAGAATATTTGTTTGACTGTTTGTTTGTTCTTTATTGACTGGTAGTTAGGTATAATAGGGACAAGTGACAAAAAAAAAAAAAAAAGAGGAAGAAGGTAAAGTTAAGAAAAGTTTTTGTTAGTAGTGGAGAATAAATTTATAGTGTCGGTAGTGGGATTGGGTTAGTGGGTCAATGTCAGAAAGATGAAGACAACACAAAGACAAAGTGATAAATAAAGGCAGACCAAAGACAAAAAGAAAAAAAAAACAAATCATATAATATAGAAAATTGTCACACAAATTTAAGAAAATAACAGTGATTCACTTACGCCTATTTCTATCCACAAGATTTCAGAAATTATGACAAACAGGTGTTTGAGAATGAGTTTTATCATTTTGAGCATAATGTAGTCCAGGATCCAGAGTTCAAAAAATTGAAAAGTTTATCTGAGTTGTGTTAATGGTTAGTGAGAACTGAAAATTCAGAACACTACAAATTTGTTTATAGAATGGTGAGACTTTTACTTACCCTTCTAGTTTCTACTGCTACTACAGAGTGAGCATTTTCAGCTATGAAAATTGTCAAAACTAACCTTCAAAACAAAATGGAAAATGATTTTTTGACGAACTCTTTGATGTTATACATTGAAAAGGATATAGTTTCGACATTTAGTTTGGATTCAATCGTAGATGATTTTGAAGATTTGAAAGAGTGTCGAGTTCCCTTTTCATAGATGACTGTATTAAGAAATAATAGTGTTTCGTGTCTTTTATTTTTGTTGGTAGATGATTGTATCTTAATATATTAAAAAACAATGATTTTAGGTATTTGTCTTAGTTAATAGTTTATTAATACTATATGGATGCGTATTTGAATTTTTTTTTTTTTTTTTTTCGCTTATCTCCGACTCTCTCCAATTTGAAATCTTGGGTCCATCCCTGAGGCAAACGCACGCTTAATGATCAAAAACGATAAAAGAGATCTGGAAGAAACCGTAGAATTAGACTTTGGCTTTGAAAAAAAGGGTCCTTTACAGGATACGATAGCGCTGGAGTAGTTAGACGGTCAAATCAAGATAATTCACAGCCGCCTAAACAGGGTCCTCACCTTTTTCCTTTTTTTTTTTTTTTTTAGGCTGTGTTTGTTTCGTGTAAAACGTTTTCCGGAAAATACATATTTTTCGGAAATGCTATTTTTCGGAAAAGGAAAATATTTTTAAGTGTTTGGTTGAATTATGAAAATTGTTGTGGAAAATTGAGTTCATGTGTTTGGTTCTATTAGGAAAATACTATTTTCCTACCATTTTTTCACATTGATTCCGGCAACAACAACAACAACAAATTGATTCCGGCGACAACAACACAACAACAACAACAACAACAACAAATTGATTCCGGCGACAACAACAACAATCAAACTTTAAACAAACAAAACTAAGATGGGTCTGGGTCTGGGTCTCGGCGATGGGTCGACTCAGTCACGAAAAAAAAAATCAGACCTCACTCTCTCTCCCTTGTCGATCAACCTACCTTCGAATCGCTGTCCATCACGCCGCCGCTGTCCTCCGATCTAAGGCTTTACACCGTCCAATCCGCCGCTGCAGCTTTTCCCACCCATCTCGCCATCGCCGTCCTTCATCTCCACTGGGAATCGGGGCGGTATAATCGGTCCTACCCTCTGCCACCGACACCAACAACCTCCACCACAGCCACCGCGGCCATCCCCGGTCTGTGGATCGAAGCTTGCTCGTCGGTGTGTGGTCGGGGCTTGTGGAGAGCTCGGAGCTCGTGTGGATCGGAGTTTGCTTAGAGGTCGTCGGTGTGTGGATCGAAGCTTCGAGCTTGGAGGTCGTCGGTCTGTGGATCGGAGCTTGCTCGTCGATGTGTGGTCGGAGCTTGGAGCTTGGAGCTTGGAGACTTGCTGCTGAGTGCGTGTGAGAGAGCTTGGAGAGTTGCTGTGTGAGAGAGCTTGGAGAGTTTTCCGGAAATTGGTTTAAGGGAAAATAAAAGGTGAAATAGATTTCCGCCTGGGGAGGGGTTATTTTCGGTCAAAGGTGAAATTATTTTCCGTTGACCGAATTTTCCTAAGCAGCCAAACACCCAAATTTTACGGAAATAGTTTTCCGGAAGTAGTTTGAAGTCAAAACAAACACAGCCTTAGTTTCATCATTCTCTTTTTTGTATTCTATATATAGATTCGATCAGACCCGATATTTGATATACTTTTCTTTAAAAAAAAAAACTTTAGAAGTGAGTTACTATTATTAACTTGAAAAAAAAAAAAAAAAGTCTGTATTCACCGTGTTCTAAAACTCTTCGGACTTTGGCTTTGAAAAAAGGGTCCTGAAAAGGATACGGCGGTGCTAGATATTTGACGTGATCAGCAAAATTTGCCCTAAGTATTTTCCCTAAGTATTTTCAGCCAGAGAATACACGAGACAGCCAAATTTGCCCAAAGTATTTTCAGAAAGTTGAGTTAAAAGAAGGTGAATAGAGAGGAGAGGGCTCTGTCACGTGCTGGTATTTTATCATTGGTAGGATAACTAAGATTTTTAATTTGTTGTTCATCTTCGATATCGTATATCTTTGGGTTCTTCAACGTTTTATATGTCAGGGCTGCATGAAAAGCTTTTACGCTGTGGAAGATACAATACTCTCCTCTTCTTAACATTTTTAGCTAATTATAGGCCCGTTTGCTAATTATAGGCCCGTTTGGTACAAATATTTAAAAACACATATTTTCAGTTTTTAAACAATATTATACGTTTTTTTCACACTTTTTTACGTACATGTATTTCGAAAAAATACAAACAACATTACCAAACGACTCCTATATTTTGTGAATATTGACAATTCTATATATATATTAAAAGTCAAAAGACTCAAAACTCTGATAAAATCCAATTAGATTATGCCATGTGTTTTATATAATTTTTTATTTTAGTGATAAGTAAATTATTGAGTGTAAAAATTGAAGAGTCCAAATCCAATTAGTTTTAAATTAGATTTCAATTGGAATCCAATTTTGAGTCATATGTCCATTTAATTTTTGAATTTCTGTAGCTAGTGAACTATTGGTTGTAAAAAATGAAGAGTCTAAATCTAATTAAATTCTAAATTTTATATATATATATATATATATATATATAGAAACTATTACATATTTTATAAATGTATAGTCAGGGGCGTAGCCAGGATTTTTTACATGGGAGGGCCAATTTTTGACGATGATGATTATCATCATTGTATGGACAGTCTATATATTTAGGTTGATATGAGATTTCATCTTGTTCGTTGATAGGAAATTCATATATTTGTTTACATAATCCTGGATAACGATATATCTCTTTAGACTGAATTCTTGAACATTTGGAGGGGTGTTCATCAGGCATTGAAGTATCAACATTTATTTTTACAGCCACATTTGTTTCTACAGCCACAGGTGTCCTAAATTTTGAATTGCTAACATCTTTTTTCTTTAAGAATGCATCAACTGTTTTTCGTTTGCTCGTAATTCTTTTAACTTTAAGAATATGACTCAAAAATTAACCTGAAAAGAACTAAAAAAATAAAATCTTAATTAGAAATTTTTACTTAATTATATGGATGTTATTCATACTCAAGAAAAAAACTAAAATTTCCACTATAATTTAAACAGTCAACCCATCATCATTTCTATTATTCAAATTTTCCTGTATTTTAATTTTTTTTTAATTAAGAATAACCCCTCAAACAAAAGCAAAAATTAAACACACAAGTACACAACATAAATCAAACAATTTAACAACACCCACTACCACATGATATCTAACTAATCAAAAATAGATAATAAATCAAAAAAATTTTACCTTAGAAACTTTATCTTCCCTTCAAGACTCATCACAAACAACCTCCCTTCAAGACTCTTCACAAAGTACAAACTTTATCTTCCCTTCAACCATATATTTCTCTAAAAATCTATGAAAAATTAAAGAGCATGTGAATATTTAAGTGTAGATAGTTGAGAAAATAAAAAACACTAAAAAGAGATGAAGTGGAAACTGAAAACTCACCCTCTGATTACGCCTCTGCTCTAAATGATTTATTTTAAGAAAGCAAGAAGAAAGAAAATAATGGTCAGTTTTTTTTTTTTTTTTTTTTTTTTTTTGGATCGTGAGGACTAAGTTTGAGAGGAGAGTTGAGCTGAGCTGGGGGTTTTGTTTTGTTTAGGGGCTGCTGGAACCAGTGAAGTGGGCGGTGGCGTGTACACAGTAGACAATAAGAGAGTAAAAAGAGAAACGAAAAAAAGGGTTCTGAATCTTCTGATTTTGAGTTAGAGAATGGGTAATAAAGTTGGGTAGTGCTTTGGGTATTTATATATAAGTGGGCTGTGGGCCATGTTTTATTTTATTAGAAGATAAAAAGGCCTACAATTGAAACTAGAGCCTGGGAGTGAATTGAAGTATTGAACAGAAATGGGAGGGGGGGGGGGGGTGGGGGCCGGATGTACATCATTGAGGGGGCCCAATTAAAATTTGTATATATGTTGATGGACTTTTTTTTCTTTTTTTTGCAGGGAGCTCGGCCCCCCCAAGGGGCAACGTGGCTCCGCCCCTGTGTATAGTTTCAAAAAGGTGTAAACTAATACTATATATAATTTGAACACCTTCTAATGTATAATTTAAACCGTATAATTGTAATTTTTTTTAATTGTACCTGACTACCCATGTATATGCACGAGATTACATACTAATTATTCTTAATAGACAAAAAAAAAAAAATTATTATAGTTATATTGAAACAATTTATATGTATAAAAGAATCTAAATCTTCAAGATTTTTTTTTCCAATTTTTTTTTTTTTTATTTTGAGTAATGTTACATACACAAACTATTTTACAAACTGCTGATGTGATAAATTTTTACTAATTCTAATATGGGCCCATTACTAACATCAAATTTTTACTTGCAATAACTATTTTGAAAATACTAAAGTCACATCAGCAGTTTGTAAAAATACTGTAAAATAGTTTGTGTCAGTAGCATTACTCTTTTATTTTTAAGTAAAAGTGCATCCGGATCTTGAAAGGATGGGTTTCACTTTTTCTTCCTCCAAAAAAAGTGAATTCTGATGTATAGAGAAGTGGATTTCAAAATTTTTATTTTTACTTTTATAAAAAATTTCTTCCAAAGGAAATCTGGATGTCCATTTTTTGTATTTTTCTTTTCCCTATTATCCAATCTCTTTTTTCTCTCTACTAACACCACCTTCATCATCATTATTATTTATTTATTAGCTTTATTAATAATAGGAATAATAATAAATATTTTTTTTTGAGAGAGTTTCAACCTATAATGACTGCTTCTGATGATAGCTATTTATCATCAAACCAAGACACTAATAGATTTTTGGTGTAAGAGAGAATTGAACTCTAGATCTCTCTTATTCAATAATCATAGACTCTACCAATTGAGCTAATTGAAATCTACAAAATAATAAATATCTTATTGTTGTTGTTATTGCTGTTACTATTATTGTTGTTGTTAGTACTTAGTAGTATTATTAGTGTTAGTATATTAGAAGTAGTTAGAACTTAGAACTGTAATAATAATTAGTAATCTTATTTTTTATTTAAGTATAATCATTATCATTATTAGTGCAACTACTACAACAATTACTCCAAACTACTATTTACATTTTCATTATCATAGTAAATAATAAACCCAATGAATTTAGTAATATTGTAATTTTTTATGTTTTTGTTGTTGTTATAATCATCCCCATTATTATTTTTCGATACATCGATAGTTGAGGCTGGGAAAATTTGAATGATAGATATTTCTTTATTATTTAATTAATATTATTAGTGTTACGCCCCGTATTCAACTATAAAGATAGGCACGTGACAACCACCGCACACTTATAAGTAAGTACCCTACAAGTGTGCAAGGCCTTCTTAGCAACTAAAACTTCTCCTTAAAAATTAAATCAAATAAATCCAAAATACATCAACAATTTCTTTATGAATAGATCTCCAATAATTTAATAGTAACAAAATCCAAATCTCATGTACATAATGCCAATTGCACAATATATATATATATATATATATATATATATATATATATATATAACTATTAGAAGACCATCCAATTTCAAAATCACTAAGCTTTTTTTCCTCTCACAACACAGTATCAAAACTCCCAAAAATTGCTATTCTTCACAATCTGAAACTGGAGGGAAAAAATGGGGAGGGGGGGTGAGTTGACAACTCAATAAGTAAAAAAAGTCCTAATAAGTTCTATCAAGCAATAGATCTATAAAGTATAAGATGTAATATGTGTTTTCAAAAGTTATGATATACTATGTGTTTTCAAAATAACTGAAGAAGTTTCATAGTCTTAAAATAATAAGTTGCACATAGATCACATACTTTAATCTTACAAATATATCATAAATGGTTTAGAAAATAGTCAGTTTTCCATATATCAAAAGCTATAACTTACAATAGGTTTCAAAAACACATAAGCAGTTTTAGTGACTTAAAATAGTTCAAATATTCAAACGTAATTCATATTCTTAACAATCTTATTACTATAGTCACGCTATATCCTTGTGACTGGGCATCAAAGTACAAATAAATAACTCTCATTGGCTGGGTATCAGAGTACTAATGAATAACCCCCATTGATTTGGGTATCAAAATCAATCATAGTCAGATTGTCCATAATCATATATATGAAATCATAGTTTCTAACAAAAATATATCTTATTCAAGCATGTATATAAAAATCATATACTCAGTATTAAAATATATTTGTAATAATCATTTACTTGAAATCAGTAATAAAATAGAAATAAAAATTCTAACAATTATAAACAATTTTCAGTAGTTAAAAATACATTAATATAAGCTAAATAAAACTCAATTAGGATAATGTTACTTACCTCCAAAAGCTATTCCAAAATGAACTTTTCCCTAGCACTTTCTTTAAAATCCTTAGATATCACCTAGAACAATTTTAAGCACTATACTCAATAATCAAATAGTTAAAAAAAAGAAATGTATAATGATACCCTACCAGAAGAAAGAATACTAAGAATATCCTATAACTTTTCACTATTATCTCACGCGAAAATCCACATATTCACCATATATATTTTCTTTACTTTCTGCCATTAATAATACCCTAGGATAAGACCTATAGAATGCATAAAGGTAAAAGTCACTTGTAAAAAAAGAGCAAAATGCGGACTCCTGTTTAGGTACACGATTTTTTTTTTTTTTTTTTTTTTTTGGCCACCTGCCACCATTATCATCTTTTGAGATGAAGACAACTCCAAGTACAAGCTAGGCCATGTGCCTTACGGAAAAACAGCCATTATTTTTATTGGTATTTTGCTAATGTGTACCTTATTTTTATTTGGATTTTGTTAATGTGTGTCCTAAGGACACACAATAATTTTTATTTTTTTTAAAAAAATTTTAGAAATTCAAAAGGTATTGATAATTTTTTTAATTTCTAAAAAAATATTTCTAAAAATAGATGGCTTAAAGACACACATTAATCAGATTTTTTTATTTTTATTTTTCACTATAATTTATGACTTGTCAGACTTCATTGACTTCCTATTCACCCCTACCAAAACCAATAAACAAAATATAATAATAAAAAGAACTTTAAGGCTGCTTGTTTCTTGTTTTAACCCTTACCTATACTGACATACTCACATCATCAATATGACGCTGCTGCTGCTGCATCGACTTTCCTATTCACCAAAAGTACAATTTTTTAAGACAAAAACTGTGTAGAACCGGACCACCATGACCATGCCTTGTTTTCTGCAGATCCGTCCATACTTAACGCAATAGTGGCATAGGAAAAGAATATTTATTATCGAAACAGTACAGATACCGAGAATATCATTTAATCCCTTCTTCAGTTCAGATCGTAAAATTCATTAGATATTTAAATAGTTTCACCTCCTGACCAAAATATCTACATAAAAAAATAAATAAAAATAAATAAATAAATAAAACTCTAATACCACATAAATTCTAAATTTGACAAAAGAACAAGATTTCTTAATTTCTTACCTCAAGGGTGTAGTCGATCCTTCCTTACTTCAGTCCTTTAGGTAGTCTTCTCTCTTAAAATATCTCTCCATGTACGTTGACTTAATAAACTTATATATAACTAGGGTTTCAACCTCATTTTCTAAAAGATCTATACAAAAAAAGAAAATTACTTAAATACCCTCCTTTTAATTTTTTTTTTTCTTTCGGGTATTACAATCTCCCCCACTTATAAGAATTCAGTCCCTTGAATTCATTACAAGCTGAACGAATTATCAAACTTCCACTGTGCTACTCTAAAGCCACAATTGTATCGATCTATACAAATTTATCACTCATCACCATAGTTCAAAACTATTTCACAACATATGCATAGACTTTTCCTTCCCAAGATTTGTATAATAAAAATTTCCAAAGCAAATGGAGCCATGATGCTTCCGCTACCTAATACATACCACTGTAAAATCTCTTACTCAATTACCCATAGTTTAAGAACAACCATATGACGAAAAAATATAAGATTCTTTAAAGATATACATATCTCTAGTCTAAATAGCTATCTAAGTTCCTTTCAATATGAATAAAAGTTCCAAGGCCCATTCGTTAAGATTAACCCCAATAATTGATTTTCCATCAATTATTAATTTCAACAAAATTTCAAGGCCTAAGTACTGTCCAAAAATTACAATAAGGGAAATCCACAATTTTGAGATTCACCATAGACCATTGAATGCTAGCATCCGTTTAATTCTATACCTCAAAATTAAGTAGTGCATCCAAGGTTCCAATCCTTCCTAAGTTCAAAACTAATTTACAACATATACGTAGATCACTATATCTTTTCTTCCTCAAGTTTTGTAAGAAAAAGAAATTTCAAAATCTCCATAAATAATCAATTGAGCATTGATATAAGGTTTTCATAGAACCTCTATCTTAACCATAAATTATCTTCTCATATAAGCAACATTTATTCACCTTTAATCTCCAAATGATACTTGGGCTGGAACTCATTGAAGAGCTAGATTCCTTATAATTACATGGCCTATTATGAAAACAAATCTCTAAGTATACATCGGCTAGAAGGGAATAGTCCATGAAGTATCTCAACCCCCTTTTTTTTTCTACCTTGCAAATAATAGTCCTAGCATCTAGAACTTAAGAGTACAGTGCAATTTATAATCACTAACCATCTGCCAATATAAAACAAAAGGTACAACAATTGACTATATTTCAAATTGTAATAGTCTTTCAAAATAAACTCTCTTGCCATCCCAACTCCTTCAATATCCAATAAAAAATATGATTCACTAGTCCAATTTAGTACTACCACGTACTTGTGTTCTATCCACTTCATTTTCTATTAAGCCAATTCATTAACTCTTATCAATTAAGTTCAAAGAATTACATTTCTGGCATCAAAACTTATTTCCCCAAGATATTAAACAATCTTCCAAGTCCATAGAAAGAAATTGAGGACCTCAAACTTCTAAGTAACATAACATGTCTCAAAAACATTTAGGGACTATCTCACACATAAATTAGGCTATGGTAAGCCATGTAGGTCAACCCTAACAAGAACAGTGATCCAAAAGAAGGTCGATCCTTAACATTAGAATCCAAGGAAGTCCACCGATATATTACTGAATTCTTTAAACACCTTCAGAATTTATATAATAACATATAATATAATGTGAACTACAATAACCACAAATTAATTTCCTTCACACTACGAACTTTCCGTTAATTTCCTTACTCCATATAAACTAAAATCAAGGAATCATAGCTCTAACATCAAACCTTAACCCCTAAATAAAGTTCTGCAATTTCCAATTCCCTAAAAGCACTCCAAATTCTGAATAGGGCATAAAGTAAACTATCATTCAATAATTAAACCTATGAGAAACTCTTACAGATCAAACTAACCTTAAGTAGGTTGACTATATTAGGCAAAACTATCAAATGAGTTTTCAGAAGATTAGTCGCAAAACAGCAGGAAGATTTCCTTTGCTTGTTCTTTTCTCACTCTCTTTTCCTTTTAATAAGAAGAAGTTTTAATAACCAATCTGATCAATTACAAAATTTTCAAGAATAAAATACACCCACTTAATACTAGTATAAGATTATAGAAGTATATCAATTAAAATCCTCCATTTTGTATTTATAAGTCATGTATGCATAACCACATAGACATAAGTATAAAGTCCTTCAAATATGACCTAACAAATCATCCTATGACGGAACCTCACTTACACTTCTCATCAAGTCATCAAAAGAACACTATCTATGGCTTAATAACCCCCATAAACAATGATTATAATTGTAATCCCTATTGCGCAAACCTTATTCCAAATCAAATCTTGGTATAGAGTATGCAAGATCATAACCTAAGCTCTAATACCATTAAAATTGTTAGGCCTCGAACCCAACTATAAAGATAGGCACGTGACAACCGCCGCACACTTATAAAGTCAGCACACTTATAAAGTAAGCACCCTACAAGTGTGCAACGCCTTCTTAGCAGCTAAAACTTATCCTCAAAAATTAAATCAAATAAATCCAAAATACATCAACAATTTCTTTATGAATAGATCTCTAATAATTTAATAGGAACAAAATCCAAACCTCATGTACATAATGCCAATTGGACAATATATATTAAACTATTAGAAGACCATCCAATTTCAAAATCACTAAGCTTCTTTTCCTGGTCACAAGACAACATCAAAACTCCCAAAATTTGCTATCCTTCACAATCTGAAATTGGAGGGAAAAAAAGGGGTGGGGGTGGGGGTGGGGGGGGGGGGGGTGAGTTGACAACTCAATAAGTAACCAAAGTCTTAATAAGTTCTATTAAGCAATAGATCTATAAGTAACCAAAGTATTAAAATATATTTGTAACAATCATTTACTTGAAATCAGTAATACAATAGAAATAAAAATCCTAACAATTATAAACAATTTTCAGTAGTTAAAAATACATTAATATAAGCTAAATAAAATCCAATTAGGATAATGTTACTTACCTCTAAAAACTATTCCAAAAGAAACTTTTCCCAAGCACTTCCTCTAAAATCCTTAAATATCACCTAGAACAATTTTCAAGCACTATACTCAATAATCAAATAATTAAGAAAAATATATAATGATACCCAACTAAAAGAGAGACTACTAAAAATAACCTATAATTTTTCACTATTATCTCAACGCGAAAATTCACATATTCACTGTATATATTTTCTTTACTTTTTGCCACTAATAATACTCAAGGATAAGACTTATAGAATGCATAAGGGTAAAAGTCACTTGTAAAAGAAGAGCAAAACGTGAACTCCTCTTCAGATACACGCTTTTTTTTTTCTGCCACCTGCCACCATTATCATCTTTTGAGATGAAGACGACTCCAAATGCAAGCTGAGCCATGTGCCTTACGGAAAAACAGCCATTATTTTTATTTTTATTTTTCACTATAATTTATGACTTGTCAGACTTCATTGACTCCCTATTCACCCCTACTATAGCTGCAGGGAATTCACTTTTGTATTATATATGTTGATGGTAGATGGCTCTCTAGAAGTTTAAGGCTGCTTGTTTCTTGTTTTAGCCCTCATTTGTACTGACACACTCACATCATCAATATGACACTGCTGCTGCTGCATCGACTTTTCTATTTACCAAAAGTAGAACTGTTACTAGTCAAGCAATGAGTGACAAAAATCAGCCCGTGATTTTTTCTCACCGTTATAAAATACTTCCATGTTGTGGGTGGAAAGTTCATAGTATTTCTCCATTCTCTCAAGTTTGAGGACATCATGGAAATTACTTCCCATCTACTTGCAATTGCAGGGTTTTTTCTATTGGCTCTATTGTACAATCAATGGAGGCTGAGAATTGGAAGTCACAAAATTAAGGGTATGTTGGCTCCAGAGCCATCAGGTGCCTTGCCAATCATAGGTCACCTTCATAAACTACGTGGCCAAAACCCAATTGCACGAACCTTAGGTGCTATGGCTGATAAAGTTGGTCCCATCTTCATGATCAGACTTGGCATGAAACCTGCACTTGTGATTAGCAATCATGAGGCAGTCAAGGAGTGCTTCACTACAAATGACAAGGCTTTTGCTGCACGTCCAATGTCTAGCCAAGGAAAGTACCTTGGCTACAACTATGCAGCATTTGGTTTTTCCAGTTATGGAAAATATTTGCTCAAGATCCGAAAGCTAATCAAGCTAGAACTCCTCTCTAGTCGTCGGCTTGAAACGCTAAAGAATGTGCAAGTATTCGAGGTGGAAACTGTGATTAAAGATTTGTACACTCTCTGCAAGAGCAACGAGGGCAACCAAGCCAACGTGGTGATTAGTGAGTGGGTTGAGCGCCTAACCTTTAATATTATTACTAGAATGATAGCAGGGCAGAGATACTTTGATAGCTTCAGTCATGGAAATGATGAAGAGGCACAAGCCGCACAGCGTATAGGGAAAAATATTAAAGCCTTCATGTACGCAGCTGGGGTCCCTATCATTTCGGATCTAATTCCATTTCTAGGATGTTTTGATTTGCTGGGCCAAGTAAAATCTATGAAGCGTATTGCAAGGGAATTGGACTCTGTAGCAGGAAGTTGGATTGAAGAACATAGTATGAGAAGGCTGAAGGGTAGTGAACCAACCGACAAGCTGGACTTCATCGATGTCATGTTATCCGAAATTGAGGATGATGCATTCGGCCATACGCGTGAAACCATTATAAAGGCAACAGCAATGGTAAGTTATTGTCATTTATTGCACAACTTAATTAATCAACCATGTTTTTATTTTGTTTTGTGATTTTTTTTTTAAGACATTTTGTTTTGTGATTTCAATTAGCTCAATTGATAAATTCTTTTAGGTTGTCAAATATAATAAGAGATATAGGCAGGGATAGAGCTACTCTTTGACCAGAGGGGCCATGGCCCCCCCTGGATTTTGAGAAAAAAATTTCTTTAGGTATATTTAATTTTCAATTAGCCCAAAAAAAAACACTTGGTCATCATTGGTCTCTTTTTGCTTATTATCAGCTCACCCCTGGCATTTTGGATCCAAATAAATTTATGGTTGGCTACTCTGTGAACCACTGTATATGCTACAGCTTGCAGTTCATCTCTGTTTAAAACAGAGGAGAAAAAAAATATGAAAGATCTGAGTCTAACTAAAATAATCAAGAGGCACAATGAGAGAAGGGGAGGTGAGAACAATATGAAAACATGATTTATCAAAAACATAAAAAAGAGAAGTCGGAAAAACAAAAAAAAACAAAAAAAAAAAAAGACGAAGAAGATGATTATTAGTGTTAGTTCAGATACAAACGCATTTGCGTTGGTTGCGTTTTTTGTGTGGGTTCTGTGTACAGTTTACGAGACTTATAAGCATAAATTTCAATAAATTTTTCTTTAAAACTAAGTCACACAGCACTACATATTTAAAAATTATTTTGTTATAGTATTTTTAATTTTTAATTTTTAACAATAAGCGAGATCTAAACAGAACCTTAAAAGCATACCGACAAAGAAGAGCAAGCAAATATAAAAAAAAGTGAGTAACACCGGTTTAAAGACCAAATGTGAGGTAAACAGTAAAAACAAGAATGGGTGGGATTGGGAATAGAGAAAGTGATTTATTTGTAGTTGACAAAATACCCTACAGGTTTGTTTATTTACAAAAATACCATATTTGCTTTATTTTTAATAGTAATCTAATCATTTTATTTGATTTTTGTAAAGCAATATATTAAATTCATTATAAATTATACTTTTATTTAGTTTAAGGATGGGTTTGGGTTGTGCTAAAATGGAAAAAAATATGTGTTTGTATTTTTTCTTGGGTCTCTTACTCTGTTCATAGGACTCGCAAGTACAGATTTCAACAATTTTTTTTAAAACTAGGTTCCACGGTACTATTTACACATTTAAAAATTGTTTTGGTATAATATTTTCAATTTTTATTTTTTAATTTTCAGCAATAAGTGGTATCCAAACGGACTCTAATAATGGTGTGTGGGTGTGTGGGTGTGTGTGTTAATATTTATATTTGATGTCAACTGCAAAACAGTGTATCAGTACACACTAATATCAAAATATTTCATTCAAATAGTAAATCTGAAATAGAATTCAAAAACTTGATCTCAATTCAAAAAATTGTTGATATTTTAATTACATAAAATGTTAATACCTCAGTTTCCAAAAATTCTTAAGCAAAACTATAGAAAGTTGAATAACAAATGAGTTTTATTCAATACTCTAGCCCCCCTCAATCAAATTCCTGGCTCCATCCCTAGATATAGGTTGAACCCTCTCTACAAAGAATATAATACTCTATAAAGAAACATTACTTTCTAATTTGGGAAAAATTTGTTGCATACACTCTGTAATAACTAATAACCAGTGCACTTCTAATTAAGTGTGGCCTCAATTTCATGTTGTAGAGTCTCATCTTGGGTGGCTTTGAGACTACATCTCTAACCTTGACATGGCTCCTGTCCATATTATTGAATAACAAGCACGCTTTGAAGCAAGCTCAGGAAGAGCTCGATCTCAAGGTTGGTAGAGACAGGTGGGTGGACGACCATGATATCAAAGATCTAGTTTACATCCAAGCCATAGTGAAGGAAACGTTGCGCTTGTACCCACCAAGTCCCCTATCAGTTCCACATGAGGCCACGGAGGATTGTCATGTTTGTGGCTATTACGTCCCAAAGGGTACTCGTTTGCTTGTTAATGTGTGGAAGTTGCACCGAGATCCAAGAATTTGGGAGGACCCAGAAAAGTTTCTACCAGAGAGGTTCCTCACAAGCCATGCAAGTATAGATGCTTCAGGTCAACATTTTGAGTACATACCATTTGGGTCTGGGAGACGATTCTGCCCAGGTTACACAATTGCATTGCAAGTATCTTACCTGGCAGTAGCTCGCTTGCTTCAGGGATTTGAGTTCACAACACCATCAAATATGCTGGTAGACATGACGGAAGGGTTGGGCATTACCTTACCTAAGGCAACTCCCCTTGAAGCTCTTCTCACTCCACGCCTTGCTTCCAAACTCTATCAATCCCAAACAGAAATATAAACCATGCTTGTTTTCAATAAGCTTGCATATGCAAGGAGCTTTATAGTTCAATAATGTTGTTTGTCTCCTTTATATGGAGAACTCAGTTCAATCTCCGTTTGATTGAATGTAATAATAATTATAAAAGGAAAATAAGCTTGCACGCTATTTTGACTTCATGCCATATGGATGGATATGAGCCCCTAATATGGTCACATTTGACAACTATAAGTTGAAGTATCATGATTGGTGGGATGACATCGTTGTTAATGGTGAGGATGGACCTATTGGTTTTAATGTTTTTTAACAAGGATTTTACTAGGAGGCACCCTTTAGGAACATTTTTATGGGAAAAAGAAAAAAAAAATTAATTTTTTTTTAGCTTTTTTAATTTTCCATAAAATAATTTCTTGAAATGGTTTACTAATAGATGTCCTTAATGAAAATTATGATGGAAAATAATTCTCCCATTTTAGTAAGATCAGCATAATAAACCAAACATGGCAAAAAGATTATAAAATAAACCAAATATGGAAAAAAGATTAAAAAAAACATGAAAAATAATTAAACACAATTAATTAACCTAAACATAGTCAAACAGAATCAAATATCATGTTAAAAATAACTAAATAAACAAAAATAAGAATTTTGCCCTAATCTGGGTTTGCGGTGTGTATGCATACTCAACTATGCGTACACATAGTTGAACCATGCACATGCATACTCGATGGATGCGTACGCATCCTTTAGCACAAATCCGAAAAATTACATTTTTAGAGATTAATCAAACAAAGATATAACATTTGAGATCAAACAAGCTTATTAGAACCCTAAACACTAAACTAACATGAAGCAAATAAAACAAACATCAACATAAACAAATAATTTAGGAACAAAATCAAAGAATTAAACTAAACTAGATTAAATAAATAAACAAGTTAAAATTTACATAAAACTAAAATATCAAACCAAGAACAATAAGAACAGATTATAAACAACCTAAAATTAGATTAGAACATATAAAAAAGATCATAACATCAATCAAACATGATAAGAAAATTTATGATAACATCAAACAAAGAACCATGTGAATCCTATATAGCAAAGTGAGAAATCATGGAAAAGAGACTCACCTTAGTTTAGAATCACAGATTTGAGATAGTTTAACCAACCCCTCTGTGCCTACATTACAAATATTAGATTGAGATAACAAGAATAATTAAAGAACATAACAATGATTAGTAATCATAACTCAAGAACAAAAGATTTTGAAAATGTTTTTTAAAAAAAATTTGAAAAACAAACTTTCTGCCTTGGAACTAACTAAAGAGAGCTTTTTTATTTGTAAAAAACGTGCAAAGGTATTGTGTTAGGGTTTTGGAAAGAGAAAATAGGGTTTTAGAGAAGATGGAGACCAAAAAATCACTCTCTCTAACTAGGGCTTTGATTGGAGACATAAGATGAGTATTTATAAATTAAAAGTAGGGTTTTCGGGGACTTTTAATGGTCTTTAGATGTTCCCAAGGGTCTAGGGGCTAGACCACATCAAATAATGATGCTTTGGGGCCTTAAAAATGAAGTTCCACTGCCTAGAAAATCGGTCGGCATACGCATCTTTCGAGGGTGCGCATGCACCCTTGATTCTTGCGTACACATGCCCTAATTCTTAATAGTTTTGATGGCTTGACTTCAAACAGTCATAACTTACTCAATATATATGCAAATTAGGAAAATTTTGTGTTTAGATTGAACCCCAAGATTCTACTTTCCAATGAAACAAATCTCACTCAAAAATTCTTTGTGGATCAAAAGTTATGGTCAAAACAATGAGCGAAGGTCATTTTTCAGAATTGTTTTCAACGCGATTTGAGTACTTTTAAGTTGTGAATTGTGATTACGTCCAAATTATTGTGAACTCTCTAAATACCTTTGATTGACATATGTCAAGCTCATCATTGGGGCCAAGGACCAAAATTTATTAACGGGTACATAATGAGATATCTACACCCCCTTAACAATATTATTGATTCTTTTAAGACTTATGCTAAAGCCACAAAATTTTCTTTAATAATTTTACAAAACTTCTGACGTAGTAAATTCTTATTGGTTCACATTTAGGTCCATCACTGACATCACTTTTTTACTTACTAATAACCGCTTATCACAATAGAAATTTGTAAAAAAATTTGTAACTTTAACATTTTCTTCCTTTTAAAAGCTATAAAAAAAAATTATAGATCTAAAATCTAATACAAAATATTCATTCAAAAAAAATTAGCCTAATAGCAAAAATTACCAATAGTAAAGTTAAAAACAATTAAGCTTAATTAACCAATTTTACCAAAAACGAACTACCCAACCCTTTTAAAAATTAAAAAAAAAAAAAAAAAAATTTGTGTCCTTACCCGGAAGGAGATGCACGCATAAAAAACACAAATAAATAATAAATAAAAATGAAAATCCCTTTAGCGATTAAGTAGCAATACTGGATGCCGGAGCCGTTGCATGCAATTTTATTTATTTATTAAATCACTAAAATCCTTAAACCCTTCAATTCTTGTTAAAGACATGGTTCTCTCTCTCTCTCTCTCTCTCTCTCTCTCTCTCTCTCTCTCTCTCTCTCTCTCTCTCTCTCTCTCTCTCTCTCTCTCTCTCTCTCTGTGGTAGTTTATCATTTCAATCATAATGTCTTTGCATCAAGTCTCTTCTATTCCATTTCTAATTCTTTTGTTATTCCATTGTTTTCCAAGAACATATTGGTAAGTCTAAATCTGTTTAATTATGGTGTTGGGTGCAAATTGCAAACTAACCTACTATTATATACATACAATACTACAACAAAACTTTTTCAAGGTTACATTAGGCAATACTACAACTGACCATACTTTTGTCACATTTAGGGGTTCTTTTATTTTATTTTACTCATATTTGATGGTTTTATCGTCATATTAAGCAATTCCAACATCACATATAATCGTATTTTGGTCATATTTGATAGTTCCATTGTCACATTAAGTATTACTAACATCACATATGATATGACCGTAGCCAACCTAACCCAATCCACCCAATAATTGATGAATATATAACAAAAATGCCCCCCAAAACCTAAAAAATGATTGAAATACTCTCGAAACTTATAAAATAACTAAAATACCCTTGAAACACTCAAAAATTACCAGAATGCCTTTAGAAGCTAAAAAAATTATCTAAATACCCTTAGAACCTAAAAAAATGACCAAATGACTTTAAAACCTAAAAAATGACCGAAGTGACCCAGAAACCTAGAGAATGACTGAAATACCCTTATAACCTAAAAAAAGATTGTAATGCCTCCAAAACCTAAAAAATTATCGAAATACCTTCAAAACCTTTAAAAAAAATTGTATATCTTAGTTTTGTATTATAAATATTAGTACTTTTCCCCCATCAATCTGCATTTTTTCTAATTCTTTTGTTATTCCATTTGTTTCCCAAGAACATATTGGAAAGTCCAAATCAGTTTGATCAAGGTGTTGGGTGCAAGTTAGTAAATAACCAAAATACCCCTCAAAAACATTTAAAAGGAGTAAAATATCCCTAAAACCTTGAAATAACCCAAACACCCATAATGACAGTGATGAAAATGACCACAAAAATCACAAGCTTTTCTTGGCCTTGATTTTGATTGGGCTAAGCTTGATGCTAACGGTGATGGTTGGGAGAACATGTACGTTTAGGCCCATTGACCCAGCACATGTACGTGCTTCTATAAGTTGGGATAATTTCAAATTCAATTAAGTTAGCCCAACACTTTAATAATATTTTGTAAAGCCCAAGTTGAAACGATGGTTTTCTTTTTCTTTTTTATATTTAAGGTCCATTTGGATACAGCTGAAAACTGAAAACTGAAACTGAAAACTGAAAAATACTGTAACAAAATAATTTTTAAATGTGTGAATAGTATTGTGGGACCTATTTTTAATGAAAAAGTTGCTGAAAAGTGAAATTTGTGGGTCCGTGAACAGTAAAATTGTGCTGAAAAGTCAAACTTTGCGGCTACTGTACTGCTACAGTGAAAAAAAGTGGACTGAACCGCGTGAGGGAAAAAAAATAAAAAAAAAAAATAAGCAAAACGCAACGCAGCAAAACGTGCCACCCAAACGCTCTCTAAATATATGTTGAATGACATTACTAAAATAGTTAGCTTTAAATGAAACTTTAATATTAAAATTTTCAATTAATTAAACAAAATCTTTTAGTCAAAACTGTGTTAATAAAAAAAAAATTGTGCCTCTATGTCATCTAATGATTGGTATTTTCCAAATAAAAGAAGACCCCTTGGCTGAAACTTTTGCGATTGTTGCTTTGTGCATTTGGAACAATCAAAATGCAAAACACCATGACAAGGTTATGACAACCTGCAAAATTTATAGTAGAGCAATGAAATTGATGCAAGAGTACCGATCTGTGATTCAGGATATTCATGTTTTAGCCAAAAAGGCGAACATCGTAATTGCTAACAAAACATTCAGAAACTGCATATAATCGAAGGGAAAGAGAAAGAATGACCTTTTTGGTGGACTTGACGCTCACATATAAACATCTGCATTGTTCCTTATACAATGATATATATATATATATATATATATATATATATATAAACAGAAAAAGTAAGAGTTTATATCAATAATATCTTTATACTACATGTAAACCATATGTGAATATGTTTGTATAGATCAAAACCATAAAGCCCAAAGATAGCAGCTTCAGTCTCATGACTAAGAGATTTCCTTGTACTGGTCAAGTCTCATTATTAGCTCCATCTAATTAAGCTTCTACATGAAAAAGAATAAAATTCCCTTAGCAACATATCATCCCTTGAAACACCAACAAAGATATATGTCAGCATAGGCTGTAATGTGTTCATTATAAGTTCACTACAAGTTCTTGAAGCTATTACCTCTCTGAGGAAAGCCAAAGGAACCTCGGAATTTTCATCAGCTAAAGAAGTCCATAGAAGATCAATGTTCTAAGTTACCGTCTAATTGACATGCATTAGATTTTTATTTCAAGCAAATTTTAAATATTAAATTTTTTTTACTGAGTTCTAACGTTTAACAACAATAAGGAAATCAAATTCAAGACTTGGTATTTACCTCAATTTTTGCTAATATTTTAAATATTTGAGTTCAACATTGAGTGCAAAATATCATAACTTGATCCTATCAATTGTTGAACAACCCCAATTAAATAACGAGACATGAAAGAGCTAAAGCTATCAATGTTTTGAATAACTGATTTCTGATTAACAGTACTCAACATCCTTAGACCACACTATCTTTTCTCTTAATAGAATTTCTTAAACACAAAGATAACTTGATTCTCTCTTCCCTTTAATCTATTGTTGTCGGACTTTTGCTCCAGTGCACTATTCGCATCTCCCTAGTAAGGGGGAAAAAAAAGGAACCAAGTAAAAACAGCCAAATCTATGAAATAAAAACATAATCAAAATATGTCAGACCAGAGAATCCAATGAGGGCATAAGCCCAACACATATAGCAGTGGTATCTCCAAAATTTAGACATTACATGATACTACGCATAAAAATAAAATGTTTTTGCTATTGTCCTCAGCTAGTAGTATAACTGAATATCAATAATCAAGTCATATTTTGACAACTCTGAACTTTAATGTTGGAACCCAAAGATCTTGGTGTTGCTTCTAAAGTTTACAGACTCATAGACTAATCAATAAAAATAATCGGATCATTCAAACCCTTCAACAACTACACCAAGTCAACATTTTTACATTCAAATAGATATTCCTAGAAGTACTTGAATGTCAAGGTTTTATACAGGAGATAGAGTAAAGTTAATTATGTTAGAAAGCATGCAAAAAAAAAAAAAATTGTTCTCCATTACATTAATGTCCAATTGTGACAAACACTAGCAGAATCCTTCCACCGCTATAAAATGCACAGGTGAACATTCTAATTCACATTATGTGCCAAATTGTGAATACCAAATTTTCTAAACAATTGAAAATAAAAATAATTGAAGACCCAATTGAATTTAGTAGCTAAAATGATGCCCACGACATTATCAACCATAACATAAAAGTCAAAAGCAATGAACATAAGTTATCACAACTGATTCCTGGAAGTGTAATCCAAGAAGCTGATTTCCAATTCTCTTTTGCACTGAATGTGCCCTCAGGACTTGTAAGCACTTCCAACAAAACCAGTAAAGCAATGGCGTACCTAAAGCCTAGTTTATCATCATACACATAAGACCATCTACACTTTCACCAAATTCACAAAGTTTTGTATTCAAAGTACCACTTTTGACTTAACAAATACAGTCCCTAAAGCATTCAGAGTAAATTTCACAAATGAGAGAGAAAAAGTACATTAATAAGAGAACTTAGATGGAAACCAACTAACCAAATCCCATCACAAGTGGCTAGAACAAGAAACTCATCGTCATCACAAAGCTCAACCGCAGGCCAGTTGCCAAATCCAAACTTTTTAGATCATTTCAGAGACAAGATAGATTACTTTTTAGTAATTAACAAAGCTTGGAAAAAGATGGTTTTGGTTCGGTTTATAAGCGCAGTTTCCTTGAAAGAGAACCAAAAGTTACTTAAAACTATTTCGAGTTTGTTAATGCATCACAAATTTTATCCTAAATGATGGAGCCTTGATCGCACGGAAATTCTTAACCAACAACATTGTGGTACTCTGTGTGGTGAGGAATATTAAGTTACAGAATCTTCTTTTTCAATGTATATCATGTGGGTGTAAATTTTATTGCCCTCATCACAGCCCTAGGCTTTTCAATGATTAAAACGAACGTGCTTTTTTTTTTTTTTTTTTTTTTTGAAGGTTAATAATTTTCATTAATCATAATTGGGGTTACTGCATTCTCCAATCATAAGAATACCTAGGGGTGTTGTGGGGACTGGGTTTTTGGCTGCCCAAGCCCAATGGACCCCGGGTCAAAAGCCCAACGAACCCCGCAATGAATTTATAAAGAGTGGGTTGAAGGTCTAGGCACCCGCCGGCGCTCGAGTGGCGTGGACTCCGGCCTCTTTTATTTAAAGAAAAAAGCATTTAGAGCAAATTACATCTGGGATAGGCTCCTCGGCCCATGACCGAGGAGGCTCTTACCCCTTTTCTCTCTCTTTCTTTTTTATTGCCACCCCCTTTTTCTCTGAAGAGTCCCCCTTTTAGGAGTGATTCCTTTACATTATATATCCCCCTTACAATTGATCCTAGCCCTACATTTGTTGAGCGATTAGGCCCTTTGCTTAGGTGCTTGTCCCATCAGCCGCCTTCCCAGTCTCTTTGGGAGTCACGGCCTCCAAGGTGATACTGGTGGAGGTCCTTTCCTTATTAAGGCGGCCAGGATGATTGTCATGAGTATTTAATGCTGAGGTGACAGTTTAGTTTGAGCCTATCCTTTAAACCCTCGGACGTCCGATGATGAGGTCGTCCCTGGATTTGGATTGTCTCCTCGGCTCGGGCCTTCGGCCCAGGAACGTAGTGGGCTGGGCCGCCAGATTATTTGGCCCCACAATAGCCCCTCAAAATTTTGCTATCCGCCTCCTCGGGCGGAGAGGAGGATTTTGATGTCCTTGGGTGTGCATTATGTGCCGCTGGGGTTCGGCCCTCTGGGGGTATTGGAGTCTTTTCGCCTGCTTCAGAAGCGTTACTAATGCCTTGAAGGGCGCGACGTGCCCCTCATTAAATCCAGGCGGCTTTGTGCTCCCCACGTGCAACGGTAGGATGTTAATCCAACGGTGGGGATTCGCCCAAGGGTTGGGAGTGGGAAAATCCGCTCTGCCCCTTGGTTTTAGGGTATAAATACCCATTTGAAAGCCCGGTTCCCCTACTTCTTTGCACTCAAGAGTCTACATCTCCAGCATAAAAGGCCTGTCCGAGGAGCTTCTACATCTTTCTGTAAGTCCCTCTGTCTCCCTTGGAACTTTTTTCTTTTTCCTCTCTGCCTCTTTTTCGTTTACACCTTCTTAGCTCGTCTAGGCTTCGTTTGGGATGGGTATTTTTAAGAAGTATGTCTTCACTGAGGAGGCGATGGAGAAATTCATAGCTGATTACAAGATACCGGCCAACGTGGGCTTGAGGTATTGTGAGCAGGGTGAGTGGCGCTTCCTGAGGCAGGAGGGTGAGGTGGTGATTCCCATCGTTGCCTTCATCGAAGGTGGCATGAGGATACCCATGGGTCCGGTGATGAGGGACTATCTGAGACACTTTCGACTAGCCCCCACTCAGTGCGCCATTAACGTCTTTAGGGTTCTGGGCTGTGTGGATGCCCTAAATGAGAAGATGGGCCTGAGACTGACCCACCATGACGTCAACTGGTGTTATAATCTCCAGTGCCTGAAGGGCGAAACCTACTATCTGAAAACCAGGGATGACAGAGTCCGGCTCATTCAGTGTCTCCCTGAGTCCAGCAAGGGGTTGAACAAAGATTTTCTCATCGTGTCTGGAGAGTGGCATGATGGCCTTCACTGCCCAACGACGGAGGGGACCCCAGGTGGGCAGTGGAAAAATGGAGAGAGAGAGTTCTAGGACCCTAATCAGTTCCATCCTTTCTCTCGCCCCTTTCTCTTGCCATATTTGGTTTCTAATATGGACGTGTTTCCTTTTGCAGATCCGCACGCCTTCACGCGCCACTTCAGCCTAATCAACCGGGAAGACTTGCAGAAGGCGCTGAGGGCGGAGGTTTTTGTGAACGCGGCAGATAATCAAGTTAGGGCCGCTCACGAAATTTTGAAATACGACCCGGCTCACAAGGTATTTGCGGCGCCAAAGCACGTGATCAGAGCAAAGGATCCTCGTCTTCAGAAGATAACGGTGACCGAGGACGGGTTTCGGTTCCCTGAGGCGCCCTCCACATCAGGAGGCGCAACACCTGCGGGTCCCTCCTCCTCCCTTAGGATCTCGGAGCCCGCCGAAGCAGGCCCTGAGAGGGAAGTGGAGGTTGCTGATTTTGGCCCTGCCGAGGACGAATTTGACGTGTTTGATCAAGCTCACCAGTCCGAGGATCCTCCAGGGGATTTGGGCGACCCTCATCTGACCGAAGCGGACTTCTCAGCATCCAAGTCCTCTTCTCGGCGAAAAATGGGCTACAAGAAGAAGCCGCAAGTTAGCTTGGCTGAACTGATTGAAGGCCAGCCGGGGAAATCTAAGTCAGAGATCCCTCCTCCTCCTCCGAGAACTCGCTCTGCCCAGGGCAAGTCGGCCTCTGCACAATCAGGGCTTCCTCCCCCTCTGCCCGAGACGAGTCTGCCTTCCAGGCGTGAGCCCTCCGATCCCAAGCAGAAGAAGGATAAGGGCAAAAGGCCGGCTGAGGAGAGGTCCGAGCCCCCACGGGAGAAGGGTGATGATCGGCGGCCCTCCAAACAGCTGAAGATAGGCTCCCGAGGCCCGGACAAACAGACTGACGACCAACCCGAGCCTAGGGCCTGGCTTCCTGCCCCGATGCTCCGTGGGGCACCGCTGAGGGAAGACTCCTCCCTCAGAGATTTCAATGAGGGCGAGGGCACATACGTAGCCGATGCGGTCGAAAGGTGCCTGCTACTCCCTGCCGACATGGCAGAACTGGCGACTATGAGGAGCAGAGAGGTCTTCTTCTGCCTCAAGCGGTATTTGGGGATGGTAAGCTCCTCAATATTTGGGACTTTTCCTAGGTGTAGCTCTCCTCTTTCGCTTTTTGGTCTCAGCTAAAGGTTTATTTGTTTTGTTGGGCAGGCCGTTCAGGCTACTTTTAGGTTGGAGGACATAGCCCAGGGGCAGGGGAAGGCCATGGAGGTGGAGCGCGAAAAACGTCTGGAGGCCACCCAGGTCCTTAAACACTCTGAGGCTGATCTGTCCAAGGCCCGGGAGGAGCTGAGTGCGATGACCAGTGCCCGGGATACTGCCCTGTCCGGCCTCGTCGGTTTTCAGAAGCAGGCCGAGGATTACTCAAAGCGCCTGGCTGAGGCGGAGGAGCAGCTGAAGGCTGCCAAGGGGTTGTTAGCTGATCTACCCCAAAAGGTGGCTGCCGCCGAGTCGGACAAAAAGGCGGCTGAGTGGGCGAGGGATGAGGCCCTGAGGGCCAAGTTAGAGGCTGACCAGGGCAGGGAGGAGGCCTTGGCCACTAAGAGGGAGGCCGAGGAGGAGGCTTACACCACGGGGATGGAAGAGACCGCAGCAACCTTCAGGTCTGAAGTCCCCGCGTTGTGCAGGCGCTACTCTGCCGAGGTTTGGCGCGAGGCTCTTAGGCAGGCTGGGGTTGAGGCCTCATCCGACTTGTGGAAGGAGGAGAATGTGTACTATCCCCCTGCCATCCGCGAGGCGGCTCCAAGTGGCACTGAGGCCGAGGAGGCTGTGGAGGAAGCCGGCACTGCTACGGGTGAGGACACATCAACTGCTGAGCCCGTGGCTGAGCCCGCCAAAGGAAGTGACCCTTCCAAGGTGGCCGAATCAAGTGAGGACCCCGTTGGGGAGGCGCCCCAGGAGGCTGTGGAGTCTGGCACTGGAGCTGAAGCTCCCACTGCCGAGGAGGCCACCATTCTTGCTTCGCCTTCGCGGGCCGTCCCCTCTGGCCAAAGTTCAGAGAGCCTTGATGCTGCCATGGACCAGCCCCCGGTTGAGGGAGGGGTATGAATGAGTGAGGCAGGCCCTCCGACCCTGTTGTCTTTCTGGTCCTTTGTATTTTCTTCTTTTTTCTTTTGGCTTTGTGACTGTAAGGTGGTACTCACCATGTAGCATTTGTGAACTTAATGGAATGCGAATTTTATTCCTTTTCCTGTTTGTTGTGGTGGTTTGCTTACTCGCACGTTATTCATTCCTGCTTTACTTGTGTAATTTTATCTTTAATTGCACCGCGGCCAGTCGCGGCATCAATTGTTGCAGCGAGGGCATGTGTGCTCGAGTGGGCCCATCATTCCCTAAGGGCTGGGTAGAAAATTCTTTAGGTTGACACTTAGGTTCTCCTTGATGTGATTGACTTCCCCACAAGCATGAGTCCGAGGACCGTACAGTGCTTTGGGTTCTGGCTAACACTTAGAATTCCCTGAAGTAGTTAGTTTCCTCATAGGTCTGAGTCTTGGGATCATGCAGCGCTTTTGGTTCTGTCCAACACCTGGAATCCTCTGAAGGAATTAGTTTCCCCATAGGCCTGAGTCCTGGGACCATGCAGTGCCTTGGTTCTGTCTAACTCTTAGGATCATCTAAGGTGGTTGGTTTCCCCGTGAGCCTGAGTCCGAGGACCGTGCAGAGCCTTGGTTCTGCCTAACACTTAGGTTCATCCCAAGCATTTAGCTTCCCCGTTAGCCTGAGTCCGAGGGCCATGCATTGTCTTGGTTCGGTTGCCGCCTTCGAGATAAGGGGCTAGCTCCCCATAGGCTTGAGTCCGAGGACCATGCAAGACCTAGGTACAGTTGCTGCCTTCAAGGTAAGTGGCTAGCTCCCCATAGGCTTGAGTCCGAGGACCATGCAAGACCTAGGTACAGTTGCTGCCTTCAAGGTAAGTGGCTAGCTCCCCATAGGCTTGAGTCCGAGGACCATGCAAGACCTAGGTACAGTTGCTGCCTTCAAGGTAAGTGGCTAGCTCCCCATAGGCTTGAGTCCGAGGACCATGCAAGACCTAGGTACAGTTGCTGCCTTCAAGGTAAGTGGCTAGCTCCCCATAGGCTTGAGTCCGAGGACCATGCAAGACCTAGGTACAGTTGCTGCCTTCAAGGTAAGTGGCTAGCTCCCCATAGGCTTGAGTCCGAGGACCATGCAAGACCTAGGTACAGTTGCTGCCTTCAAGGTAAGTGGCTAGCTCCCCATAGGCTTGAGTCCGAGGACCATGCAAGACCTAGGTACAGTTGCTGCCTTCAAGGTAAGTGGCTAGCTCCCCATAGGCTTGAGTCCGAGGACCATGCAGTGCCTTGGTTCTGTCTAACGCTTGGCATCTGGAAGTAGGAGTTTGTACTCGGTTTGCTTTACTGAGGACGATTCCTCCTTCAGGAGGCTCATGATCTTGCACGTGGCATTGATCTCATCTCCATCTCGAGCCCTCATCTCTGTCGTTTGCAAAGCGTCCTTTGGCCGTTCGTATTCCGCGCCTAACGCTTCAGTGCGCGGGACGCGCCTTCATTAATGGCCTCGTGAATTGATGGCTTCATTATTATCCAACGCTTCGGTAACCCTCTTTTTGGGCTCCGCGTGAATTAATTCTCACCAACCCAATCCCTCTATATAAGGCCTTCTGGGGGGATGATTTCCTCACACTCCATGAGCTTCCCAACACAAACAGAAAGAACACGCCCTTCTAGCTTCCCATGCCCCTTTAATAACCCCGCCGGAATTGCGACCGGAGTTAGGCGATATGGGGCGGCTTTGGACGGACATAAGAACGTCCGCGCCAAGAGCCGTCGTGGCCGTAGCCCCCACTGGGCTTTCGGTGCGGCAGAATCTAGGCGTAACCTCGATGGTGCCAAGCACGGTGGCCCGGAGGGATATTGTTGAAGTACCTAACGTCCCTCCTCAGAGCGCACCCCCAACGGAGGAGACATGCGAACTCTCATTACGGGCAGTGCCCGAGTGTTGCCGTCACCGACGGCCAACACTCGTGGGGGTTGGAGAGAATCAAGGGAACATCATAGGGAGGGCGTCCCGGAGCCCCTGTATCTGCTCCTCGCTTTGTTCAAGCTCCGCCGCTCCGAGAAAAGGGTCGTTGAGGGCCTTGGAACGAGCTAGCCCCAGCCCCCTCCAGCCCGCTTATTGTCAAGTTCTCCCATTCTCTTTATGCCAATAAGAGCACGGGTTGACACTTCCCTCTAGCTAGTTTTAGGACGGGTCCACCTGGGCCTCTGATTGTAGGACTAGCTGGTAGGAATAGTTGTAAAACAAGCCTGCCTGAGCCTCTGATTGTAATCTGTAAATTTTTCTTTATGAAATAATATAAAGCCCCTTTTTTTTTTTACTGATAAATCTCTTGTCTTCTAATTTTTATCTTTCTGCAATGCTCTTCTTTTTTATAGTTTTTTTTTTTGCATCACCGTCGATCTTCCATAGAATGGTTACTTAGGATGGTCACCCGTTGCGCCCACCGGTGCACTAATCCTTCTCACAGACGGCGCCAATTGTGGGGACTGGGTTTTTGGCTGCCCAAGCCCAATGGACCCCGGGTCAAAAGCCTAACGAACCCCGCAATGAATTTATAGAGAGTGGGTTGAAGGTCTAGGCACCCGCCGGCGCTCGAGTGGCGTGGACTCCGGCCTCTTTTATTTAAAGAAAAAAGCATTTAGAGTAAATTACATCTGGGATAGGCTCCTCGGCCCATGACCGAGGAGGCTCTTACCCCTTTTCTCTCTCTTTCTTTTTTATTGCCACCCCCTTTTTCTCTGAAGAGTCCCCCCTTTAGGAGTGATTCCTTTACATTATATATCCCCCTTACAATTGATCCTAGCCCTACATTTGTTGAGCGATTAGGCCCTTTGCTTAGGTGCTTGTCCCATCAGCCGCCTTCCCAGTCTCTTTGGGAGTCACGGCCTCCAAGGTGATACTGGTGGAGGTCCTTTCCTTATTAAGGCGGCCAGGATGATTGTCAGGAGTATTTAATGCTGAGGTGACAGTTTAGTTTGAGCCTATCCTTTAAACCCTCGGACGTCCGATGATGAGGTCGTCCCTGGATTTGGATTGTCTCCTCGGCTCGGGCCTTCGGCCCAGGAACGTAGTGGGCTGGGCCGCCAGATTATTTGGCCCCACAGGTGTAATGAGATTTATATAATAAAAATTATTTCACCCACAAATGCATAAATCTCATCTCACATCTAGGTATTTTTGTGATTGAAGAATGTTGCAGCCCCAAATTATGATTAATAAAAATTATTAACCTTTAAAAAAAAAAGGAGCTTCAAAGCACACATGCGAGCACGTGCTTAAAAGCTAGTAATTATTATTTCACATGCTTGAAGTTAAATGACAATATGCTAGAATTTTAGATATTTCGCATGAGAAACGTACTTCTATAATATATATGAAACTTCATAAAATCTTGATTGAAACAAAATTCAATCATATGTTGCCAAATGAAATTAATTACTCACAACATTGGTCATACCAAAGCCTTAGTCTATCATGACATAAATTTCACATGTTATGATCTAGATCATTTCATTCTCCAAATCTTATAAACCTAACATGTTCCTAAATGATGCCGGATATGAGAAATGCAAAATGATATAACGAATGATTCAATAAATATATTCTACCAAAATTAAACCATGACTATCACATCCTACTTATTGACAAAATGTAATCTAAATACATATGGAATTAAGAAATCACATTATTGTTTTTTTTTTTTTTTTTTTTTGGACCAATGAAAAATGGGTTAGCCCGTCTTAACACAATAAATCATTCCATTTCTTTTGACTTATAAGTAAGATCAACATAATAAGTATATTCTTCTCAAAAAAAAAAAAAAAAAAAAAAAAAAAAAAAAAAAAAAAACATAATAAGTATATCATTATATTTTACCTAAACCAAAGATCGATTGCAATCACTATTGAACACGTTCTTGATCTCAGGCTCCATGCGTAAATTGACTATAATCCTATCAAACAAGGCTTATCTATCTTTGTCTTTATTTTAATAGAGTTAAGTAAAAAAAAAATTTAGTGAAAAGGCAGAAATATATTAGATTAACTAAATTAGAAATATATTAGAGTTAAGCAAATTTACTTACCCAACATTTACTCCAAAGCAGTACCACACACTGCACTTTCCTTTTTTTAATTTATTTGGATGAGAGGTTGGAACATTGCAGTTTCCTTGGCTTAGCTTATTTGTATTTTGTACCCCACATGGACATAGCTTTTGGGACATAATACAAACGCACTACCCCATAGCATTGAAAACATAAGTGACATAAAATGTCATCATACCAAAACCAGCCTCTATGTTCTAAAACCTTGAAGGCATTAGGCACAGAAAGACGAAAGCATGTGAACTTGACAAAAAAATAAAGGCATTTGAGCAGTCTTTTTCTTCCTTTCATTTTATTTTTTCTTCTTTCCCTTAAAGCCTGTCACAGCGAGCAAGCACGCCGGGCATGCCATATTTAAAGCACATTTGGTCCTCGAGTCCAAGTCTAAAATGGGCACCCACATAAACAAATCAAAAGAAGCAACTTCTAAATTACTACATTATTACAACAACAAAAAATAGTAAATACACGTCCATAAAGACTTTCCCCTCCCTCCTATAGAGGGAGAGATGAAGGCAACATAATAAAACCATTGATGCTAATTCATAATCTGACTGCAGATCATCAAATGTAGATCAAACAGCACTTTGATATACACTCGTTGGAGGTCCTAAGATCAAATTTATAGAACATGTGAGTTTGTAGGAATTTGGGTCTAGTTCTATCATTTTAGAAGGGGAATCAATGACAAGAAGATAACTGAATTGTACACATACAGATGGATAATCCTAAAGACATAAATATATGCATCTCTGCGATATACTTAGATGATTAATCTCACAGGTAAAGGAAGTGTACAAGGAGAAAATTATCTTGTTCATAACTGTTAAAACACACTCAGCATATCAGTTTGTAAGATAAACAAAAACAAATTCAAAAATATAGTTAAAGCTGCTACAAACTCAGAATCTGTCTGCAGTCAATGCATATTTAAGACAAAAGTTTTGTGCCTTGCATTTCATCTAAAATACACAGCCTAGGTATAAATTCCAGTAATTAAGTTTCCTGCATTATATGAAATTCAGATGATGTAACATTGTTCTTGGGAATCATTAACAAGAGGATCTAATTAGATATCAAGATTCTCATTGTAGAAAAAACAGCTATTTGACACCTAAAATACCACTTGGAGACAAACACTTCGATGACATAATTTATGACTTCCAAGAACTAGTCCAACAAAAAAATTCAGTATCAACTTCTATACTTTATTGGCCCTGGAATATTACAGCAAAATCCAACCCCAGTTAATAATGAGGCAAGATGGTAGGACCAATAAAAGTTGCCTCCAAAACAACACTTATCTACGCATTCAGCCTTTGGTTCTCATAATTGTGATGCTGCCTTTTCCTCCTTCAGTGCGGATTTTTGTTTTCCCAACTACAGGCTTCCCAGAGAAAGCTGAAGTAGGGTAAGAAGCAGCAGGATCTTCATTACCTTTCTTTGATTTTGAAGGAGGTGGAGTGAGAATCCGCTGGTTTATCTCCTTCAGAGTTACGTCTCCATGAGCCCCACTGGGTTTAATGAAGGCAAATGGATAGGCCACAGAAGCAGCCAACTTAGTTGGAGTCCGTATGTAAGACTTCCTACCTATGCAGGCAAAACAGAGATCCAAAACCAGTTAGTTTTATTTTATTATTTATTGTATATATCTATATTGACACCAGGCATAATAATCTTGCTGCACCTCATAATGTTGTAACCTCAAGCTTAAGGACATCAAATTGAAGAGCACACATGTTTAAAATCTCTTGTAACCTTAGTTTATTTGTTTTTTTTTCCCTATTTCTGGCTTAGGGTTTCATAACCGTTGTTAGTCATATGTAGGTCACTATATCCAAGCAACCAAGGGATAGTTGCCACATTGTCACAGGGATAACTGTTATAAGAGGATCCATTGATCTTTTGAGAACAATAAATATAAGCAACAAGAAAACATGGGAACAGAGAAAGACCTTTAAAAATAATTTTTTGCGGAGTTCGAGAAACTTGTTGTTGGACTGCATTAGCTTCATACTCTTGTGGGAAGTCACACAAATCTACAAGAGAAAACAAATTCAGTAATATAAATAATGGTGCACATAGGAAAAATAGAAAGAAGATAACAAAGAAACAATGGTGCATAATATTCAAGGCAAAAATAACCCCACATACCTCCAATATCGAACTGAATATCAGATGCCCCAGAGAAATTCCTGAATCTCACATAATAAAGGAATCAGATTGACAAAATTAGTGGTCACACTAAAAAGCTTAAATCCAGAGAAGCATACATATCATCAGGGCTGAAATTCATCTCAGTATCATTAAAGCATTCTGCAAGCCACTCTTCAGAGGAGTGATCCAGGCTCTCATAAGCAGAAGCAGATGCATTTCCTAAGATATATTGCATTGTGATTAGTAACTAAGAATAATAAATTATAGTACATAATCATAAGAGAAGAATATTCCAAGAGATGAACCTGGAGGCCCAGAAACCCAATATGATGTTTCAGGGAAAATCTCTTCAATTGAATCCTCCCTCTCCTAAACATAGAATAGAACAAATGATTACAACAACAACAATGATGATGATGTTGATGATATTAAGATAATATCTTCAGCAAATGTGAAGTAATGTTAGTGTAATTTGAGTGCCATGACAGTGGTATTGGACTAGCTTTTATTCCAACAGCTATATTGGTCACAAAAATACCAAACTCAAAATTCCTATAGGAAAAAAAAAAAAAAAAAACCCATTAAATCTTAGTTTAACAAATTAGATAATTAACACACAGTCATACTACATAATTACTACAAATGAGTTACAGCCTAAATGAATATCACATTATGTGGATAACAGTCTTTTTCCTAATTAACAATATAAAAGGTTCTACTAAAATAGAAATATGCAGATATTTATCAAGCAGTTCTAGTATGTTATCTATTGCACATCAGATTTCTGCCCCAGAGCTTGAGATATCTTTTTCTTTTCCACATCACAAATTCAAAACAGATTTCAAAAATAGCAATTGAACCATGTGAAATTATTTTCATTTGACAATTAAGACAAGTCAAGAGTTACCCCGCACTCAATTGATTTTAGGAATGCAGATGACTTCTCTTCATGGGAAGGATCCATAGCTTGACTGTTGAATTGTAGCATCCGGCGCCTCTTTACTTGTGAAGAAGTCTCTCTACATTCTTCTGGTTCCTTGGTCATATTCTCTGAAAACAAAACTATCAAATTATTAAAATAAAGAAAAAGGCACCATCCACTGAATTGGACATACAAGCGAGATTATGTCACAAGATAACGGGAACATATGAAGGATGAGGGGAAAAAGATACCACTATGAGAAACATGGTAAGCCAAATCCCCGCAAGCCTTGATGGGGGTTGTTTCATCAAGCATGTAGGAAAGATCTTCTTCATTCTGAGGCACTCCATTCCATAGGCATTCAGATATATCTGCTCAAAACAATCAAACCAATTCAAACATCCCGATTTTGAGTATACAAACCAACAAGAAAATTATGAAACAGAATAAGAACTTACCACTATTGGGATCCTTTTGGAGACAGTAATCCTCCCTATGCCAATTCCATGACTCACTACTACCAATTCACGCAAAGTGGAAAGCAAACCGGTGTTCATAAATAAACATTTCTAAAGCTAAACAAGGTAAATGCATAAATCACAAAAGTTTAAAATTCATGCCAGTGTCAATGTGAAAGAAATCTAAGGAGCTCACGACCCAAATTGCCTATATTAATAGTTGTTAACTATGAAATCTACATTGATATTTTTCTCCTATTTAAGGTGCAAACAAAACAAATTTCAAGGACTCAAAGAGAAATCCCAAACAAGCATCATGATAGGAGCACCTAACAAATCAGAACTAGAAAAGTAAAATGACAACAATTGGAAGAATCGTTCAGAAGAATCATACTTTTAACAGTAAACTAATGCGTATGCTACTTGGATCTAAACTCACACACAAATCAGAATCAGGTCCAACAAATGAGTAAAGAAAAAGTAAAAGAAAGAAGAAAAAAAAAATGACCCACCAATTAAATCAGAGCCCACATCTCATCCTCATTCTCATTATACCCTCAAAGATAAACCCAACAGTTATTAATTTTTTTTTTTAAAAAAAAACAAATATTTTGACTAAAAAATCAAAGAAAGTCAAGCAAAATGCATTTTCCCAACAAAATAAAAAAATAAAATAAAATAAAATTTTGGGGGAAGATAATAAACCCAGATAAGATTGTACATTTTCATTTTTCAGAACAAACCCAGAAACACATTTCACGAAAAACAATAAACATGCAAACCCAGTACCCAATCAGAGAGAGAGAGAGAGAGATTTACTTGTCATTGTTGTAATCCATTTTCAACAACAAAAAAAAAGAAAAAAGAAAACCACAGCCCTTCTTCTTCCTCTTCTACCACACTACAACAGCAAAAGTAGCCGTTACTTGAAAGATCGATTTCCTCACTCTTCTCTGTAAATATAAATATATAAATATAACTCTCTCTATGTGGGTTTTTTGTTGAGTCTGGTGGTGGTGCTTGCTTGAGATGTGCGTTATTTATTTTGTTTTGGAAAACAAAGAAAAAAGCGCCGACTCTCACTCTCACTCTCACTCTCTCTCTCTCTCTCTCTCCCTTTGTTTTTTTTTTTTTTTTTTGGTTGGTTTAGTATCAGCGTGTGTGTGCATTAGACTGAAATATCAGACGGACATAAGAGAAAAAAGGGACAGTGAGTGAGTGAGTGAGTGAGTGAGTGAGGTCCACACCACACGACTATGACTACTAAACTGCACGCTTTTACACTCTAGGACCCATTCTAATCCTTCTCCTTTTTAATATCCCAACACCATTTTTTTTTTCTTCTCTTTAATTAAAAGATACAAACTCTATTATCAACAACAACAAAAAATTTAAACAAAACAAATCCACCAAAGCCGTAATAATTTCCAACATATTTTTCTTTTCTTGGAATTATTATCTTGTTATAAGGCCATTATTAGCCTCAAAGGTTCAAAATATAATTGAGGATAAGAACCTTTTCTTTTTAATTAACCATTTTTCAAAATACTCATATCTATTCTTTATCTTATACTTTATTTTATTAAAATATAATTTTTTATTTATTTTCTCCCTTTTCAAAACATTAACTCTTTTTTTTTTTTTTCATTTCGGAGATACAAAAAAAAAAAGTGTATGGAAAATGAAAATGCTAATATTTATTATTTCTCCCACTTTTTAAAGCATTGTAGCAAGATATTATTTTAAGGGATGTGTGGATTGAGGAAGCCGATGTGGGGTTTTTCCTTTTTAGAGTTTATTTCCTAAATTAGCCCAAGCCCATTATCTTTTTTTTTTTTTTAAAAAAAAAACTAATATGAATACTTAATATATAGCTTCATTCTCTAAAAAAAATGTACCAAATATTATTACAAATGCATTTTATTTGGTTTAAGATTTTGAAAGATTTTTTTTAAATTTTGACACAAAAATCATAAATGAAAAAAAAAAATCAATGTAGCTATGTCTATATATGTTAAGTATTTTTTGTATATTATTATTTATTATTTAGTAGCATAATTATGTTATTTTTATATAATTTCATACGATATTATGAAAAAATAAACTAATTAAATATTTAATATAGTAGTATTTTTTATTTCAATTTTTGACTATGTTTTCAAAGAAAATAACTGATGAATATTTATATTTATTTATCATATTTCTTCTTTCACTTACTTTTTTTTTTTTTGAGGATCCTTCATTCACTTACTTAGTGGTTGGTTTTGAACGATGAACAACGTATTTCATTCTTTACTAGTTTTTCTAAGTAAAAATCTGAATGTAGTTGGTTTAATATGCTTCTTTTTTTTTTTTTGTCCCAAAAAAATACTATGTTTATCATTTTAATCAATTTAAATGATGCCTTATCATTTTTTTTTTCATTTTTTTTTAAAACATCTAAGAGCATGTTTGGTAAGAGGATTTTTATTTTTGTTTTCAAAAAAGTATAAAAATAGTTTTCAGAAAATTGAAGGTAAAAATAGTTTTCAAATAATCATTTTTATATTATATGTGATTGGCTCCCATTTTTAAGAACAATTTTTAAAATACTTTTAAAAAAAATGACGTGAGGGAATAGAACTAATGTACCTTTCTTTTCTTTATTATTATTTTTTTTTAAGATAATGATAAGTTTCAAATTTGAAACGTGAGAATTTTTTTGTGATAAAAATAAGTTTCTTTATTTAAGGGATAAAAGAGTTTGGGCAAATTTGTAGAGTCTACTGTTTTCAATTTAATTACAACTAGGAAATTATTTTTTGAATACTATATTTTGAAAACATTAGTCAAACAATAGATTCAAATGTGGGATCTACCATTTTATAGTTTCCAAAACAAAATATTGTATTTAAATTCTCTTATCAAACCTGCCCTAAACAAATTGAGGTCTAAGATATCTATTCCTCTTTCCCCACTTAATTTTTAAAAAGTCCAAAACCAAGATAAAGAGATAACTATTCCTCTCCTCTCTACTCTCCTCTCCCTCCATTCCTCTAAACATACAATTAAACATTTTCAACAAAATTTGCCATTTGATTGACAATCTTGCTAAATACTGTAGATTTTTTTCTTTTTCTTTTTTTTTTTTCTTTTCATTTTTGAGCTAAAGTTAGAATTTTGAGTTTTAGCGTTAGGGTTATTTAGTGCACAAGTTCAACTTAGTAAATGACATAAATATACTTGTCTATTCACTTTTTTTTTTTTTTTTTGGAAATGATACCAATGCTTATACAACAACAACAATAAAACAAGAAAAGTTAACAGATGCTCTAAAAGTATTTTTTTATAAAATAATTTTAGAAATTTTCTATGGAAAAATAAAAAGGCAAATAATTTTTTTTACAAATTTTTATATTTCCCATAAAAATAGCATCAAAATTTTCTTAAAATTGTCTAGTAACAAATGCCCTAGGGTTATAATAAAATCTGGCCATTAATTTTTTTTAAAATTATAATGTAAAGCACTTTTATAATCAACTTACCTTTCTTTAGAAAAAAAAAATACTATTATATTTTGTATTCGTTAGCAATTTAAAACTCTACTTCTGAGAGCAATCACAAATGGATTCTTTTATATTCGTTAGCAATTTAAACTAAGCTCATTGGATCCAAAGTTTGTTTTTTTAAAAAAAAATTCCAAGTAATATCAAAGCACACACACTCTTCTTGTATCTGTTATACAAAATAAGCAATTTATAAGAGTAATTATGCAGTACACTTGGTGGATTACACGCTCTTCTTAGATACCTAATAGTCATTATTCACATGCCTTTTATAATTAAAAAAAAAAACATTTATAAAGATTAAAAGATAGAATAGAATTTTATTTTATCTTTTTGCATTTTCTTCATGATAGTGCAAGCATGGTTTGGCCATCAGAGCTTTTATTTGAGACAAAAATAGGTAAATACTCTTAATTTTAAAACTATGTAGCAAAATACCACTCTTTTCAAAGTATTTAGCAAAATGCCCTTATTTTAGAACTCGATTTTAACAAAATCGAGTTGTGTAAAACTCGATATCCTCAAAATTGAATTTTATATGTATTCTTAAGTATAACTCGACATTACTAATATCAAGTTCTATTTAAATTTTCAAAAAATTTTAAGTGGTAGTATATGTCAAGTTTCACTTATAATTCAATTTTGTTACAATTGAATTCCAAAAATAGGAGAATTTTGCTAAATACTTTGAAAAGTGAAGTATTTTGCTACATAGTTTTAAAATTAAGGATATTTACTCATTTTATCTATTTTATTCAACAACAATAAATTTTACCAATTAAGTTAACTCATTCCAAATAATACTTTTTAGGGTCTATTTGGATACCGCTTATTGCTAAAAACTGAAAACTTATTGTTAAAAACACTATAGTAAAATAATTTTAAAACTATAAATAGTGCCTATAAAACCTAAATTTTTTTTTACATTTTTTATACTTGTAGCTCTTGTGAACAATACGTGAGACCTATGAAAAAACGCAACACCCGGCGCGGGACGCTATCCAAACGCAATTGTAGTGCGAAAGTAAAATCCTCCGATAAATAAAAATAGGGAGCTGTCAAAGTCATACGGTCCCACGCAGGCAGGACATCTTTTGGGTTGGTCTAGAATGTAGAAGTTATTATATCATATATGTCATGTGACTATTCGATTCCTTACGAATTAGGCGCTCGTACTGACTTTTTTTAGGTGCAATGCGAATGGGGTAATAATTTTAAATTTAATTAGACACCTGAAATTTCTCTATTGAGTTAACGTGTCTTTGGAGTGGGTGGAGTAGGGCATGGGAGCGTAAGAGCATTAGAAAAGGTATGAAAAAATAAAAATAAAAAAATAAACAAAGAAAAATATTCTGATTAACCAATAAAATAAAAAAGTAGCCAACGAGGGCTTAGCTGAGTGGGTAAGGCTCAGACATTTCGTGCAATACACCTAAATTCGAGTTCCGTTGCCTGCAGACTTTCGTTGGTGGGTAAACTTAGTGGTGAGGTGTACTCACAAATGTGAGATGACTTTCGCACAGTGATACACAAGGGTTCCCGAGATCAGGCTACCCCAACCGAGGTCACTGGCTCCCTGCCCGGGAGTGAATATGACCATAAAGACCCCTTTTTTTAATTCTCAAAAAAAAAATAAAAAAGTAGAAAAATCTATACAATTTCACTTCAATGCATTGTAGAAGATACATGGATTTATATATCATTGATAAAAATTTTTTTTATAAAAATGATAATATAAGAGAGTGCACTTTGGTCACGACAGTGGTCATTTGATTTTTAATGATGGGGGACCATAAATATTGAAATCTTATCACTGATAGTCATGAGAAAATACCATGTTCAAGATATGTCACAATCTTTATGGTGGTTGCATTTATTTCGAATAGTATGAGCTTTGCCACTCCTGACTGCATGCTTATCCTCATAAAATAGAAATCAAGCCTATATAATGCCAGTGATTTGTACATAATATAAGTCGTCGGACTAAATTCTAAATTACCTCTTAAAGTTTGGAGACATATTGATTTTTTACCCCCCCTTATGTTTAAAAATTTAGATTCAATGTCTAACATTATATAATGTTTTGATTTGGGCATTTTTGTTTATACGTGTCGATGACATAGTCGTTAAATGTCATATATAAGCTCAACACAACAAATTTTTTATTTCTATTAAAAAATATGTCATTTTGAGTTGTAGACACTTCATTTTGTATACCAATAACTTAAGCCATTGTTCCACAATAACAATGCCAAAAAAAAGTCAGTATAAGCTAAAAAAGGCATTGAAGGTTGCCAAAAATATTTTTAAAAAACTTTAATATTGCATATGTAGTTAAGGAAAATTCTTAGATACTCCCAGAACATGGAGAAATGGTACTTCTCTTATATTTATGGTAGATCTCACTATGAATTTAATGAATGGACCCTATCATGAATGTGAGAGGAGGGAGCACAATTCTTTGTATTCCGAGCGTACCTAAAAATTACTCTTCAGCTAACAGCAATAAAAGCCCAAATATAGAAAGTTTTTTTTTTTTTTTTTTTTAATTTATGAAAATTGATGCAAAACCTAGGTCCCACATTAGGCGTTTCTACCTCCATCATGTTTACAGCATCATCATGTCTAGGCAGTGGATTTGCTAAAACATTAGGTTGCATTTGGGAATTTGGATTTAGATTTGGATTTGAAATTAATATATTTGAAATTAAGGGATTTTAAATCCATTGATTTTAGAAGTTATTTCAAATCTAAGCATTTTAAAGGTTTAAAATTCTTGGTGGATTTGTGAAGTCCAAATCCTTGACCTTTTTTAAAATTTCCAAACAAGCTATTTGGATTTTAATCACTCAAATTCAAATCCAAATGCCCAAATTATGTCATCCAAACACACCATAGGCGTCTTTGCTTCTTCAAACTTTAGAATCTTGTGGTCGATCAAATCTTGGAGCTTATGCCTTAGTTGCTAGCAACCTTCTAAGGAGTAAGGAGTGCACAAGGACACTATAGTGGAATTTGCAAGTCTTTCTTAGATTTTTGTCTCTTGGAAGGTAGCCTTCCTTCATCCTCAGGATCTGTGGTGCAATAAGTCTGTTTTTTGCAATAGGATTAGGTACATTCCAGCTGCAGAGGTGTAGGATTGTTGGGCAGTGCTTGTTGATGAGTGTAAACTCGTCAGCACTGTTCATCGGACGGAGATGATTCTTCAGCCTTGGAAGATGGTCACCGGCGTGGTGCCTGCCACAACGCCTCCGACGCCAAAGTCAGAATATAAAACTCTCTTAAAAGAAAAGCAATATAAGATGAACAGAAAAGCAAATAAACAATCTCCTTTCTTACTTGTCTCTTTTCTTTTTCGTGGGAGTGTATGGGCTTTATATATGCTCTCGTGGTCCCTAGCCGTTGGAGGAGTTATGGAGGTCTTAATGCTCCATTGGGTAACGTTTTGGGGCTGTGTAATGAGGCATCAATGTCTTCAAACGGTTCGTACAGTTGGAAGTGTAACCGTTTAGTTGACTGCATTAAATGGACTGGGTGTCCTCGTCAGTAGCGCTACTTTCCACGTTGTCTATCCTAAGGGTGTTCTCGTCTCTATCGAAGGTCTCGTCCTCATAGGACAGGCTCGATAGTTTCGTCAGTACTTGTTTACCTCGTCACTTGTACTACTATGTAGTCTGGCATTGGAGATTGGTCCTTTCCTTTGTCCTTCCAAGACCATAGGTACTTCTCAATCTTTCTTCTTTGGTCTTTACTCAAAAGCGTCATCAATGTTATTATGTCGGTAATTCTCTTTCATTTGATACCGTCTTCAATTCTATCCTTTCTCCTATTAGGATCTGTATCAGGTTATCGAAAAAATGGACTTGATTCCCAACCATATTCTCATACTATGGTCGCTTAAAGGCATCGATGGAAGATTAGAACTATCTTTTTCTCAAGTCATCAGAGACTGAACTTGATCTATGCATTCCCTTCATTTTTGTGCATACTACTGAATGTCTCCCCGCTCTTCTTTTCCATCATTTGTAGATTAAACCGATCAAAAGTAGTGTTAGAATTTAAGTAAGGTATTTGCAAGGTCTATCCACCAATTGAACTTCTTTAGTTTGAGGTAGCACACTACTACTAGTTTAGTGACTCAATGAGGATCCTGGAAGGTATGGATTAGAAGTGGATCATTGTCAGGACATCGTATCCTTATTTTTTCTTATTAAAATCATATCATTGTTGGCAAATTTTGAATTTAAAATTCTAATTAGCTTCATATCCTTAATATATCTTATTATTCAATTATTTTCAATAAGATAATATGGTTATTTTTTGTATTTATAGAAAAGTGGACAATAAAATACTACTATTGAGTTAAATGCATTATCCCCTAACTATGGGGTACACTTCAATCAACCCCTATACATTATTAAAAAAGAACACATACATCATGTCAAAGATTACATCACAACAATTGAAGGAAACACTTTAAAGTTTAAAACCAAATCAAACAAATATTATTAGACATGGAAAGTCAATTAATTAAATCAAACCTAATAAGCATGCATTGACAAAAAAGATTTTATTCTAAACATATTTAAATCACATTAAACATGGAATAATTAAGAGAGGAAACCATGACAAATCATTAACTATATTCTAATCCTACATATTTAAAGCCAAACAGATCACAAAACACATTGGAAAAGAATCAATTTAATAAAAACATGACTTTTTGCCTAATTTGGGTTTGGGATGCGTACACATACGTGACCTTGGATTAAGATCGATGATGCATATGCATCCTAACACAAAACTTGTAGTTTACACGTTCAGACAATAAAACAAATTAACATAAATATAAAATAAACTACAAAATTGATATAACACAATAATGAAATAAACACACAAGAACAATAAGAACATATCATAATCAATCCAAGATTGGATTAATATATATCAAAAAAGTTAAAAACTATTAAACAAATCAAACATAAGAATTAATCCAAGATTGGATTAATACATATAACTTTTTAATTAACCATTTTTCAAAATACTCATATCTATTTTTTATTTTATACTTTATTTTATTAAAATATAATTTTTTATTTATTTTCTTACTTTTCAAAACATTAACTTTTTTTTTTTTCATTTCGGAGATACAAAAAAATAAAAAGTGTATGGAAAATGAAAATGCTAATATTTATTATTTCTCCCACTTTTTAAAGCATTGTGGCAAGATATTATTTTAAGGGACGTGTGGATTGAGGAAGCCGAATATTATTACAAATGCATTTTATTTGGTTTAAGATTTTGAAAGATTTTTTTAAAATTTTGACACAAAAATCATAAATGAAAAAAAAAAAATCAATGTAGGTATGTCTATATATGTTAAGTATTTTTTATATTATTATTTATTATTTAGTAGCATAATTATGTTATTTTTATATAATTTCATACGATATTATGAAAAAATAAACTAATTAAATATTTAATATAGTAGTATTTTCTATTTCAATTTTTTACTATGTTTTCAAAGAAAATAACTGATGAATAAAAGACATGATTTAATATATTTCTTCATTCACTTTGTTAGTGGTCGGTTTTGAATGATGAACTAAGTATTTCATTCTTTACCGCTTTTTCTATGTAAAAATCTGAATGTAGTTGGTTTAATATGCTTCTTTTTTTCTTTTCTTTTTTTTTTTTTTCTTTTTTGTCCGAAAAAAAAATGCTATGTTTATTATTTTAATCAATTTAAGTGATGTCTTATCCTATAAAAAAAATGATGTCTTATCATTTTCTTTTCAATGTAATTTTTAAAACATCTAAGGTATGTTTGGTAAGAGGATTTTTATTTTGTTTTAAAAAGAATATAAAAATAATATTTAAAAAATTGAATGTAAAAACAGTTTTCGTATAATAATTTTTTATAATATATATGTTTAGCTCCCACATTTAAGAACGATTTTTGAAATACTTAAAAACAAAAAATTACGTGAGGAAATAGAACTAATGTACCTTTCTTTCCTTCTTTTTATTTTTTATTTTTGGATAATGATAAGTTTCAAATTTGAAACTGTAAGGACGCGATTTATAGCCCAAGCCCAAAAGAGTTGGGATGTGAGCCCAATGAGCCCAGATATAATAGATTTGTAGAGAATGGGTGTAAGAGCTGAGCTTTTTGCGAATTGGACGACGGCTAGTAAAGATTTGAAATATGAACAAACAAGAAAATACACTTAAAACTCGATGAAATGAATGTCCGAGGAGATTAATTATGAATTGAACCAATATTTCTGTAAACTAACACAATTCTTAGTGCTACAGTGATTCTTTTTCTCTCATTTTTCCCTCTGTTTTTCCGATCCCCCTCTTATGGGAGGTCTTTTACATTATATAGTTCCTTTCAGGTCATTCTGACTGCACACTTGTTAACCATTTAAGCATTCACTTGATTACACGTCCCATCAAACATCTTTTTTGGCTCTGTATGAGTGATGGTAGCTGAGACTGCACTGTTCAGGGGTCTTCTTCACATAAATGCGGCCAGAAAAGTTGGTGCAATGCATTTAATGCGGTGGTAGCAGCTTTCCTTTTAGATATTTCTGTGTTCTTATCACCTTTATACGTGCTTATGGTTCATCCTGATCGTTTCAACTACCTGGAAGGTCTTCAAAATTACCCAAATGTGTGTCTGACCGATATACATCATATCCGAGAAGAAGGTACTCCTCGGACTATACCCATCCGTTCTTTACTTGCATGATTTTCAACTTTGGGGCTTCTCCCAATCTCTGCTCCTTCTCGGACATATCCATGTCCTCGGATAGGCCCAAGGCCCAGTATCCAAATTTGGGCTCTTACCCCTATAATAGCCCTTCAAAATTTCAATTTTTTCCTCGCACCCGAGGAGAAAAAGTGGGATTTTGATTTGTCTTAGAAATAAGGGTTAAAAATGTAAAAAATACCTGGGATTACACGTGTGGGAGCATAGTTTTGGGCGTTTCATCATTGCTACTGATGTTTTAGAATTCGCAGAGCGTTATTAATTACTCTAGGCAGCGCTATGTCTTTGGCATCCAACGGTGAAACATTGATCCAACGGGTGATATTTTTCCTCAAGGTTTGGGCGGGATAATTCCCACTCACTTTCTGCCCCTTATATAAAGCCTTAAAGGATATCATTTTTCCTTTACTATTTCTCAAACTCTCCAGCGAACTCAAACATTCAAACTCACAAGACCTTTCAAATCGTTGAGCTCATCACTGCCATTTCTTTAGAAATCTTTGAGATTTTGTCTAAGGATTTTGCGAATCTCTACACACCTTAATCCACGTAAGTTTTGGTTTCTCCGAACCCCTCTTTTTCTTCCTCGGCCAACCTCCTCGGCCCTCAAATTCTAATTTCCTCAGTTGTTATTACTAGCATCTTCCCTTTTAACTTGTCTAGGATGGGTAGATTTAAGTATTTAGTGTACAGCCCTGCCAAGATAGAGATATTTAAAGAAACATATAACATACCGCAGGAGGTCGCCCTGCAATATTGTTCCCTGGAAGAAATAGCAACTGACCGAGAGATAGGAGAGGTCATAATCCCTGTTATAGCTTTCATAGAAGTAGGAATGACCCTCCCTATGGGTGAAATTACAAGGGAATACCTCCGTAACCATAGGATTTGTCCCCACCAATGCACACCCAATCTTTTTAGGATCCTAGGCAGCATCGATGCTCTGAACCAGCATCTGAGATTGGGGCTCACTTGGCACGAAGTTGTCCACATGTACGAATGCCATAAACAAAAAGGAGCGGGATTTTACCTTAAATCCCAATCCGATATTGTTAGGCTCATTTCCTACCTTCCCAAATCTAACAAGGGGATGAAAGACGATTACCTGATTGCGTTGGGAGCATGGCATGACGGTCTTCATTGCCCAACCCAACTACGAGAGCCAGGTGGGATATCCTAGATTTAGGTCCACTAACATTAGATTTAGGCTGCTCGGCTTCGGCCTTGTTCTACTACTGTCTTAATGTTTTATTATCTGTTTGTATGCCCCCCCCTCTTCTTCTTTTTTTTTTAAAAAAACCGTGGATTTTAACTTTCTAACTACGTTAATTCTTGTGGCATTAACAGATAAAAGACACGTTGCTCCTCGGATCAGTTTGACTAACGTCCAAGTGCTCAACTACTTGTTAAGGTCGCAAATTTTTATAATCGAAGACGGACAACTCAGAGCCGTTCATCTGATATTGGACTTCAAACCTCTCTCCGACAATTTTCAAGAGGTCAGCAACGGCATAAGGGTAGGTGATCGGCGGTTAGCCCGTATTGACGTATCTCGGCCCAGTTTCTTAGCACCTCACGATCTTCCACCAGTACCACATCCAGTCCCACAGGGTGTTCCCTTAATCGTTCCTCCAGTCCAGCAGGTTCCTCCTAGCATAGCCGCTTCTGGAGAAGGAATTGCCTCTTCCACTTCATCGCTTGAAAAGGAAATTGATAAATTTTAGTTTGAAGAAGAGGAACCAGAGGGAGTGCAAGTGATTCCAGTGTCAGAGGCCGAGGAAGAGCCAGACAGACATTCAAGTGTTCACGCCCCAGTCCCTGTGGTCACTTGCTTGGAAGATATTTCAGACGAGGAGGACGAAGACATGGCTTCAAAAGCAGATGCCAAGAGCCTAAGGGAGCTTATGAGGGGGAGGAATAAAGTATCCACCTCACAAGCAACCGATAAGTCTAAACCCCCAATGAACCTTCCTCCTTCTCCTCCTCCTCTTCAGCTCCTTGCTAACCTTAGACTAAAGCCAATCCCTGAGTTCAGGAGGAAGAGACAAAACGAGGCCTTCGAAGAAGGCGAGTTAGGCCCTTCTAAGGGAAATAAGCAGCAAAGGGTGACTAAGGACCAACGAGGCAAGAGGTCCTCTTCTATTGATAGCTAAGAGGAACCTCTTGGGGCTGATGTGCGTTGAGCATTGCACATATGGTCTCCCAAGCTAGAGCTAGATGGTGCCCCTCTCGTTTGGGAGACATCAGTCAGGAATTACCAAGGAGGGCAGGCAAGCCATATTGCTGAAGTCTTGGAGCAGCCACTTCTCCTACCAAGAGATATGGAGGCTTACAGGCGCTCCAGTCAACAAGAACTTTTCCTATCCTTAAAAGGGATATGGTTATGGTAAGTGATCGGATCCACTTCTCTAAGTAAATATTTGATTGTTTTTATTCATTCCTCTTCTTTGTTTTACACTAAATCTGTCTATTTCTGTTGTACAGATTACCCAACAAATTTACTTGGCCAAGGAATGGGTCAAGGATGCCCGCAATAAGGCAAAGGCAGAGGCCCATCATCGGTCCGAGGTCGAAAAAACCTTAGGTAGCCTGAGGGAAAACCAGGCTAAGCTCTCTGAAAAGCTAAAATAGGTTATTCAGCAAAGGGACAGTGCTAATGCTGGCCTCAAGACTGCGGAGAGGCAGGCCGAAGATCAACACAAGCAACTGCACTTAACCGAGATTAACCTTGCTACTGAGAGGTAGATGGTGACAAATCTTAGCACCGAGCTTCAAAGGGTCAGGGATGCTGCCCAACTGGCCAAAGAGGCAGCCAAGGCTGAGAAGCAAGCATCATACAAGTTTGGAGTGGAGGAGACTCAAGTCAGACTCACAGAGGAGCTCTCTATAGTATGTAGGGACTACTGTGATGTCTCTTGGGGTACAGCCCTTGATGTTACAGGGGTTCTTGCAAATTTTGACTTGAGGTGACCTGAGAGCGTATATTACGATCCTGAGATTCACGAACTCCCAGGTCCTGACTCCTCTCACTCCGAAAAAGCTCCAGAGGCATCAAAGCAACCATTGGTTGCCCAAGCCCCTCCTGCTCTCCTTGAAGGTCCTAAGGAATCTGTCCCAACTGGTGACCAGGGTCAAAGAATCGAGGATCCTCAGGGCAAGGGTAAGGGCCCAGATAAGAAGAAGGCTCTTTCTAACTCCAAGGACCAGGCCCAAGATGCTGCAACCTCTTAGCCAAGTCAGGAAACTAACTCTCTTGTCCCCAAAGTGAAGACTTAGCTATTAGGAATTTTATTATTGTTGTTGTTGTCGTTTTTTTTTTTTTTTTTTTTTAAGCGAATGTAAAATACTCTTTTTCCAATCAATGAATGTATTCTTCTTTTATCTCCTATGTCTTTATTATATATACTACTAGGTTTATCATTATTATAGATAATCTTATATTATTGCTACTTTAACTTGAACAGAATCAATAACAACACTCTAATAACCACACTCTGCTAGTGATGCAAGTAACTTAACCAAGTACTAGGAAAACTAGTTTACATAAGAATTAATAATAGACTTGGTAAAAAATGGAAGATAAAGGTGCTTCTTACATTCTTCAACACTTAAGCAAATAATTAAGCACTTTATCTGAATTGGGTTCTGTCGAACATTTACAAAGAACAACACTGAGTGTTAATTTAACACAAGTATGGGGTCCGAGAGGCTTAACATGGCCCAGGATCTATTTAAACACTTATAAAAATTATAATAGAATGTTAACCAACCTATATTATTTGGTAGGAGGGCTTCAGGCATGATTGAGTTTAAATTTAAACATTTATGAGAATTGTAATGGAGTGTTCACTAACCCATATCATCTGGTCCGAGGGCTTCAGGCATGATTGAGTTTAAGTTTAAACACTTATGAGAATTGTAATGGAGTGTTAACTAACCCATATCATCTGGTCCAAGGACTTCAGGCATGATTGAGTTTAAGTTTAAACACTTATGAGAATTGTAATGGAGTGTTAACTAACTCATATCATCTGGTTCGAGGAATTCAGACATGATTGAGTTTAAGTTTAAACACTTATGAAAATTGTAATGGAGTGTTAACTAACCCATATCATCTGGTCCAAGGATTTCAGGTATGATTGAATTTAAATTTAAACACTTATGAGAATTGTAATGGAGTAAAATGCAAGACCTTTATGTAATAGATAAACATATTGATCACTGGAAAAACTTGTTAATAATAATACCTTTTAAAGTTGTTTACATTCCATGGGCGTGGTATTATATGACCATCTAAATCTTTTAAAAATATGTCCTGATGCCAGCCCCTGAGGTAATATAGTATGGTCCTTTCCAATTGGGTCCTAACTTTCCCCGAGCTGGATTCTTTGCAATATCCACAACTTTCCTTAACACCAGATCACCAGGTGTTAAAGGCCTAAGTTTTACGTTGTCATCATAACCTTATTTGAACTTTTGTAGTTAATATGCCAATTGAACCATTGCATTTTCCCTCCTCTTTTCAATCAGGTCCAAACTCTTTTCAAGCTGCTCATTATTGCTACTCGGATTGAATGAACTAGTTCTTAACATTGGAAAACCAGTTTCTAAAGGGATGACAGCTTCAGCCCCATAAGTCATTGAGAAAGGGGTTTCCCCAGTAGATCTACGAGGAGTAGTCCTATACGTCCAGAAGACATGTGGCAGTTCTTCCACTCATTTGCCCTTCGCGTCATCTAGCCTCTTCTTTAATCCATTTACTATGACCTTGTTAATAGCTTCCGCTTGTCCATTCCCTTGGGGATAAGCAGGGGTAGAGTACTTATTCGTGATCCCTAATCCACAACAATAACTTCTGAATGCTTTGCTGTCAAATTGAAGGCCATTGTCCGAGATGAGTGTATGAGGAATCCCAAATCGAGTGACAATGTTTTTCCAGACAAATCTCTTTGCATCCACGTCTCTGATGTTAGCTAGAGGTTCAGTTTCAACCCATTTGGTAAAATAGTCTGTGCCGACCAGCAGATAGCTCTTGTTCCCTACTGCTTTAGGGAATTGACCCGTAATATCTAAGCCCCATTGGGCAAATGGCCATGGGCTGGATATTGGATTAAGGATTTCCCCTGGTTGGTGTATGTTTGGTGCAAACCGTTGGCACTGATCACACTTTCTTACATACTCGTGGGCCTCCCTTTGCATACCTGGCCACCAATAGCCTTGGGTGATGGCCCTGTGGGCCAAGAATCTACCTCCAGTATGACTTCCACAAATTTCTTCGTGTAATTCTTCGAGGAGTGATTCAGTCATTTCGGGATGTATACATAACAAATATGGTCCTGAAAATGAACGTTTGTATAATTTCTGGTTCTCGGACTGCCAGAACCTAGTAGCCTTCCTCCGTACTTTGTCAGCTTCTGACTTTTCTTTAGGCAAAATATCTTCCTTCAAGAATTGAACTATAGGGTCCATCTAACTAGGCCCTGCTCTGATATGATGAACTAGGACTGTCTCAATTCTTATCTCCGTGGGTTTGTACAAGTCCTCAATGAGGATAACCCGAGGCAGATTCTGCGCCGAAGAGGTTGCAAGCATAGCTAGGGAATCAGCATGCGTGTTTCCACTTCTGGGGATGTGTAGCAAGTTGAAAGATTCGAACTCTAATTGCAGGTATCTAACTTGACTCAAGTATCCCTGCATTCTTTCATCCTTCACCTCAAATTCTCCTTTTACTTGGCCGACGACTAACCTTGAATCCGAGTACACCTCAACTGACTTTCCACCCATTTTTTGAACCATGACCATTCCCATCAGTAGAGTTTCATATTCTGTCTCATTATTTTTAACGGAGAAGTCTAGCCTCAATGACTTTTCGATGGTGATTTTCTCAAGGGATATTAGCACTAACCCCACCCCGGAACCTTTTTGATTTGCTACACCGTCAACATACACCTCCCAGAATGAGGGGCCTCGTTTAGAGATCATGCCAACCGATTTTTCATCCATGTTCTATGTTGGTTTCAATTCTTCTAATTGAGGTTCAGTGAACTCGGCCACCAGATCCGCGAGGACTTGGCCCTTAAAGGAGGTACAATGCATGTACTTGATGTCAAAAGCCCCTAGAACTATACCCCATTTAGCTATCTTCCCTATGTAATCAGCACTTCGTAATATGGCTTTAAGTGGAAGCTGAGTGAGGACGACGATTGTATGTGCCTGGAAATAATGGGGCAATTTTCGTGTGCCATGTACTACTGCTAGGATGACTTTCTCCAATGGAAGATAATGGATCTCTGAGTCATGCAGCGACTTGCTCACATAATAAACTGGCCATTGTACACCTCCATCGACTCGTATCAATACCAAACTTACAGCATAAAGGGCCACATCGATGTAAGCGAATAGGACCTCGTCTAGTTCAGGGCTGGACATGATAGGCGGCCGAGCCAGATATTCTTTAAGTTGCTGAAAAGCTAAGGCACATTTTTCAGTCCACTCAAACCCTTCCCACTTGTTGATCAACAAGAAGAAAGGTCTGTATCTGTCCGCTGACTGTGAGATGAATCGGTTCAACGGAGCTGCCATTCCGGTCAGTTTTTGGACCTCTTTAGGATTCCAAGGTGGTTGCAAACTGTTTATAGCCTTTATCTGGTCGGGTTTGACCTCAATCCCCAATACGAGTTACCATATAACCCAAGAACTGGCTTGATCTTACACCAAATGAGCATTTGGAGGCATTTAAACGCAACTTATATCTTCTAAGAACTTCAAAAATATTTCCAAGGTCGCCCACGTGTTCAGAAACTACCTTACTTTTCACCACCATGTCATCTATGTAGACTTCAATATTTTTGCCCAACTGTGGTTCAAACATCCTTGTCATCATTCTTTGGTAGGTAGATCCCACATTTTTCAAACCAAATGGCATCACCTTATAGTGGTAGTTTTCAATAGGGGTGACAAAAACAGTCTTTTCCTGATCATCCAAGGCTAGGGGTATTTGGTGATAGCCTTGAAAGGCATCCAAGAAGCTCATCCGAGGATGGCCTACAGTTGCATCCACTAGCTGATCTATTTTAGGCATAGGGAATGGATCATTCGGGCACACCTTATTCAGGTCTGTGAAATCTACGCATACTCGCCACTTCCCACTCTTCTTTTACACCACCACCGTATTAGCTAGTCATTTAGAATAAAACACTTCCTTAATAGCTCTATCTTGCTTGAGTTTCGTTACTTCCTCTCGTACTGCATCAGCGTGCTCATTGGATGGGCGCCGATGAGGCTGTTTCTTAGGGATGACCAATAGATTGACATTCAGGTGATGATAGATGAATTTTGGATGCACTCCTGGGCCTTTATAGGCATTCCAAGCAAATACATCTATTTTTCTTATGAGGAATTCTATCAACTCTTCCTTTTCTTGAGGAGGCAACTGAGATCCAACCTGAAAGAACTTTTCCGGATCGTCCCCAATAATAACATTTACCAATTCTTCACACTTCGCCTCATCGGCTGATTTATCGATGGACAACACTGGGGGCTTTAACTGCTATAAATCCTCTCATGGATGGGCTGAGGACTCAGCCTCGGGCTTATGTTGAATGGCGACCACCAAGCATTGTCTGGCCATAGACTGATCTCCCAAAATTTCTTTCACCTGGCCTTCAGACGAATACTTAACCTTCTGGTACAAAGTAGAAGAAACAGCTCCTCGTGTATGAAGCCAGGGTTTGGCCACGATTACTATATAGGGTGAATACGCGTCCACAACAATGAAATCTACCTCCACTACCTCCGGACTAGTTTACACAGGTAGTCGTATTTGGCCCCTCAGGACAACGACCTTTCCATCAAAACTCACCATGGGGGAACTATAGGGTGTTATGTCCTCGGGTTTTAAGTTCAACCCCTTATAAAGATCGGGGTACATTATCTCAGCTCCACTGCCTTGGTCTACCATCACTCTCTTTACATCATACCCTTCAATTCTGAGGGTCAGGGACAGACCCACGTTGGGGCAGAGGGGGGCCATTGCCCCCCTTCCCCCCCAAATAAAAAAAAAAAAAAAAAAAACTAGTATAAAAAAAATTAAGATTTGCCCTTTAATATATATATATATATATATATATATAAATATATTTATCTCTCTTCTAAAATATTTAGATATTAACCTACAAGAAAATAAATAAAATCCATGCCCCTTTAACTACAAAAACAAAATAAAAAAATAAATATGAACTAAACAAAAATCGCTCACAAAATAAGAAACAATTATTTTGTATGTTATACTTTGTTGATATGCTTTATAATATGAAACGTTTAAGAAATACTTATTTTGTATGTAGTATTTTGTTGAATATAAAATAGATATTAGTTTTTAATTTTATAAATTTTTTTTTTTTTTTTTGGTTTTAAGCTTGGGCCCCCCTCAGGTATAAATCCTGGTTCCGTCCCTGCTGAGGGTGATTACCAAAGCGTCATCATGGAGTTGGATGGTTCCAATCTTATCCTCATTTGAGAAGCCTAGGACTGGTGGAATTTCCATTTTAGCCCTCTTCAGGTCCTGATTAACGTCTCCTGCAGATGGACGGGCCACAGAAATTATCCTGGATGGCCAGGATCCTGTTCTCCCCGGCGCAACGAAGATGACATTGATAGTTCTCAAGGGGGGTTTTGAAAAATCATATCTCCGAGATTCCGAACTTGCCTGATTTCCTTGGCCACTAGAGGGGTGCAGGAGTTTTTTTAATTTGCCCTCGCGGACAAGTTAGTCCAAATGATCCCACAGACTCCTACAATCCTCTGTGGTATGCCCATGATCCTGATGGTATTGGCAATAGAAGTTATGATTATGTCTTTCGGGGTTTTCCACCATCTTATTCGGTCGTTTGAAGAACGACTCATTCTTAATCTTCTCCAAAACTTGATGCACTGGCTCTCGGAACACGGCATTGACTACTTGAATGTTTGCTGATCCTGACTGCCCAGCAAAATCTCTATGTGGCTTGTTATGGCCTACCGATCCGACCTGAAATCCCTCCTCTCCTGAGGGATAACCTTATCCTTCCCTTTCCCTCGCTGTTGGTCTTCTTCGACTCTCTTATACTTATCGATCCGACCCATGAGCTGGTGCACGTTAGTAACGGGCTTACCAGTCAAGAATTTTCTTAGACCGTGCTCAGATGGAAGGCCGAGCTTAAAAGTACTAATGACCACGTCGTCAAAATCACCTTCAACCTCATTGAACAGCTTCCAGTATCTGTTGGAGTATGTTTTAAGATTCTCGCCCTCTTGCATATTCAAGGACAGGAGGGAAGCCAACGACCGAGGAACTCTCTTGCAAGTCATGAACCAGGAGCCAAATGCTTAAGTGAGCTCATGGAAGGAGTTTATGGACTCTGCCTTTAGGCCATTGAACCACCTCATCGCGATGGCTCTGAGACTAAATGGAGACCTTGCACATCAAGGCCTCGTCCTTGGAATAGACAACCATTCTCTGGTTAAAATGGCTCACATACTCAACAGGATCTGTTCGTCCGTTGTAAATGGTGAATGTTGGCTGATGAAAACGCCGAGGAAGTCTCGCCCCCTCAATCTTACGCGTGAAAGGCGACTTAGAGATTTGGTCCAAGGCTTTACTCATAGCGTTGTTTCCCACGCCCCTATGTGGCGAGCTTTTAAACTACCGCTCGTTATGGAGTTCTTCTTCATAAAAGAAAGACTCACTGGGCGGAGTTCGAGACTTCCGTTCGTAACTAGTGTCTTTATCATCATCAGAAGAAACGTCACTATTAGGAGAAGCTCGCTTCCTTTTTTGCATAGCGCAGTTCTCTCTTCAATCGGTCAATCTCCAACTGCATGCCCTTGTTGCTCCTCGCATGGGAAACATAGCTATCACTTCGAGATTGGCTCCTCTTAACACGTATGGTGTGTACACTTCCTTCACGGGTCACCCTTCCGTTCAAGGTTGAGGAAAGGATCATCGTGTTGGGATACCCTCGATTTTGTTGGTTACGGACCCGGTTCTGCCATCATTAACCATTGCTTTCACTATCGCTCAAGCTCTTCCCACAGACGACACCAATTGTAAGGACGCGATTTGTAGCCCGAGCTTAAAAGAGTTGGGATGTGAGCCCAATAAGCCTAAATACAATAGATTTGTAGAGAATGGGTGTAAGAGCTGGGCTTTTTGCGAATTGGACAACAGCTAGTAAAAATTTGAAATATGAACAAGCAAGAAAATACACTTAAAACTCGATGAAATGAATGTCCGAGGAGATTAATTATGAATTGAACCAATATTTCTGGAAACTAACACAGTTCTTAGTGCTACAGTGATTCTTTTCTCTCTCCTTTTTCCCTCTGTTTTTCCGATCCGCCTCTTATGGGAGGTTTTTTACATTATATAGTTCCTTTCATGCCATTCTGACTGTACACTTGTTAACCATTTAAGCCTTCACTTGAGTACACGTCCCATCAAACATCTTTTTTAGCTCTCTATGAGTGGTGGTAGCTGAGACTGTACTGTTCAGGGGTCTTCTCCAAATAAATGTGGCCAGAAAAGTTGTTGTGGTGTATTTAATGCGGTGGTAGCATCTTTTCTTTTAGATATTTCTGTATTCTTATCACCTTTGTACGTGCTTATGGTTCATCCTGATCGTTGGAACTACCTGGAAGGTCTTCTAAATTACCCAAATGCGTGTTTGACCGATATACATCATATTTGAGAAGAAGGTACTCCTCGAACTATACCTATCCGTTCTTTACTTGCATGATTTTCAACTTTGGGGCTTCTCCCAATTGCTGCTCCTTCTCGGACATATTCATGTCCTTGGATAGGCTCAAGGCCCAGTATCCAAATTTGGGCTCTTTTTCCCACAGAAACTTTAGAATTTTTTGTGATAAAAATAAGTTTCTTAATTTAAGGGATAAAAGAGTTTAGGCAAATCTGTAGAGTCTACTATTTTTAATTTTTTTTACACTATGAAATTATTTTCTGAATAGTATATTTCGAAAACATTAATCAAACAATAGATTCAAATTTGGGATCTATATTTTATAATTTCCAAAATAAAATATTGTATTTAAATTCTCTTATCAAACTTGCCCTAAACAATTTGAGGTATGAAGATATCTATTCCTTTCCCCACTTAATTTTTAAAACATCCAAAATCAAGTTACAGAGATAACTATTCCTCTTCTCTCTACTCTCCTCTCCTTCCATACCTCTAAACGTACAATTAAATATTTTCAACAAATTTGCCATTTGTTTGACAATCTTGCTAAATACTGTAGGTTTTTTTCTTCTTTTTTTCCTTTTCATTTTTAAGCTAAAGTTGGAATTCTGAGTTTTAGCATTGGGGTTGTTTAGTGCACAAGTCCAACTTAGTGAATGACATAAATATACCTGTCTATTCACTATTTTTTTTTTCCCGAAATGATACCAATGCTTACCCAACAACAACAATAAAACGAGAAAAGTTAACGAATGTTCTAAAAGTATTGTTTTATATATAAAATATTTTAAAAAAATTATATGGAAAAATAAAAAAGACAATTAATTTTTTTTACAATTTTTTATATTTCCCATAAAAATAGCATCAAAATTTTCTTAAAATTGTCTACTAACAAATGCCCTGAAGGTATAATAAAATTTGGCCATTAATTTGTTTTTAAATTATAATATAAAGAACTTTTATAATCAACTTGCCTTTCTTTAGGAAAAAAAAAACATAATATTATATTTTGTATTCGTTAGCAATTTAAAACTCTACTTCTGAGAGCAATCACGAATGGATTCTTTTATGTTCGTTAGCAATTTAAACTAAGCTCATTGGATCCAAAGTTTGTTTTTAAAAAAATAATAATTTCCGAGTAATATCAAAGCACACACACTTTTCTTGTATTTGGCATACAAAATATGCAATTTATAAGAGTAATTATTCAATACACTTAGTGGATTACATGCTCTTCTTATATACGTAATAGTTATTATTCACGTGCTTTTTATTAAAAAAAAAAAATTATAAAGATTAAAAGATAGAATAGAATTTTATTTTATTGCATTTTCTTCATAATAGTGTAGGCATGTTTTGAACATCATTGCTTTTATTTGAGGCAAAATAGATAAATACCCTTTGTAGGGACACGATTTGTAGCCCAAACCCAAGATGTATGGGATATTGGCCCAGTGAGCTTAGTACAATAAATTTGTAGAGAATGGGTCGAAGAACTAGACCCTAATGAAATGGACAATGGCTAGTATGGATTTGGAGAATGATCAAACAAAGACAAAAAGCACCGATCTAAATGAATTCACTATCCGAGGAGATGAACTCACTGTCCGAGGAGGTAAGTCTCCATATAAATCGATTAAACAGAGTACAAGTGCAATTTAGATTGCTACAGTGCCTCTTCTCTATTTTTCCCCTCGCCCTTTTCCTCATGGAGGGTCTTTTACATTATATAGCTCCCTTTGGACCATTTTGATCCTACATTTGTTGATCATTTGAGCTCTTATTTGAGTATCTGTCCCATCAGATATCCTCTTTAGTTTTCTGTGAGTTGTGGTAACCAAGGCAACACTGTTCAGAGGTCTTTTTCACATAAATGCGGCCAGAAAAGTAGTTGCAGTGCATTCAATGCGGTGTTAGCAACTTTCCCTTAGATATTTTTGGGTTTCCATCTTTCTTGTACGTTTATAGCGCACGTTCTTATCATTAGAGCTTCCTGGAAGGTCACTTTGATCATTAGGATCTACGTCTAATCTATATTTAGCTTATTCGAGGAGATATTTCTCCTCGGACCACCTTCTCATTTGTATCTTACTCATTAAGTCTTAAGTCTGAACCATTCATTACCATTCGTTCGTCCTCGGACTTCTCACTCTCTCAGCCAAGGTCGAAGGCTTTATATACAAATTTGGGCCCTTATCCCCACAATAGCCCCTTAAAACTCCGGTTTTTCCCTCTTATCCGAGGAGAAAAAGTGGGGTTTTGATCTCATAATAATTGAGGACTTTAATTTGCTCAAAGCCAGCCGTCCGAGGAGTTGGATGTCTGGGGTTCTGTTTTGACACTTAGTGAAAAACCAAAGTATGTAATCCGATGATCCAGGCATGTCTGAGGTTCTGTTTAATCACATCGAAAGATATCATTGTGTGTTAATTTTTTCAAAGCATGTGGTCCGAAGACACAGGCATGACTAAAGTTCTGTTTAAGCACTTGGAAAGATATCATAGCATCTGGTCCGAGGACTTAGGCATGACTAAGGTTTTGTTTAAGCACTTGGAAAGATATCATAGAGTGTTAATTTCCTCTTAGCATCTTTTGTTTAAGCACTTGGAAAGATATCATAGAGTGTTAATATCCCCTTAGCATCTGGTCCGAGGACCTAGGCATGACTAAGGTTTTGTTTAAGCACTTGTAAAGATGTCATAGTGTTAATTTCCCTTTAGAATCTGGTCTGAGGACCTAGGTATGACTAAGGTTTTGTTTAAGCACTTAGAAAGATATCATAGAGTGTTAATTTCCTCTTAGCATCTGATTCGAGGACCTAGGCATGATTAAGGTTCTGTTTAAGCACTTGTAAAGATGTCATAGTGTTAATTTCCCTTTAGCATCTGCTCCGAGGACCTGGGTATGACTAAGGTTCTGTTTAAGCACTTAGAAAGATATCATAGAGTGTTAATTTTCCCTTAGCATCTGGTTCGAGGACCTAGGTATGACTAAGGTTTTGTTTAAGCACTTGGAAAGATATCATAGAGTGTTAATTTCCCCTTAACATCTGGTCCGAGGACCTAGGCATGACTAAAGTTTTGTTTAAGCACTTGTAAAGATGTCATAGTGTTAATTTCCCTTTAGTATCTGCTCCGAGGACCTAGGTATGACTAAGGTTCTGTTTAAGCACTTAGAAAGATATCATAGAGTGTTAATTTTCCCTTAGCATCTGGTTCGAGGACCTAGGTATGACTAAGGTTTTGTTTAAGCACTTGGAAAGATATCATAGAGTGTTAATTTTCCCTTAGCATTTGGTCCGAGAACCTAAGCATAACTAAGATTCTGTTTAAGCAATTGTAAAGATGTCATAGTGTTAATTTCCATGACTAAGGTTCTGTTTAACACTTCCTTGATAACCCTTGCTTGCTTGAGCTTCATCACCTCATCTTTAATAGGATCTGCATGTTCCTTGGATGGGCATCGAGGTGATTGCCTTTTGGGAGTGATGGATGGGTCAATATTTAAATGATGACAGATGAAGTTCGAATCTGCCCGTGGGGCTTCAGCCCCTTGTACAGGTTGGGGTACATAATCTCAACACCACTACCCTTTCGATCATGTTCATGCTCACGATCTCTTTCACGCTCAAGGTTAAGAAAATCATCTTGTCATAGAGAACCTGCAGGTTCTGCCCGGTGGATCCTATCATAGTCGATCGTTGCACTCATTAATACACAAGTTCTTCTTACAGACGGCGTCAATTGTAGGGACACAATTTGTAGCCCAAACCCAAGATGTATAGGATGTTGGCCCAGTGAGCCTAGTACAATAAATTTGTAGAGAATGGGTCGAATAACTAGGCCCTAATGAAATGGACAACGACTAGTATGGATTTGGAGAATGATCAAACAAAGACAAAAAGCACCGATTTGAATGAATTCACTATTCGAGGAGATGAACTCACTGTCCGAGGAGGTAAGTCTCCATATAAATTGATTAAACAGAGTACAAGTGCAATTTAGATTGCTACAGTGCCTCTTCTCTATTTTTCCCCCAGCCCCTTTCCTCATGGAGGGTCTCTTACATTATATAGCTCCTTTTGGATCATTTTGATCCTACACTTGTTGATCATATGAGCCCTTATTTGAGTATCTATCCCATCAGAAACCCTCTTTGGTTTTCTGTGAGTTGTGGTAACCAAGGCAACATTGTTCAGAGGTCTTTTTCACATAAATGCGGCCAGAAAAGTAGCTGCAGTGCATTCAATGCGGTGGTAGCAGCATTCACTTAGATATTTTTGGGTTCCAATCTTTCTTGTACGTTTATGGCGCACGTCCCTATCATTAGAGGTTCCTAGAAGGTCACTTTGATTATTAGGATCTACATTTGATTTATATTTAGCTTATCCGAGGAGATATTTCTCCTCGAACCATCTTCCCATTTGTATCTTGCTCATTAAGTCCTGAGTTTGAACCATTCATTACCATTCGTTCGTCCTCGGACTACTCATGCTCTTGGCCAAGGCCCAAGGCCCTATATACAAATTTGGGCCCCTTACCCCCACACCCTTAATTTTAAAACTATGTAGCAAAATACCACTCTTTCCAGAGTATTAGCTAGATGTCTCTGTTTTAGAACTCGATTTTAACAAAATTGAGTTGTGTAAAACTCGATATCTTCAAAATCGAGTTCTATATGTATTCCTAAGTATAACTTGACATTACTAAGTTAAGTTCTACTTAAATTTTCAAAAAAATGTTTAGTGGCAAAATATGCCGACTTCCACTTATAACTCAATTTTGTTAAAATCGAAATCCAAAATTAAGAAAATTTTGCTAAATACTTTGAAAAGAGAAATATTTTACTACATAATTTTAAAATTAAGGATATTTACTTATTTTTTCTATTTTATTCAATAAAAATAAATTTTACCAATTAAATTAACTCATATCACATGATTCTTTTCAGTGCGAAAGTAAAATCCTCCGATAAAAGAGAGGGAGCTGTGAAAGTCATACGGTCCCACGCAGGCAGGAAATCTTTTGGGTTGGTCTAGAATGCAGAAGTTATTATATGACCATTCCTTATGAATTAGGCGCTAGTACTGACTTTTTTTTTTTTTTTGGTCTGCAAAAAATAGTACTGACTTTTTTTAGGTGCAATGCGAACGGGGTAATAATTTTAAATTTAATTAGACACCTGAAATTTCTCTATTGAGTTAACGTGTCTTTGGAGTGGGTGGAGTTGGGCATGGGAGCTTTAGAAAAGGTATGCAAAAAAAAAATAAAAAAATAAACAAAGAAAAATATTCTGACTACCCAATAAAATAAATAAAGAAGAAAAATCTATACAATTTCACTTCAATGCATTGTAGAAGATACATGGATTTATATATCATTGATAAAAAAAAAAATATTATATAAAAATGATAATATAAGAGAAAGTGTACTTTGGTCACGACAGTGGTCATTTGATTTTTAATGATGGGGGACCATAAATATTGAAATCTTATCACTGATAGTCATGAGAAAAATACCAGGTTCATGATATGTCACAATCTTTATGGTGGTTGCATTTATTTCGAATAATGAGTTTTGCCACTCATTTTTTTTTAAAGATAATTACAACATGCTGCTACCTTGCAGCTCGAGCCTTTTCCCCTCTAGACCCCCAAGCACTTTGTGCATGGGGAAGTACCAATTCAGCTACAAGGCCTTTGGCAAGCTTTGCCACTCCTGACTGTATGCTTATCCTCATAAAATAGAAATCAAGCCTATATAATGCCAGTGATTTGTATATAATATAAGTGGTCAGGCTAAATTCTAAATTGCCTCTTAAAGTTTGGAGACATATTGATTTTTTACCCCCCTTATGTTTAAAAAATTAGATTCAATGTCTAACGTTATATAATGTTTTGATTTGGGCATTTTTGTTTATATGTGTCGATGACATAGTTGTTAAATGTCATATATAAGCTCAACACAACAAATTTTTTTTTCTATTAAAAAATATGTCATTTTGAGTTGTAGACACTTTATTTTGTATACCAATAACTTAAGTCATCGTTCCACAATAACAACACCAAAAAGAGTTAAGTACAAGCTAAACAAAGCATTGAAGGTTGCCAAAAATATTTTTTAAAAACTTTAATATTGCATATGCAGCTAAGGAAAATTCTTAACTACTCTTAGAGCATGAAGAAATGATACTCCATCTTCTTATACTCCATGAATTTAATGAAAGGACCCTACCATAAATGTGAGAGGAGGGAGCACCATTCTTTGTGTTCCAAAAGTATCTAAAAATTAGTCTACAACTAACAGCAATAAAAGCCCAAATAGAGAATTTTTTTTTTTAACTGAAAATTGATGCAAAACCTAGGTCCCACATTAGGCGTTTCTACCTCCATCATGTTTACAGCTAGACATGGCAAAACGGGTCAGACCCGTTTGACTCGACCCGTTTGACCTGCAACCCGTTTGACCTGTAACCCGTTTGACCCGTTTAAAAATGACCCGTTTTGACCCGCGACCCGATTGACCCGACCCGAACCCGACCCGACCCGCTCGTTTTACCATGTCTACCAACGTTGAGTAGATTGAGATTGAGGTGTAATTCTTATAAGATATTTACTTATTCTTCTTCACTTAATATGTTATGTACTCCATTATAGTTTGTCATTCTTTACTTGTCACATTCATTTTCTCGTCCTACTTTAAACAGATCAAAAATTATACCAAGATTAGTTTCTAGAAAGCTGGAACAAGAGTTGTACCAAATTTAAGTATCAAGTGTTTAGTGGTAATTGGTAAGTGGTAATAGTATCACCAATGAGAATCTAATCACAGTTAAGGTACTCAAAAACAATTGACAAATTGCATCTATTTCAAAAAAAAAAAAACTTGTTTGAAAAATACGGGTCAACTCGACCCGTCCCGCGACCCGACTTGACCCGCGACCCGTTTGACCCGCAACCCATTTGACCCGCGACCCGTTTGACCCGCAACCCGTTTGACCCGTTTAAAAATGACCCGTTTTTGACCCGTGACCCGTTTTGACCCGCGACCCGATTGACCCGACCCGAACCCGACCCGACCCGCCCGTTTTGCCATGTCTATTTACAGCACCATCATGTCTAGGCAGTGGATTTGCTAAAACATTAGGTTGTGTTTGGAAATTTGGATTTGGATTTGAAATTAATATATTTGAAATCAAGGGATTTTAAATCCATTAATTTTAGAAGTTATTTCAGCATTTTAAAGGTTTAAAATCTTTGGTGGATTTGTGAAATCCAAATCCTTGACCTTTTTTAAACTTTCCAAACAAGTTATTTGGATTTTAATCACTCAAATCCAAATCCAAATGCCCAAATTATGTCATCCAAACACACCATAGGCATCTTCGCTTCTTCAAACTTTAGAATCTTGTGGTCGATCAAATCTTGGAGCTTATGCCTTAGTTGCTAGCAACCTTCTAAGGAGTAAGGAGTGCACAAGGACACTATAGTGGAATTTGCAAGTCTTTCTTAGATTTTTGTCTCTTGGGAGGTAGCCTGCCTTCATCCTCTGGATTTGTGGTGCAGTAAGTCTGTTTTTTGCAATAGGATTAGGTACATTCCAGCTGCAGAGGTGTAGGATTGTTGGGCAGTGCTTGTACTACTATGTAGTCTGGCATTGGAGATTGGTCCTTCCCTTTGTCCTTCCAAGACCATAGGTACTTCTCAATATTTCTTCTTTGGTAGTCTTTACTCAAAAGGGTCATCAATATTATTATGTCGGTAATTCTCTTTCATTTGATGCCGTCTTCAATTCTATCCTTTCTCCTATTAGTATCTGTAACAGGTTAACGAAAAAATGGACTTGATTCCCAACCATATTCTCATACTATGGTCGCTTAAAGGCATCGATGGAAGATTAGAACTATCTCTTTCTCAAGTCATCAGAGACTGAACTTGGTCTATGCATTCCCTTCATTTTTGTGCATGCTACTGAATGTCTCCCTACTCTTCTTTTCCATCATTTGTAGATTAAACCGATCAATAGTAGTGTTAGAGTTTAAGTAAGGTATTTGCAAGGTCTATCCACCAATTGAACTTCTTTAGTTTGAGGTACCACACTACTACTAGTTTAGTGACTCAATGAGGATCCTGGAAGGTATGGATTAGAAGTGGATCATTGCCAGGACATCGTATCCTTATTTTTTCTTATTAAAAGCATATCAATATTGTTGGCAAATTTTGAATTTAAAATTCTAAATAGCTTCATATTCTTAATATATCTTATTATTTAATTATTTTAAATAAGATAATATGGTTATTTATTTATTTTTTTTTTGCTAAACAGATAATATGGTTATTTTTTGTATTTATAGAAAAGCGGACAATAAATAATACTACTATTGACTATTGAGTTAAATGCATTATCCCCTAACTGTGGGGTACACTTCAGTCTTCAATCAACCCCTATACATTATTAAAAAATGAACACATACAACATGTCAAAGATTACATCACAACAATTGAAGGAAACACTTTAAAGTTTAAAACCAAATCAAACAAATATTATTAGACATGGAAAGTCAATTAATTAAATCAAACCTAATAAGCATGCATTGACAAAAACGATTTTATTCTAAACATATTTAAATCACATTAAACATGGAATAATTAAGAGAGAAAACCATGACAAATCATTAACTATATTCTAATCCTACATATTCAAAGCCAAACAGATCACAAAACACATAGGAAAAGAATCAATTTAATAAAAACATGACTTTTTGCCTAATTTGGGTTTGGGATGCATACACATACGTGACATTGGGTTAAGATCGATGATACATACGCATCCTAACACAAAACTTGTAGTACAGTTTACACGTTCAGACAATAAAACAAATTAACATAAATATAAAATAAACTACATTATTGATATAACACAATAATGAAATAAATGCACAAGAACAATAAGAAAATATCTTAATCAATCCAAGATTGGATTAATACATATCAAAAAAGTTAAAAACTATTAAACAAATCAAACATAAGAATTTAAATGAACTAAATCAAGAAACTCGTGTGAATCCTATTGTAGAAAGGGAAAATTCCCGACCTATCACAAGCTGACACGTCACACTACCAAGACCACAAAATACAGCCAATTACAAAGCGCCACATACTGCTGCTAGGTTTTACTATTGCCATTCAGAAGCCAATAGAAATTTGCCAAGTGTCATGCAAGAACCAATCATGCATCGGCTCGTGCAAGCGATGACACAAGCAGCCTCGCACGTGTAAGCGATGACCCAAGCAACCTCGCACGTGTAAGCGATGACCCAAGCAACCTCGCACGTGTAAGCGATGACATAAGCGGACCAATCAGACTGTGACATGTGTCACCAATCAGACTCCGCCACGTGTCGCTCATCCACCCCAAAACTCCTATAAATAGAAGCCTTCCTAAGACATTTAGGAGGACACGCATGAAGCCATCTGAAGCAAAGCAGCATCAGAGAAGATTCAGAAGTCTAGAAGCTCTGCTGGAATCAAGCCCTGAAGCCTTCAGCAACTTTAAGAACTTCAACCCTCAAACACAAAGAACATTCGAAGCAGAATCATCCAAACTACCTGCCTAGATCTCAAAGTTCACTGGAATCAAGCTCAAAAGCCTCCAGAAACCTCAATAAACACAAATCAGTGAAGCTCTACGGATTCAAGCCTCTAAAGCACCGAAGAACTTCCAACACAAACCTTCAAATACGAAGAACATTCAAAGAGGAATCATCCAAATCATATTCCTAGATCTCAAAGTTCACTGGAATCAAGCTCAAAAGCCTCCAGAAACCTCACAAACCACAAATCAGTGAAGCTCTACGGATTCAAGCCTCTAAAGCACCGAAGAACTTCCACCACAAACCTTCAAATACGAAGAACATTCAAAGAGGAATCATCCAAATCATATTCCTACATATCAAAGTTCACTGGAATCAAGCTCAAAAGCCTCCAGAAACCTCACAAACCACAAATCAGTGAAGCTCTACGAATTCAAGCCTCTAAAGCCTCGAAGAACTTCCACCACAAATCTTCAAAGACGAAGAACGCACCAAGAACACGAAGAACACACGAAGAACACGAAGAACGTGAAGAACAAAGGATTTCTAACAAGCTCATACCTAGAGATTCATTGTAATTCCGTTTCAACAATCTTCGATCCATTCTTCAACCAAATTGAAGGATACTTTGTGTTCAAGTGAAAATCACATTACCACAAATCCAATTAACAAATCTTTCAAGGAGATCGAATCAGAGGATCACTCTTTTGTAATCACAGAGAATTGTACCACGCATATCATCAATATAAATTCACATTTGTGACACTATTTTACTTGTTTGACTTCATTTCGAACCGAGAAATTTAGTCGTCCACACCTATTAAGCAAAGAAAGAGATCATTGAAAGAATACTCAACTTACTTAGGTTCAGGAGTTCAGAATTTTTTTAACAAACCCCTTAGTGCCTATTGTTGGGGTCATATTTTTTATGTAATTGGCTAATCTTTTGATAAAAAGCACTTTACTTGTAACTAGGTAGATCTAAGTTGGGTTTGATACATATCAAGTGGAAGTATTAAAGACATGAAGATTGATCCAAGAAACAAGTGAAGAAAAGTTATTTTACTAAAACTCGACAGATAGCTGCTATTAAGAATTAATGGGAAGCTCGACACATAGCTCAACACAAGCTTGATCTATCGAGAACTACGATTTTAGAATTTCCAGATCTGAAATTCGGCCCATGTTGATGTATTTGTTTAGGGTTTCTTTTCTCACAACCCTAGACATATATAAGGTTTATTTTAAAAGCCATCACATACGGATACAAAGACCAAGAGTTTAATTTTCTCTGTGAAAAGCTACTACGTTTGTATGCCATAGGGTTTTGTAATCAAGTACTTCCTGATCTTTATCGTTTATGAAGTGAAGAACTTTGCAACCAACAACAATCATTCAAATTGCTGGAGTTAGTCATGTGTTGAGATCTGTGCAAAAGAGTTGGTCATAGATTGGAGATTTGTGCAACAAAAGAAAGAAGCATACTACAAGATCTAATCTAATTGGGTATTGGAGCGAAGGTTCAGCTGTAGGTTGGTATTTCAGGATAGGCCAAGGTAGTGGTAAGATTTCTTATACTTGTAACCGCTTGATTGTTGATTAGTGGATTTTTAGGAGTGGTGACCTTAAATTCACCTGGTGAGGTTTTTGCCTTGAGAGAGGTTTTTCCCATTCGTCAACAAATCACCGAGTTATTTATTTTCCGTTGCATATTACTTATTTGGTGATTTGTTGGTGCCTCCACGATTTGCATGTAATTGACTTAATTAATCAACTTGGATAATTAAAATAATTAACCAGGGTCAAACTATCTTAACCCAACACCTACAACACAAACATTAAATTGAGAGAAGAGAACACAATAGAACTTAGTAATCACAATGCAAGAACAAACTAATTTGAAAAACGTTTTTGAAAATGAAATTAAAAAATAGTCTCTATCTTATGTGACTACTAGAGAGAGGTTTTTGAATACTTAAAAGTGTGCAAGTATGCTGGTGAGAGAGATTAGAGAAGGGAAATAGGATTTTTAGAAAGCATGGTGGCTAAAAGAAACTCTCTCTATCTAGGTTTTTTGGAATAGAGGCATATATAGGAGTCAACTCGGGTTTCAGAGTCTTTTGGAGGATTTTCGGACATCCTTAAGGGTCTGTGAGGCACCACCACCTAAAGATTTAAGTATTAGGGGCATAAATATGGAAAATAAGGGTTCTAGAAGTGAGGCTGCATACGTAGCGCCAAAGTCATGTACGTAGACTCACCAAGATCCCTGAAATTTAACTGCACTGATACCCTGACTTTGAATGGTCATAACTTACTCATTTTAAATCCTAGTTGGGCAAAATTGAAGCATAAGATGTCTACTTTCTAAAGAAAAAAGCCTCATTCAAAAATTATTGGTGATTAAAAAGTTATGGTCAAAATAGTGAACAAATGTTATTTTTCAACATTATTTTCAAAGTGATTTTGAGCACTTTTGAGTTGTGATTACCTTTGAACTATTGAGAACACTTCAATTAATCTTAGTTGACATATTTCAAGCTCATCATTGGGCCCGAAGATTAAAGGTTGTTTTCATATATAAAATAAGGTGTCTATAACGAGAGCCTATAAGGAGATTCACAATTAGGAACCCAAAGATGGCACATTTATTTGTAACAACGATGTCGTGGGATGAGGCGAGCACTTTGGATGGTGGGGATTCGATTGATGTGGGAGAATTGACTGGCAACGGAGATGGGATCAATGAGACGACAACAACAACAACAACAACACACACACACACACACAAACTCACTCTCTCTCTCACATCAAAATCTCATTTTCCTATCTAGAAAATTCATAATTCGATTTTGTTTTTGATTATGTGTTATGTAAATTGTTTTGATTAACTCTCAATAAGGACATTGAAGGCCTTGAGAAAGTTGGTTTTTGCTCATGCATTTTAGCCTTTTGCACAATTGGATAACCTAATTGGCCAATTTTGGTTCTTTCTGCCTAATTTTATGTTTGGTTGATGAGTAAATGAGGCAAAGGAAAAGTTAGAATTTTTTGTTTCTTTGAGGGGATATTGCCACATTTTAAGATTTAGGACGGATTGAAGTATACCTTATAGTTAAGGAGCAAAAGTGCAATTAGTCAAATTATATTTTAATTTTGGTTTTTTTTTTTTTAACAATACAATTTCAATTATTTACTAGACTCATTATATGCACTTTGCGCTTGCAATAATACTCTTTTATTTATTTGATTTAGTGTTATAATGTTTAAAAGTAATATATAAATAACTGTGTGTAATTTTTTTTTTTAAAGAAAGAGGTAAGATAACGTGGAATAATATTTAAAAAGGAGATAGAAATAGTATCCTAAGTTTTAGGCCGAATGGAGAAGATAAAGGAAAAAACCTAAAATTTAGGAACAGTAAATTACTCTTTTAACCAATTTGTGTTTTTTAATTTAAAATTATTTAACTAAAAGATATGGGCATTTTGGAGAGTATAAGAATTTGTGTGAGGGTATTTTAGTAATCAAAATGTTGAAAACTAAACCGAAAATTCTTTTATATATAGTATAGAAGAATAGATACATATAAATTATAGAATTAACTTTTAAGAACATTGCATTGATATTTCTCAACAAAAAGAACATTGCATTGACCTCCTAAGAGGTTTATCATTATTGCAACCATCTCTTCTTGAATACAGAATAAAACACTCATGATTCTCAAAAAAAAAAAAAAAAAAAAAAAAAAAAGAATAAAACACTCATATCTCTTAAAATACAAACTATTTCTTAAAGCATTTCTTTTGGAAAATTTTAAAATCTTTTCTTAATTATTTAGAGAAAATTAATGCAAATAGTTTACATTTTAGAAGAATTGAATATCTTTTTCAACTAGAATGAAGGTAAGTATAATAAAAAAAAAAAAAAAAAAAAAACCTCAATAGAAGAGGCAAATGTAATTTTCTCCTAAATAATCTTTAAAAAAAAAAAAAAAAAATCTAATTGAGGAGAAACTAGAAAGAACCAATTCAATTCTTTTTTTCTTTTTTTTTTGAAAGCAAAGAACCAATTCAATTCAAACAATGACATCATGGGTAACTGAGTAACCGACGTCCTTTGCTTCCTAGATCTAACTCACTTTCCCTGCCTTCTTTCCTTATTAAAAACAAAAATCCAGTTATTCTCTTTTTCAATTTATTTTTAATTAAAAAAAACACAACAACCAGAGAGCTCTAACCAAGCTCGAATCTCTCTGTTATCCCTGTGAGACGAAAGCAGTTAATCTGAGGAAGAAGAAACCAAACGCAAAGAAGTGAAGATGAATATATTCAGATTATCTGGTGATATGACCCATTTGGCCAGCGTCCTCGTCTTGCTCCTCAAGATCCACACCATCAAATCTTGCGCTGGTACCACTCTCTCTTTTTTTCTTAATCTATATTATAAATTGTCTCTGTATTTTTGGATTGCTTGTCTCTCAGTTCTCATTTCTGGGTAATGTTGCAAATGTGTTTTTTGTGCTCTAATGTAATTGAACTTGCAGCACTGAGAGCTAAAATTTTTGTTCAAATCTGACCCATTTTGGACCGGATCCGACACAAACTTCTGGGGTTGTTGAAATTTACGTTTTTATGTACTGGGTTTCTGGGTTTTTTTCGTTTTTTGTTTTTGGAGAGAGGGGAGATTGAGATTCGTTTAAATGCAACATGCTATTAAGATTTACAACAATGTTACAGGCACAACAAATTTCACATCTTTCGAGATGGCAAATTGTACTACTGACAATACTATTATTTTGCACCAATCTCAACTTGCTACCTCAATATCTGTGAAAAAGTTGTGTATCTACAGTAGACTTATTGCAATATTTATGTTGCCCCTCCCTTAGGGGCCGGTTGGTTTGTGGATTCCATGAACCAAATGGCCACTCTTTAAGGATTATCATAAATACCATTAACAAATTCACTCTCTAACATTACCAAATTGGCTTTAACCATTTAACTCTGACTTAGCTTTGAGGATCAGTCTGAACATGGTTGATTTCAAGCCAATGAGCTCTAGGTCAGTTGGCTCCTTCTCCCCTTATAAGTTTTAGGTGGAGGGTGAGGTGGTGGGTTCAACACGTATTGGGTGTGTGTGTGACTTAACAACTGAAACAAAAAAAGGACTGAGCTCAGATTCAACCATTTAAGAATTTCATCGAATCTAGTATTAACACTGTGACTTAGGACAGTAGCAATGAACGACCTTTACCTTAGCTAGGATTATATGGCATCAGAACTTTGTAGGGTTTTTGGATATATGAGGCTAGGGCTTTATTGGGAAAGAGATGGAAACTATTTGGGAATATAGGGTTTCTAATGGTGTTAGGGAAGGGTAGGATTTGGAGATGAAACAAAGTGGAAAACTTTAGGGTTTGGGTGGCTGTTCCTGGGCCGAGAACTGTAACCAGGATTAGTGTTTTGGCTTCTTGTGGTGGTTTGATTGAGGTAGAGGTGGCTTATGCTAATATGCTAGCTTTTAAAGATTAAGATTTTTGAAAATAGTTTGTGCAAGTTTTGGATATTTTCTTGGCTGGAATTTGCTGGGAACTTGCAAGAAAATTGAAAGGAAAATGAAAAGGAGAAGCAATAAATAAACATAAGCAGCACACTTAGGTTTGCATCATCTCACCTATGACGGGGTTACATTTCACAGAATGGTTAAGGGCAATCTTTTTTTTTTTGATAAATAATTAAGGGCAATCTCGAAAACCCAAAATGATACATAACAGATCAAAAGTGTAGCCATGTCCATAATCAGAAAATTGCAGAAATATCTTTCACACTTGAAATATACATAAAATAAATTAAATCTGATCAGTAGCTAATAAACACCATGAAACATAATAATTAAATCATAATCAGCTAACAAGCCAATTCAAGGTCTTCGTTGGCATTATCCTGTACATTTACAATTATGCTGGGATATTAGAATTATCATGAGTTCTACCTGATAATTAAATGCTTTACTTCTTTGTGTTGTGTGGTATGTTTGGAGGGAAAGGAATAGCTAGACTTTTAAGCTACAATGGAATAAACCTAAGCTTAAGTATCTAAGATCTTTCTTTCAATGGTTAATTTGTGCTGTATCCACATTCTTGAGATATTTTTGGATCTTTTAGTATTAGGTTAAAGGTTATTCCTTTTACAGAATTCTTTTCTGTTGATAAATAATAAATTTTATTGAGAAAAGAAAAGCTATACTCAAGCTTTCCTAAAAGATAAAAACAGAAAAAAGTTAGGCTCTAAAAGAAAGAGAGCCTATGCAAATTACAATAGAATGCTCTTAACTATATATAAGAGCACAAGACCACTCAAATAACACTCACAAGAACAATTTTCAACTCCATATCTGAAAGTTCCACAGAAGCATAAGAGCGAATATCCCTCTCCCTTCAAATCACCTACATTAGACATAGTGATCATTGTATACCCATACACTTCTCCATGGAAAAACCACTCCGTTGGAGCCTTTTAAAGCCTTGTAATAGGAATGCATTTCAAACTTACCATTAATACTTATTCTCCGTCTCAACTGATCAGGGCCCATACCTCTTGGGGATGAAGGAATACAAGGTATCAAAGCACAAATAAACTAATTCGAGTTCTCAATCATTAGACACATACAAAACTAATATTCTATGAACATATCTCTCCCACACCCAAGATCTCCAAGTAGGAAAAACACAAACATCCTTCTCCACTGCTAAAGTTACAAATCCGGATATAGCACCTTCGAAGGTTGAGTCCCGGCAATAAACATCATGCCAAAACTGTACTGCAACCATCTTCAATCATGTATTGAACATAGCTCGCAAATCTCTCCCAACCGGCCTTGACACTCCTCCATAGACGAAAACCATAGTTTTTCTTTTTTTTTTGATAAGTAGTTCTTCTGCCTACCTTTGTTGTCTAATGTCCCCACTCTTTGCCACATGTCAAACAAATAATCCATCTCCATAACTGATTTTTCTTCTCCCCATACAACCATAACCATGTGCCCAACAAAACTTGATTCCTTTTTTGTACAATGTCCCCCCTTGTTCCCATATTTCTAACAAATTAGATTTTTTTTTCTCTATATAAAGCCATAACCATGTGCTCAACAAAGCTCTATTAAAATTACCCACCTTCCTTATCACCAAACCACCATTTGTAAAGGAAGAGAAAATTGTTTACCAATCCACCAGATGGAACTTACAAAGTGATTAGTTCGGGGAATCTAATGTGCCCCTTGGATGCCCGGGAATGTAAGTAGCCCAAGTTTGATTTGATTAGGAATTTGATAAGATTCCTTGGAATGTGAAATCCTCATATTTGTTATTCCTAGGAATCTCATAAGAAATATTTATTCTTCCCAAAATATTATTAGGTTTATAAATACAATGTCAAGTGTATTTCCCATCTCTTTTATGCAGCTTTCTAAAAAAACATAATAAGGCAAATAATATGAACCATGAATCAAGTTAAATCTTCTACAATAATAATCTTGAAGGTTAGCCATTAGCCATTTACCAGAACTAAATATCTCATTATTGAAATACATGAATGGATCCAGCTTCTCCATCTTTCACCAAATCCCATCTTATTCCACACAAATAATAGACAGTCCCAGTTTTACATGCTTGTGGGCATTCTAAATATCCAGTTTACAGGATCCTTTTCGATACTGTGCTTGTACTTTAGTTTCCCTTTTCTTTTAATCAGGAGTGAAAAAAAAAAAAAAACCAAGGTGTAGCATTCACTTTCTCTGATCTGTTATCTGTTTGGGAACACCAAATGAAGTGATCTGAAGAATTACTTTTGATTAAGTGAAATTCAAGAAAAGAAAATTTTCTATATAGTTTAAGAAAAATAAATTTTAAGACAATTCTATCCTCCATAGGAGGGAATCATCTTGCCTTTGTTAGCAAGTAAGAAATTAGCCTTTTGAAAGAGAAGAGAGACTATGCTTCTCTTAGGTGGTAGGTTCACTGTTATGTAATCTGTCTCATCGAACATTGTGGTCTACAAGCTGTCCATGGTTAAAGTTCCTGCCAAAGTTGCACCTATGTTATAAATATGTCTTATAAATATTTAGGGATTGTAGCTTGAGTGAGGGAAGAAAATGAATTGCTCTCCAGGACTTTGGGGGTCTTTTGATTCCTGTACATGGTCCTTTCAAAATTGGTATCACAGTTTTCTGTGAATCCCATTTGGGTCTTCTTACCCCTAAATTTTGACAAACACTCCCTAAGTTTCATTGGGAAGATGATTTCTTTGTTTTTGGAGATCACCACTGGTCCCACCATTAAAATTGCAAATGTATATGGATCACATTTACATGATTCACTACCTCCTAGCAGTCTGCATGTAAAATCATTGTGTTAAATTTTTGGTAGAGCAGTTAGAGGTGGTGTAATTTCATAATAGAGATTTTTGCTTTTATATGGCTAAGAAAAGTCTGAGTCAGGTGCACATCATCCATCCCCAAAACCACTCTTCTTGTAGTTAGTTAAAAAGTCTTTCTTTCTTTCTTTTTTTTTGGTGTGAATTCTTTTCTTTGTGTATATTTTAAAGCACATGTATGTGGAGGATACCTCCTGCGCATACGAAAATATATAGTGGCATTAGATTCATGTTAAGTTCTTTATCTGTTTTGTGCATGACATTTAGTTTAATTATGTAAATTTCTTGTTTAGGATCTTCTGATTAAAACTGAACTCTTTTTTTGTTTTGAAATACACTAAAGTTTTTTACCTTTGATGTGCTTCATTATATGCAGGTATTTCTTTGAAGACACAAGAACTCTATGCCCTAGTTTTTGCTACCCGCTACTTGGATATTTTTACGGACTATATATCTTTTTATAATACCATCATGAAGTTAATATTCTTGGGGAGCTCATTTTCAATTGTTTGGTACATGAGGCGCCACAAAATTGTTCGTAGGTCCTATGATAAAGACCAAGATACCTTCCGCCATTATTTCCTTGTACTGCCTTGCTTATTCTTTGCCCTAGTTATCAATGAGAAGTTCACCTTTAAGGAGGTATGCTTGCATCTTAGTTTAGTTATATTTTTTATAACATTGTGCAAATGATAGCTATAGTTTCAAGCTCCTATACCATCTTTACATCTTTAAACAAGCTTTTTGACAGAAGATGGTTGTCTTCAATTCCCTCGTTTTCTTTCTAATGTGCTTCACATTAAAATGGACCAGGTCATGTGGACATTTTCTTTATATTTAGAAGCCGTGGCCATACTTCCTCAGCTCATACTGTTACAAAGAACTAGAAATATTGACAACTTGACAGGGCAATATGTATTTCTTCTTGGGTATGCTATTTCTTTAATTCAATTTATGAAGCAGTGATAACAGTTTAGATTTTTGTCTTATTCATTTTTCTTCATTGTAGTATAGTATAATTTCAAGCTACTTGACTATCTTTAGAACCATGTAAAATATCTTTTTTTTTGATAAGTAAGAATAGAATATTATTAATAAAAGAAAAGCAAGAGAAACCCAAAGAGTTCACGGTAGTGAACAAAGGAAAAAAAGAAACAACAAGACAAAAAAAAGAAAAAGAAAAAAAAGCCCCTAATCTATTCTAATAGAGGAAATAAAATCCGTAAGGGTAGAACAATCTGAGAAACCCCAACATCGAGAGCAATCAAAGAGAGTCCAATATCAGTGCTGGTTTATCACTGGGTGGCAATGCATGCCTGTGTTTGTTTGTTGTTTTTCCTCTATTTTATTTTATTTTATTATTATTTTTTTAATTTTAGTTTTAATGTGCTTCCACGGAATTCAAAATAGATTTTTATTTTATTTTTCCTGCTTTTATGGTTCCATATGAATTTCAACAGTTGCATCACTCAAGCACGGAGGATGGTGCCTTGCACCTATGGTGTATAGATTATAAAATCCTAGTGCCTTGAGGGCACCTTCCATTTTTAACTATTCTGGGTAAATTTAGGTGAATCCCTATTTTCCTGACTCTTAAAATTTTTCAATATTTCACTGGTGGAATGGAAGCATTTGGTTGTATGAGTACAGTTTTAACTTGATAAATGCAAAGTTTGGTAAGAAAATAAAGCTCTATTAAATTATAAAATTCAACTATTCTTGAAAAGAAACTCCTCTCATCTTTTCCGTAACAATCCTCCCAATTGTAAATTTCATATGTGGACCATAGTTCACATGTAAGTACTGTGGATCTCATTTTAGGACGAATTCTTGAAGCTTACTAGGAAGGTTATGTAGATTTCCTTGGGAAGGTCATATTCATTCATATTAATAGCAAGGGGAGAAGAAGTACAAGTGTTATGTAAGAAAGAAATCTGTGATTGACACAATGGTACTACGAATGGATAGCATCTATGATAGCTTGAGATTAAATTTACCAGTTTAAAGAACACCAAAAGAAAACTTGCATAAGTTAGTCCACCATATTTGGGTTTATTCCACTGAATATTCAAACTTTTGATCCTTCTAAATTAAATTTCCACCAAATGTTGCAATATCAGTTTTTTTTTTTTTTTTTTTTTTCAAAGAAAAATTGCTTCGTGTATTTTTCTTAATTACCATTTTTTAAGTCATGATTTTCCTGCAGCATCTGGAAGAGATGTTATAGTGAAAGGGCAGATGTTATATAAGATGATACGTAATAATTGGCTTCATGATTTTTTTTTTTTTTTTTTTTTGTAGTTTTTAATGTTGTTTCCTTCTCTGTTTGTCTGTCTGTCTGTCTGTCTCTCTCTCTCTCTCTAAGTTGCCTCTTCTTAGGTGTAATGTTTGAATGCCAAAACCAAAAAGATCCTACTCTTATAGGATTGCCTTACAATTGGTGCAGTTATGTAGGTGTACATGTTATGTGCTAATTTGAACAAGTTGTTGCATCCTTGATTTATGTGCCAAGAAAATAAAATCTGCTTGTGATCATTCAATTTCTGCCCATCTTAATGCAGTGCTTACCGAGCATTATACATTCTCAACTGGATCTATCGCTACTTCACTGAGCCACACTATGTCCATTGGATACGTATGACTCTCTCTCTCTCTCTCTCTCATATTTTTCTCTCTTAATGTAGGTTAGCTTGTGTTTTGTGTATGCATGTTAGTCAGATGCATTCATACACACACACACACACACACAAATCTCTATGTCTTTTTTGCAATAAATTTTATTTAATTATAAAAAAAGAATATATGTATATGTGTATGTGTATGTGTATGTGTATGCATATGTAATACACATTCATAACATAGCAATATAGTATGTGCATATATCTCTATCTGGTGTATTTAATGAAGACATGTATATTAGTGCCTCCTATTATGTACACTTGGAATTGTGAACTGTTATAGAAACACGGCTCCCTGTCGTTTTTCTGAAAGGATTTTATTTTATTTTTCTGGTAGAATTACTGATTATAATTTTTGCAGTGGGTGATGTTATTAGAGGCAGTTGCTAACAGTGCAGCTTCCAATAAAAAAGGAAAATATGAATAGCATGATAGCACTCCTGCAGTGTGTTGCTTACACTGTCGTTGCAGCAAGTATCTCTCATATTGAACCATTTCTGCATAATGGTGCCTTTGACATAGTTTATGGGTCCATATTTGAACATCACCCATATAATAATATGCATGTGATCAAGATTTACTTTGGTTTAATTTGCCACCCTTTACTGCCTGTGTTTCTGCTAATTTAATGTCATGTTTGATTTTTCATTACAGTTTTGCAATTTGGTCAATAACTTTTCATTTTTGGGTAAACTATACTAACCTCCCTTTAGACTTATCAAAATGTCACTTTTCCCAAAAAGATTGTGTAAATAACATTCTTCATTGAGTTTTGTATGAATGCAACAGATAAATTCATAGCCTTCCACATTGTTACTTCCTTGAATCTTTCATTTTAAAACAAGATTTCTACTCATTTGTACAAACCTCAAGGAGGAGTGTGTTTTGTACAAATCTCAAGCGGGGAGTGTCATTTCATTCATAGTTTGGGTTGGAACCTTTAAAAAAAAAAAAAAACTCCGTTAGGAAAGTTATCTGTCGCATAAGTGAATCCCAAGGTGAGGAGTGTCATTTCGTGAAATCTCAAGGGCTGGTGGTGTATTTGACACCTTTTTTTTGGGAAGTGGCTGTAGAAATATAATTAAGCCTAATGCTTTGAGCTCCAAGGCCACATTTTGAGATTTTATAGCCTCTTTTATGCATAGGGCTAGAATTTGTTATAACTTCTTGAATATAATTACGTTTAAAACTGATAACCATACATACATATATACATATATATATATATATATATATATATATATATATATATAGTGTATTATTAAGTAGCTAATAGTTGAAATTTTGAACTCCTTTTATGTGGGTGTTTTTATTGTTTTTTCCCGTAATCTGGTGTTGAGTTTTCTTGTTTGGTTGTTGCAGCTTGGATAGCTGGGCTTGTTCAAACGTTGCTTTATGCTGACTTCTTCTATTATTATTTCCATAGGTAAATGCTCCTGCTCTTACAAAAAGTTGTGTTCATGCTAATGATTCAAATTCCATCTTTGAGTCTTCTAATCTTTTATGTGAATTTTGAAATTATGGTTGCAGCTGGAAGAACAACAAAAAGCTTCAATTGCCAGCTTGAGTACATCCTCCTCATTTGTTAGGAACTAAATTTGTCTTGTAATGCTTAAGGATATGCAAATGCTTTCATGCAAAATGCTTTTAGAGATATGTCAGTTTTTTAACAAAGACATTTGTCTGGCCTAAAAAAAAGAAAGTAATAGTGGTTATTGGTTTTTTGGGGGCAATAATTTTAAGTGCGGGTCACCGGCAAACAATGGACATCGCCATATGGAGGAATCAAATTTAAGATGTCTGAGCTGATCCTGTATCTATATCAATTATTTTACCTGAATTTTGGTGACCAAAAAAATAGAAAGAAGATAATGTAATAGACTTCAGAGTTCAGACAATGCGCTGCTAGTATGGCTTAATCACTTGCATCAATTTGATTTCCTAACCTTCGGTTTCTGGGTTAGCATCATTGTTAGATTGAAGTCAAGTGACTCAAGTCCTGGTTGTTATGTATCCATAGTGCCAGCATATCAATCAACGAATCAATCTACCCGTACATACCATATTTTATGTATTAGTCCTACTACCAACGTAGAATAATTTGCTGGATTTTTCACATCTCACTCTCATAGCATTTGAAATAGGAATAAGTTTTTCTCTAAACTAGTTTAGAAGAATTTCTTGTAATTATTCATTAAGTGGTGATTTATAAGTTAACAATGCTGGGCCCACAACAAATTACTTAACTTATGTCCTAGCTTACCCATGTGATGTAACAAGTTGTAAGTGATGGAGTTGTGAACTCATATGGACTTATTACTTTTGGCAAATTGTGACAAAAGTTATGACATTAACATTTTTTTTAGTAATGCTAGAATTACAAGCTATTTTATAAATCGCTGATATTGACTATAATACAATAGCCATTAAAATACTAAAAAAACCACATCAAATATTAAAAAAATACAAATGAAATTTTCATTCCAAAGTCGTCTTTGAGGGAACCAAGGCTGTCACCAAGTTTACTAGTTCTTAATTAAACTAATTGATGTCTTTGTGTCTTTTTTTTCCCCTTTGGTATTGTCTCTCCGTAGTTTGTAACTTTGATAAAGAAATTAAATGAATTGTTGGTTTTGAGAATTATTTGAAATTATTGATTGGTTTTCAATGGGATGTGAATGCAAATGTGTTTCGTTTGCCGATTAGAAATTGCATAGAGATATAATTGGATATTCTTAAGTATCTTTATTTAATTGTTCAATTAAAAAAAAAGCAGTTTATTAAATGCCTCCTATTTTGATCCTAAAAAAAAAAGACTTCTATTTTGATGGGTAAGTGGAGATTAAGTTGTACAAAGAAATTGGTTCTCTCGCTACTCCTGAAAAAAGTATTTATTTTTCTCATTACAAATACTAATTTTGATGTGTATAGCAAAGAAGATCAAGAGAGAAACCTAATCCTATAAAAAGTTTCATTAGTCAAAGAGTGGAACTTGTGAAAACTAACGAAATGGATTCAAGTAAGTCTTATTCTTAATTATGTTTCATGTATTTGTGAAGAATTGGAATTGACGTAGTTGTTAATGAAAAAATAACTTAACAAACAATCTACATAAGTTACCCTAAAATTGTATCCATGTGGGTATCATGGCAGTTCACACTTCACATAGGTTAATGAATGAAACATTATGGTAGTTCAAAGAGAGTGCAGGGACGCCATGCCAAACGGCTACTTCCTCCCTAATGGCCAAAGGTCAAATGTGAAGGGAACATTCAATGCGAAAAGATGTGACTGTAAATGACCCTACCGCACTGAACGTACCATTGACAGTCAGGGGAATAGCCTATTATCGTTAGGGTATTAATGTAGTTTATTAAGGCAAATACACCTGGTTCATTTCAGCCTTGCAAGTGTAGGCACTATTTCAAAGGATAAGTTCATAACATGCCAAAGATGTACAAAGTTCTATAACATATTCACAAACGATACAAATTACAAATCATGTGTTTAAAAAAAATATATATATATATATATATATATTCTCAAACTCTAAATAAATCAACACAAAGTCACGATCCTTATTAGGATATGCAACTTCAACAAAAAATCCAGGTCTACCTCACCCAAGGCTTACTGTGCCAAATGCTTTGAACCTTGAACCAAATTAAAGATGAACGTGTTAGCATTCTAATCATCCTAACCTTACAAATTCAATTAGAGAAATTACCATAAAATTTTAACTACTACATGCTCTTAAACTTTTTCTATTAACATCATCACATATTCAAGTGTTACTCTTAACTCATGCATTAGTGTTAAAAACATATTAATAACAAGAAATGAAACTCATAATCTCATGTAAGCAATTACGACAACCACATCACTAAAACAAATTCATGGTTAATACTTCCCTCACACCCATATATGCCACAGTCATTTCAAGATGCAAGGAAATCCTCTTTCAGTAAATTAACCCCTCTTCCACATAAATAAAAAAACCCAAATATGATTGCGCAAGAAACCCGACTCACATGGCCATCAAACAATACATCTATTTCACGTCTTCAAATTTAAAACCTCTTATCAAGTCTCAAATGCCCCAAAAAGCTCAATAAAATAAATCCCAAAATAAAACCCACAACATCAAAGAGCAATTCAAATAAGATAGGATACATATCCATAGATATTAGGAAGTGAGTCATGAAGATTTTACCTTAGATTATTATTGGGAACGAGCACAAATCATAGAAGAGAGTATATTGTGGCTAGAGGGATGACCAAGTAGTAGTTGACTTTGAGAGATGAAAAGGGAAGAAGGATTTGGGTGAGAGAGACAAAGTGTGGTGGAGAGGGGCTGACGGCACGAGAGAGAGAGAGAGAGAACTAAAAGCTATGAAAATTTAGAATTCTATTATTTGTTGAGATCTATAAATGTTATGCATCTCTTTGAATAGGAGGTGCCTTAGGTCAATTTGGTTCCCCTTTTTAATTTCCTTCTTCTTGGTTTTACCAAATCACTTAAATGTCTTTATGTTGAAAATTATGTTCTTGGAAATATTCATGAAAGTCCTCCAAAAATAGTTAAGACTTATCCATATTGATTATAAATAAACTCCAATTTAGATATTATTCTCATTAAAAAAAAAAATTTTAAAATATTTGGGGTGTTACATTAGTATTCTCAATTTCAAGCCATTAGGTATTTAATTTTCTAAACTTTTTTTTTTTTTTTAATTTATGATATATGGTAGTAACTATGACTTTATTTGCAATAATATATAATTAGTATGTAATTTTTTTTTTTTCTTTTTCTTTTTGTGTGGCTATAATGGAACAATGTTTAACCATAACAATAAACATAAAACCCAGTATATTTAGTGCATGTTAACAGGGATTTTTGTATGAGATTTTCAAGTGGTTTCCACTTCCATATTCACATTAATTCATTTCTTATTTGAGTAATTCCAAATAATAAAAAAACTTATAAATTCAAATTAATCAAGTTAAATAAATAAATTACCATATTTCATATCAGTAAATTTTATTAAAATTAATCATTTTAAGCATAAAAATTAGTTATAAGTGTATGCCTTTTTTTATTTTTTTTATTTTTATAATAATGAAAGTACAGACAATTTTAAGCTATTTTTTTAGTGGAAATAGTGGATGATATGAATCGTTATTATTTCAAATGATTCTTTTAATTATAGTTTTGTTTGTATTGTGTTTTAAATTTTAAACATAACTTAATGTTTAATTACTCAGCCAATGTATGAAATCTAAAAGGCTACTTACTCTTTTTTCTAATTAATAAAAAGGTACTTACTTGGTGTCATATAATCATGAAAAACCATTAATGCTTCTTAAAGAACCTGTGGGGTAAGAGAATTTGGTAACCTCAGCCCGCTTTATATTTGGGCTAAGGCCCATGCCGAGGATAAAGGAACGTCCGAGGATGAACGTAGAAGGCCCGGGTTGTCAAGGAACATTGCTGAGGACGACCATGTCCTCGGCAAGCCAAGATCATAGAAAGGAGAGCAGCACGCCACTGGAGGCGGCCTCCTTACGCATCCCAAGAAAAAGACAAGAACAAAGAGTCAGCCATGGAAGCACTATGGAGGTGCAGTTCAAGGAAAAACTGTCACCTCCACAATAAATGCCCACCACTGGCATTCTGGCCGCATTAATGGAGAAGTGACTCCTGAACAATGCTGCCTTGGTTGTTGCAATTAACAGGAGGATTGATGAGGCAGCTGATGGGACATGTAGTCAGGTATAAACTTGGATGATCAACAAGTGGAAGGTAAAGATCGTCCAAAAAGGACTATATAATAGGAAGAACAAATCATAGGAAAGGGGGGAGACTCATGCAACCAGGCTCATTCAATAGTTACTACAAAGAAGCTCCTCGGATGGTGCCGAGGACAAGCCTTCATGTATAATCTCGATTCGTCTCTATCTGACCAGGGTGACAACCATCACGACCGTTGTCCAATTACTAAGGCCTAATTCTTGAACCCACTCTCTACAAATTCATTGTTGGGCCAGTTAGATCTGAGTCCCTTCATTCAAAGTCGGAGAGCCCAGATCCAGCCCCTACAGAACCATTTATACTATTGCTTAACAAATATTTTATTTCCTTTTTAACCTCCATAAGAAAATTGGATTCAATGTAACTTAAAGTATTATTAAATAATATTTTTCATTATCCTGTCACAAGTACAATTTAACCGGATTGTTATTTGTGACAGTTTTTTATTATCCTACAATAGTTTGGTCATTTTAAAATTTTAGGGGTATTTTGGTAATTTTGATTATTGGGGGGATTGGAGTTTACCCATAATAGGGTTGGGTTTGGATTATAAATAATTAGTTAAATGGGAAATAATGTACCCAACAGTTATGTGAATCTCAAATCCAACCATTTGACACCCTTATTCTTATCACAAGAATGATGCAACTGACCTCTCATATATCAGACTACCATTTTCAATTTTTAGTTTTTATTATCCAATTGTAATGACACTTCAGCTAATCTCTCATGTACCAGATAGCTAGTCATTTTCATTAACAATAATGATACAATTTTTTTGTAAATAGGTGTTCTTTTCAATAACAACAATGATGAAATTGAAGGCAACAACAAGTGAGGAGAAGAGATATTTGATTGAAGTAAAACTCACCCAAAATTTTGTTCATGTATGTTGCAAATATATATTAAAAGTCTAAAATTTTAAGCAATCATATATCTATTTTTTTTAGAAGAAAACAATCAAACATTTGATTTGTTAAAATTATAATCTTATTGATATTACGTGTATGTTAAATTCTATATTTTATGAATATGTATATTTTGATATTCTTTATTGTCACTACATAACTTTGTGTAATATATTATAAAATATGTCAAAACATAAATAAACATATAATTAAACTTATTTAGTATATGTTCATAAATAATTTTATGTTTATATACATTAATATTCACATACTATTTTGTCCATAACTATGTATGAGTTTTTTTTTTTTTTTTTTTTTTTTTTTAAGTTTATTTTGGGAAATATATATGTATTATTTTTCTATTTGTGTGTTTCAACCAATCACAAGACACCATGTGCTATTTAGTGGGACCCAATGTAATTATTGAAAGGCCAATGAAAATATTTCAAGTGTCATTGAATAGAAATTGCAAAGAATACTTAAGGGCCAATCACACGTTGACACGTGTTGATATTTAATTTAAATGACATATGCAGACAACTTAAATGTTGCCATGTGTTATTTTAAATTAATACACTTTGGTTAATCAAATAATGCCATGAGTCCCTCGGAAAATAAGACATAAAATCCCTCCATTTAAATTATGACATGTGTCACTGCCCACAACCATTCACGTGTCTTCAAATCTCCTATAAATAGAGACCCTCCTTTCTCTTATGGAGGGGATTCAAAAACATTCAGATGTTTGGAAGCTCTGCTAAAATCAAACTCCAAAGCCTCCAAGATTATCAAGAACTTCAACCTTCAAATCTCAAGAACATTCAAAGCGAAATCATTCAAGTCATTCTTCTAGATCTCAAAGTTCATTGGAATCAAGCTCAAAAGCCGCCATAAACACCAAGAGACTACAAATTAGTAAATCTCTACAGATTCAAGCCTCTAATGTCCAAAATAACTTCCACTACAAATTTTCAAAGACAAGGAACATTCGAAGAACATTCAAAGCCTGCAGAAACTTCAAAGACTTTGATCCATTAATCTTCATCAGATTCAAGTTCTAAAGTTCCGAAGAACTTTCACCACAAATCTTCAAAGATCAAGAACATTTAAAGAACCCATGAAGAATACGAAGAACACGAAGATCAAGAAATATCTAACAAGCACACAGTCAGAGATTCATCGATATTTCATTCCAAAGATCTTTCAATCCATTTTCCAATCCAAGTGGAGTACATCTTGTGTTCGAGCCAAGACTATATCAACATAATTGAAGACTTTTCTAAGGAGATTGAATCAATGGATTGTTTTATTGTATAAGAATCTAAATATAGAGAATTGTAATTACAAATTCATCAATACAAATTTACACTTGTAAAACATATTAAATTGTTTGTTTTCCAAACCTGAGATTTTGTGTTTAAACTGTCGTTTTGGGAAATAAAAGGGAATATTGAGAATTTTTGTGTGTGGAATTTATAGCTAGAATTTGTAACCCACAAATACTAAACTTTAGGGTATTGTTAATAGACCATTTTAGGAAAATTTTGATATCACTTTTAAGAGAAATATAAAAAGATGTTAAAAAAAGTAATTATTATTTTTTGGGAAATTATAACATATCCACCTGTGGTTTGGCCAAAATTTTAGTTGTCTACATATGGTTTGAAAATTGACACTTTACTCATCTAAGATTAGCTCAATTAGAGTTCCATAACCCATATCTATTAAAAACAAATTTAAATATGTAATTTCGTTCCACTTTTATGTCGCTCTCCTCTAGAAACACAAAAAACATAAACATATAAGATCAAAAAAAATCCAACAGACTTGCATCATGAGATTTCAAATCACAAGTAGACAACTTAAATTTAGTTTAACCTCAGGTGGGTAAAATGTCAATTTTCAAACCATAGGTAGGCAATTTAAATTTCAGCTAAACCACTGGTCGGTAAGTTATAATTTACCCTTTTTTTTTACAAAGTTTGGTTACAAACTTAATTGTAGTCAATGACTACAATTTCACTCAATATCTTTTTACTTAATGTGAATTTTGATATATCCATCATTGGATTACATTTTCTTTCTCAAATTTTTCATGCTTGCAAATATTCCAAAAAAAAAAAAAAATTACTAGTTATATCATTAATCAAATGTTTAAATATTAAGTTTTTGTAGTCTAAAATTATCCATAAAAAATAAGTTTATAAATCAAATAGTAAATAATATCATATTGATATGAAATTTGACATGTCTGTTAAAAATATAAAAAATATGTATTAAACCGTTAGATTTTCAAAATATATAACTCTGTTAATGTTTTTAGTGAGAGTTGTAATCATTGGCTAGAATTAGGTTTTCAGCAAAATTATATTCTTATTTATTATTTCCAATAAAATATTTATAAAAATCCTTTTATGAATTCGTTGAGCTCATTCCACCTCTGAAGATTGAGCCGAAGCTGCTGTAAGCCATAGCCATTCCAAGCTGCTGTAAACATACAACAAATTACACACACGCACAAAGCAATATCAAAGACAAAGACCCAACAATACCCATCCACTTCATTTGGGGGAATCTCAGTCAACATGGAAGCGCCTTCATTGAAGTGGCAGAGACATCTCGAGTTGTGCGGCAGTCGCTTGGATATCTTGGTGCTTTAAAGGGATTCTTCATACATTACAAATCAAAATCTGAAATCAATTATTTAGATGCGACTACCTCTACTGTCTACACACACTCAGGTTTATCACAATTAAGGGGCTTGCCAGTGGCGGCATTAACTAGCCACATCATGTGACATGACTCATCTTATGAGGCCTACAAATTTAAGTTTTAAGTTTTGTTGATGTTGATTTGGGTTGTCTCATGTATATGAAGGGGTTGACCTAGTAGAAAGAGAGGGGAAGATAAACATTAGTGGGATGATCTGGTTGAAAGGAACATACATAGAGGAAGAAAGGTTATAAAGGTGTAGTTGATTTAGGTTGGAGAGGAACACCGAACAAATGAAGAAAAAATCAGAAAGAAAAAATAATAAATAATGAACAAAATAATATTTTAAAACTAGAGTATTGAGTCGTCTAAGCTGGGGGTATTCTTTTATATATTTATTAAGCCGACGTGATAGTCCAAGCGGTAGTCTTATGTGTTTAAAACTAATGTTTTATTTTAACAATTAGCCCCATCAATATTTTTCATCCACCACTTAATGGTAGGAACTATTTTGAGATAATATCAAAAGGTTAGAGACTAAATTAATACATTTGAAAAGTTAAGGACTAAATTGACATTCAGCATAAAGGTTAAAAAACAAATATGTAGTTTATCTTTTTTTTTTTTTTTTTTTCTATAATGTGCTAGAAAGGAAAAGAACAATCAATCCAACAAGTTTGTTTAGTTGAAAACAAGCTTTTACTTTTGCCATAGTAAAACAACAATATATAATCAAAATCTTTATCTCTAATTCAATATGATATTTTTGTTTATTTGATTTTTTTTTGGAGATTAAAGTATTTGGTATTGTAATTATGTTGGACCTTGAACTTGAGAGCTTGATATCAAGCCTGAGTTCGGCTTAATTAATGAAATGAACAAAGTCAAACCAAACTCAAGCTTTTGGACTTTTTGACAAGATTTTTTTTTTTTTTTTTTTTTTTTTGTAGGCTTGATTTGAGTTTGTGCTAAGCTTGAACATTTACTACTCAATATCAAAAGGTTAGGGACCAATTAATATATTTGAAAAGTTAAGGACCAAATTGACATTCAACATAAAGGTTAAAGACCAAATATGTAGTTTACCTTTTTTTTTTTTCTATAATATGCCAGAAAGGAAAAGAACAATCAATCCAACAAGTTTGTTTAGTTGAAAACAAGCTTTTACTTTTGCCATAGTAAAACAACATATAATCAAAATCTTTATCTCTAATTCAATATGATATTTTTGTTTATTTGATTTTTTTGGAGATTAAAGTATTTGGTATTGTAATTATGTTGGACCTTGAACTTGAGAGCTTGATATCAAGCCTGAGTTCGGCTTAATTAATGAAATGAACAAAGTCAAATCAAACTCAAGCTTTTGGACTTTTTGACAAGATTGAGTTTGAATTTTTTTTTTTTTTTTTTTTTTTGTAGTCTTGATTTGAATTTGTGCTAAGCTTGAACATTCACTACTCAATAAAATTAGATCGTTTTGAGCCCTAATCAAGATGAGTTGGCTTAAACTCTTCAACAACAATATGCATGATCATAATTAGATATATTTATGTGGATTGGATGTCTTTTCGATTTGGCTGCATAGGGAAGATATATTAGAAAGATCTTGGTCAATTATCTAAGACAATGCTAAGGGGAGTAGGGATTACTCTCAATCATTTCGCTGGTTGATACTTCGTATTTGAAAGTTGAAACGAAGGGGTATTAGGAACTTAGTCACACTTTCAAAATTTCATAATCTTTTGTAGAAGATGCTGATGCTTTTCAAATGATTGGAAACCAAAATCAAAGACTAGAGTATCCCTCAGAGTCGGTGTCCATCAAACAAGTATGCAATAGAATTGAACTCGGATCACATTATACAGTCAAGAGTTTTTGCAGCTGGGTGCTTGGTTTGATCTAAAAGAACAAGAAATATATTTTGTTTTTTTTTTTTTCTTTTATGCATACAACATGGTGTAGAGAGGGAAAATTCCCAAACTATCACAAACTGACACATCATACTACCAAGTTCAAAAAGTACAGCCAATTATAAAGCGCCACGTACTGCTACTAGTTTTCACTACCATCATTCAAAAACCAACAGAGATTTGCCAAGTTGAGGGAACCAGATGAAGAACCCCTATACTGTGCTCGAATCAAATGGTGTTTGTTATCATGTCTTGCAGCTGTTGGACAGATAATGAGGCAATTGAGGTGGAATGTCTGTGTTGAGAAGTGTCTTCAACTCCTTTTCCCTTGTTAACTTTCGCGTTTCCAAAACTTGAGCTCTTAAAATCAAAGTTTGAGATTAATCCATTTAGTCCGGATTCCTTCAAGGTTATCCTCCAAGCTTCATCAAGGCTTCCCTTTTAAAGGACAGATGAATTCTCACAAGTGTATTCTAAACTTGAAATTACATTGAGTTACCAATTCAACCTACCATTCCCGTTCAGTGCCAACTAGTCTCCTACCTACCATTTAGTATTTCAAGGAGAAAAAATTTGAGGATCACTCGTAATTTTAGAGAATAGTATCACACATTGATCAATACAAATTCATATTTGTAAAACTATTTTACTTGTTTGATTTATTTCAAACTAGCCTTCCTAAGGCATTTCCACACACCAAGACATCCAAGCCACAAGCAGCATCAAAGAAGATTTGGAAGCACTCAAAAGTACAAAAGCTCTGCAAGAGTCAAGCCTCAAAGCCTTCAAGAACAACCATTAATCAATGCTTGATATTCGGCTACATTGTTAGAGCAAAGTTTTCTTAATGAGAACGAGTATAGAATTATTTGCCATTGTGGAGAAACAAACACTACACTTGCCCCCGCTACTTCTCTACATGCAGCCCCATCGAAAAACATCATGCATGGCAGCATTACTTCAATGTAAAACACCTCTTCATCAGGGAAATCATCAGAAAACTCCCAATCAGGCAGAACTAGGTGATTAGCTAAGAAATCTACCAATGTTTATCCTTTGATAGTTTTTTACAGAAAGTATGCAAGGTCATATTGTTGTAGCAAAACTGCCCATTGAGCTATTCGATCGGAAGCCACTGGCCTAGAGAGGACATATTTAATCATGTCTACCTTTGCTATCAAACGGACCATGTATGCTTGCAAATAGTGCTTTAATTTGTCTATGGCAAAGAAAAGAGCAAGACACATCATTCTCGCAGATTCTTGGGCTCTAGCATTTTTTGGATGGCTTCAATTTTGGATTGGTCAATCTCAATACGGCGATGTCTTACGATGAAATCTAGGAATTTCCCAGATGTCATGCTGAAAGCACATTTAAGGGGGTTCATTTTAAGCTGATACTTCCTTAGGCGGTCGAACATAGATCTCAGATCTGCGAGATGGTCTTCCCTCCTTTTTGTTTTAACCACTAGATCATCAACATATTACAACAAATGAATTCTCACAAGTGTATCCTAAACTTGAAATTACATTGAGTTATTAATTCAACCTACTATTCCCGTTCGGTGCCTACCAATTTCCCACCTACCATTCCCATTCGTTGCCAAATATTTGCATCTACCATTCCCAACGAAAATTTCCTTCCACCATTCTTGGTTTTACCATATTATCCTCAAGTTTTTTTCTTACCATAATTTCCACTTAGCCCATTATCACAAATCACTTAAATGTCTTTATGTTGAAAATTATGTTCTTGGAAATATTTAAGAAAGTCCTCCAAAAATATTTAAGACTTATCCATACTTATTAAAAATAAACTCCAATTTAGATATTATTCTTGTGGGGCCAGAAATAGTCAGGCAACCCCGGCCCACTTTGAACCAGGCCCAAGGCCCATGCCGAGGACGCGTCTAAGGTCCGAGGACTGAAGTGTAATGCCCAGCTGCCCAGGAAACAGTGCCGAGGATGATAACGCCCTCGGAATTCCGAGATCCGAAAACGGACAAGCAGCACGCCATCAAGGAGAACCTCCCCAAGCATTCAAGGAGCAAACAGCAAGTACCAAATACCGGACATGGAAGCATGGTGGAGGAGCAAGTCCCAGATGAACTGTCACCTCCACATTAAATGCCCTCAACTAACACCCTGACCGCATTAATGAGGATAGGACCCTTAAACAGTGCCGTCTTGGGCGCTGCAACTCACAGGAAGGATGGGAATGCGGCTGATGGGACAGGCTCTCAAGTGGTGGCCTGGCTGATCAAACAAATGTAGGGCTAGGATCAACTGAGAAAGAGATACATAATGTAAGAAGCCCCTCTTGAAGAGGGGGACGGAAAAACCAAAGGAAAGAAAATACGGTAGTAGTTTATATTCTCTTAATCCTTGTAACCTTTCTCCAGATAAATAAGAAGAACATCAAGCTCTGTGAAACCCGTCCGAGGAGCCTTATTGTGCACCCTAACCCACGTTAAAGTTACCAGCATTCACGTACAACCATGCATGGCCGTTGCATTCCTCACTTAGGCCTAGCTCTTGAACCCATACTCTACAAATTCATTGCAGGGTTAACTGGGCTTAGGTCCACTCTCTACACGTGGGAGTGCTCGAATCTGGTCCCTACAATTCTTATTTAAAATTTTGCTTTAAAAAATATTTGAGGTGTTACATTAATATTCTCAATTTCAAGCGATAAGGTATTTAATTTTATAAACTTCTTTTTTATTTATAATGACAAATGGTAGTAACTATGAATTTATTTACAATAAGATATAATTAGTATGTAAGTTTTTTTTGCTATAATGGAACAATGTTTAACCATAATAATAAACATAAAAACCAATATATTTAGTGCATAAGGATTTCTGTATGAGATTTTCAAGTGGTTTCCATTTCCATATTCACATTTACATTAATTCTTATTCACATTAATATTAATTAATTAATATTAATTAATTTAAATAAAGAAAATACCATTTTTTATATCAGTAAATTTCATTAAAATTAATCTTTTTAAGCATAAAAAGTAGTTATAAGTATATGAATTTATTTATTTATTTATAAATAATGAAAGTATAGACAATTATAAGCTGTTCTTTTAGTGGATAATGTGAATAGTTATTATTTCAAATGATTCTTTTAATTATAGTTTTGTTTGCATTGTGTTTTAAATTTTAAACATAACTTAATGTGTAAATACTCAGCCGATGTATAAAATCTAAATGGCTACTTACTCTTTTTTTTTTTAATTAATAAAAAGGTACTTACTTGGTGCCATATAATCATGAAAAACTATTAATTTTTCTTAAAGAACCATTTATATGCTTAGCAAATATTTTATTTCCCATTTCAACCTCCATAAGAAAATTGGATTCAATGTAACTTAAAGTATTATTAAATAATATTTTTCATTATCTTGTCATATGTACAATGCAGCCAGCTAGTTATAAAGACAATTTTTTATTATCCTATAACTAGTACGATACAACTAACCTCTCATATTTGACCATTTTCAAGTTTTTGTTATTGTTTTCCTTACAAATATAATTCAACTGACCTCTCATATATCATACTGCCATTTTCAATTTTTTGTTTATATTATTTGATCGTAATGACACTTCAACTGATCTCTCATGTACTAGTTAGTCATTTTTATTAACAACAATGATACAATTTTTGTAAACAGGTGTTCTTTTCAATAACAACAATGATGAAATTGAAGGCAACAACTAGCGAGGAGAAAAGATATTTGATTGGGAGTAAAACTCAACCAAAATTTTGTTCATGTATGTTGCAAATATATATATTGAAATTCTAACATTTTAAGCAATCATAAATCTATTCTTTTTGGAAGAAAGCAATCATTCATTTGATTTGTTAAAATTATAATCTTATTGATTTTACATGTATATTAAATTATATATTTCATGAAAATGTATATTTTGATATTCTTTATTGTCATTACAGAACCTTGTGTAATATTACAAATATATCAAAACATAAATAAACATATAATTAAACTGATTTAATGTATGTTTATAAATAATTTTATGTTTTTATGCATTAATATTCACATACCATTTTGTCCATAACTATGTATGAGTTTTTTTTTTTTTTTTTTTTTTTAAAAGTTAATTTTGGGAAATATATATGTAGTATTTTTCTACCCGTGTGTTTCAACCAATCACAAGACACCACGTGCTATTTAGTGAGTCCCACTGTAATTATTCAAAGGCCAAAAGTGTCATTGAATAGAAATTACAAGAAATATCTAACACGCACACAGCCAGAGATTCATTCATTGCTATTTCATTCCCAAGATCTTTCAATTCACTTTCCAATCTAAGTGGAGAACATCTTGTGTTCGAGTCAAGACTACATTAACGAAATACTTGAATTGAAGATTTTTCTAAGGAGATTGAATCAACGGAATATTTTATTGTATTAGAATCTAAATATAGAGAATTGTAACTACAAATTCATCAATACAAATTTACACTTGTAAAACATATTCAGTTGTTTGTTTTCCAAACTTGAGATTTTGTGTTTACACTGTTGTTTTGGGAAATAAAAGGGAATATTGGGAATTTTTGTGTGGGATTTATAGCTACAATTTGTGATCCACAAATACTAAACTTTAAGATATTGTTAATAGACAATTTTAGGAAAATTTTGATATCACTTTCAATTGAAATATAAAAAGATGTTAAAAAAAGTAATTATTTTTTTGCGCAAATTACAACTTATCCACCTGCGGTTTAGCTGAAATTTTAGTTGTCTACATATGGTTTGAAAATTGATACTTTACCCACCTGAGATTAACTCAGTTAGAGTTCCGTAACCCACATTTATTAAAAATAGGTTTAAATATGTAATTTTGTTCCACTTTTATGTCGCTCTCCTCTAGAAACACAAAAAACATAAACATACAAGATCAAATAAGATCAAAAAAATCCAATAGAACACTTTCCATGGGATTTCAAATCATAGGCAAACAACTTAAATTTAGGTCAAATATCAGGTGGGTAAAATGTCAATTTTTAAACTACAGGTAGACAACTTAAATTTTGGCCAAATCACAGATCGGTAAGTTATAATTTACCCTTTTTTTTTACAAATTTGATTACAAACTTAATTGTAGTCAATGACTACAATTTCACTCAATATCTTTTTATTTAATGTGAATTTTGATATATCCATCATTGGATTACATTTTCTTCTCAAATTTTTCATGCTTGCAAATATTCCCAAAAAAAAAAATACTAGTTATATCATTAATCAAATGTTTAAATTTTAAGTTTTTTTAAGTCTAAAATTATCCATAAAAAATAAGTTTATAAAATCAAATAGTAAATAATATCGGATTAATATGAAATTTGACATACTTGTTAAAAACATAATGAACATGTAATTAAACCATTAGATTTTCAAAATACATAACCATGTTAATGTTTTTAGAAGGAGTTGTAGTCATTGGCTAGAATTGAGTTTGTAGCAAAAATATGTTCTTATTTATTTTTTCCAATAAAATATTTATATAAATATTTTTTAAAATCAAATCTCATAGTTAACTTTTTCCCTTTTATGAATTCGTTGGGTTTATTCCATCTTTGAAGATTGAGCCAAAGCTGCTGTAAGCCATAGCCATTCCACGCCGCAGCCTAATTACCACCACCAAACAAACATACAACAAATTACGCGCGCGCGCGCGCACACAAAGCAATATAACAGACGGAAGTCCCAACAATAACCATCCTCATCATTTTGGGGAATCACAGTCCACCACGGAAGCGCCTTCATTGAAGTGGCAGAGACATGGTGAGTTGTGTGGCAGTCGCTTGGGTATCTAATATCTTGGAGCTTTAAAGGGATTTTTCAGATATTACAAATCAAAATCTGAAATCAATTCTTTAGACGCGCCTACCTCTACTGTCTACACACACTAAGGTTTATCAGTACCACAACGAAGGGGCTTGCCAATGGCGGCACTAACTAGCCACATCATGTGACATGACTCATCTCGTGAGGCCTACAAATTTCACCTAATCTACCCGAGATCTCTATAATCTCACCTCATCTGTTGGTGGACAATACATTCTTCATCTTTGGAGTGCGAAGAGCTATTGCAATGGCTCCTTGCGGGGATTCTATGCAAATAGAAGCCTTTGGTAGAGTCTGTCAATGTTGGATCACAAAGCATCCCAACTTGGTTTCTCTTTTGGGATTCCACGTAGGGCCAAGAGGTGAAAATCTTCTTGTTCCTTCATTTTATAGGCGTGACAATCTGGCTTATTTCATTACTGAAACAAGGGGTTTTTTTTTTTTTTTCCCTCTATAATATGCCAGAAAGGAAAAGAACAATCAATCCAACAAGTTTGTTTAGTTGAAAACAAGCTTTTACTTTTGCCATAGTAAAACAACAACATATAATCAAAATCTTTATCTCTAATTCAACATGTTATTTTTGTTTATTTAATTTTTTTGGAGACTTAAGTATTTGATATCAAGCCTCAAAGCCTTTAAAAACGACCAATAATCAATGCTTAATATTCAGCTACATTGTTAGAACAAAGTTTGCTTAATGAGAAATAGTATAGAAGCATTTGCCGATGTGGAGAAACAAACACTACACCTACCCCTACTCCTTGACATGCAGCCCCATCGAAAAACATCATTCATGGTAGTGTTACTTCAATGTAAAATACCTCTTCATCTAGGAAATCATTAGAAAACTCCCAATCAGACAGAACTGGGTGATCAGCTAAGAAATCTGTCAATGCTTGTCCTTTGATAGCTTTTTTCGGAATGTATGCAAGGTCATATTGTTGTAGCAAAACCGCTCATCGAGCTATTCGACCGAAAACCACTGGCCTGGGGAGGACATATTTAATCGGGTCTACCTTTGCTATCAAACGGACCATGTACGCTTGCATGTAGTGCTTCAATTTGTCTATGGCAAAGAAAAGAGCAAGACACGTCATTCTCATAGATTCTTAAGCTTTGGCATTTCTTGGATGGCTTCAATTTTGGATTGGTCAATCTCAATACTGCAATGTCTTACGATGAAACCTTGAAATTTCTCAAATGTTATGCCGAAATCACATTTGAGAGGGTTCATTTTATGCTAATACTTCCTTAAGTAGTCAAACATAGACCTTAGATCTGTGAGAAGGTCTTTCCTCCTTTTTGTTTTAACCACTAGATCATCAACATAACACAACAACTTAATTCTCACAAGTGTATCCAAAACTTGAAATTACATTGTGTCACCAATTCAACCTACCATTCATGTTCAGCGTCTACCAGTTTCCCACCTACCATTCCAATTCGGTGCCAAACATTTTCATCTACCATTCTCACCGAAAATTCTCATCCACCATTCTCACCTAACATACTCGTTTACTATTCTTCGTCTCTTTGCTATAAATAGAAGGTTCAGATTCATTGAAGCTCATCAATAAAACCACACTAAGTCATAAAATGAAGATATGCTTCTTTCAAATTTTTAGATCCTCCTTCTCACAACCATTTCTCACTATAGCTTCATCATTCCCAACACCTAGCAACCACTATTGTTTCATAATCAGCTTAAACCCAACCTTTATATTGTTCAATCTCAAAATTTATTCGTCTACACATGGGTTGATCAAGAAGAGTTAACTTTTGGTCCAAGAATCCAACCAACCAATATAGTGAGAAATTCATTACTGAAATGATGCTCAACTATGATTGTTTAGCTCTCATTTAATCCCATTATGAAGAAGGATAATCGAATAATCAATGCCAACATGAAGAAATACTCTAGTTTTAAATTCATCAAACTGGTAGCAACTTTGTAGTTCGAAACTTGTCTAGCAGAACTAAACAACTTTGATCGTGTTTAGGCTATGAGCATTTCCTCAGTAAAGGACATTGCTATTGATAATGATCTCCTCAGGTGATTTAATAAAATTAAATTCAGGTATTAATAAAAAAGAAAAAAAAAAAAAAAAAAAAAAGAACACCAATACCAACCAAATATCAACCACCAGAGCAGATTACAAAAGATAGTGACGATAGCCCCCCACCCCCCCCTTTCAAAAACTCTTTCAACATCAAAATGTTTTCATTTCCGAATTAAAAAAAAAAAAATTGTGCTAACAAATAGATAATTGACAGAAACACAATTTTAAGTAACAAATGTGTATCATACTGAAACTTATGATCTCAAATTCTCGATTGCTTGATCGTGCTATCAGGTCCATTGCAATTTGAGAACCTGACCTTACTAACACCTCAAACAAGAGTGTAACTTCGAAAAAAATCCTTGACACTTATCAAATATCAATAATTTGAGGTGATAAATCCAAAAATAGAAAGAGAGCGAGATAAGACATTGGGGAATTAATATCAAAGTACTAAATATAGAACATAATGTAGCATCCGAATACAATTTTTTTTTTTTTTTTTAATGGAGACACTTACAACGAAATGCCAACTCCAAAACTGCTAGCGGCAGTTAGAGTCCGAAGGCAAAAACCACACATTAAACGTCACACTAAAAAGTAAAAGTATCATCGGTACACATGACCTCAACTTCAACATTTCCAGCTCATTAGATCCATTTCTAATTACAGTAATATTTTGATTGACAACGCAAAATAAGAAAATTTGTACTTCACATCTGCCATGTTGTTTGAAGTTATGGGCACCTGTTCCCGCCTCCAGTTTGGTGAAGCATTGCGTCAATCTCATCACCATCCTCCATCTCAAGCTAATCCCATGACAAAGTTATCCGCATAAAACAAAGAAAGAAAACACCAAAACAATGAGTAGGAGGCAAAAAAAAAAAAAAAAAAATTGGAATTCTCAAATAAAATCACTGGCATGACCATAAATCTCTAGAACACTTCGAATGAGTACATTTGGATGCATTTTGTTAATTGATTATTTGTTGAAGTGAAGTACTCTAGAGAAAGTCGGCGAAAATGGTTTTTTTTTTTTGTGTGGGGCCTGCCATAATAAGATCACAAAATCCCAAAAAGCACTTTTTTTTTTTGCTGTTGCCAAATGCAATCAGACTGAATCAACTCAAAAAACTAATCCATAATTGTCATGAAATGCCTCAACCAGAAAAACAAATGAATAATGCAGTCAGGCCATGTTATAACAGAATTCAATATACTTCCAATTGTTGAAAACCAGTTATGAAGATAAAAAAACTGCAGAACTTGAATGCTATAAATTCAACAACTTCCCAAAATATTTCCTTGAAATCAAAAAGACAGACTAAAATTTGCAAGACTATGGAAACTGTGGACCATCTCCTTCTTTGTCCTACAACAATTTCTTTGTTAGTGCATATGCTTCAAATTTTTTGGGATTCATTGGGCCATGCCAAATTCCGTAGCTAGTTTATTATTTTGTGGGTAGCAAGGGGTTGGGAAACATAATTCAGATATCTGGAATTTGGTCCCGGGATGTTTGATGTGGATCATTTGGATGGAATGGAATCATCACTCCTTCAGGAATACTGAGAAATCATTGGTTCAGTTGCAAGATTTGTGCCAGTGGACTCTCTTTGATTGGTCTAGGTGTTGGGGCCTCTTGGATTGTTCTTCTATCATGGAGTTTACTTCTTCTCTTAGAATGGAATCTTGATTTATATGTTTATTTGTTTTTCGTCTTTTCTCTGATCACCACCGTGAACACCTTGTATTCATATTTTTTTTCTTTTTAATTATATTGACTAAGATTTGCAAGTATGCAAAAATTTTGGAAATAATTAAATTCTACCTCATCTGGGGTCTGCTCTCCCCGGAGTCTTCGCCCATCAAACAGGAATGCAATGGAGTTGAACTCCACAGACTGACGTTCACAGTATGCAGTCATGAGTTTCCGAAGCTGGGTGCTTCGTTTGATCCTAAAGAACACCTCATTGCCATCCTACAATCAAACAAGACCCACAGGGATTAAAAAATGGGACGAAACTGGAAAAGGAGGCAGAACACTTTGTTGATGCAAACAGGAAGTTATATTAAAAAGCTAAAAAGAGGCAACTCTAACAAAAGCAAAATTAAAAGTGATATGGTACGAAGGATACTAATCCCACAGTTAATATAAACTAGAAATTTATATTGAAAAGTATACAATGGAATGTGCACGTAGGCACCCATGGATAAAATAAGAAAGAAGAGATTATTGTTTGCTCAAGAAGTGACAATTTTGAGTCCCAAGAATCCAACCAACCAATATGGTGGAACAATCCAATACTAAATTCAGCTCAACTAAGGTTGTTTAGCCTTTAGCCCTCATTTAAAACAAGGACTGAAGATAAGCAATGCAAACATTAAAATTCACTAGTCTTAATAAAAATTCTTGAAACATTTTGCAAATTGGTAATTTAAATTTTGTCCACCAGACCAAAACAGTTTCAATTTGACTCCGCATCCAACTATTTCCAAGTAAATGAGTGTTCTTTATAGTAGCTAAAAGTACCAAACCAATCATATATGATTTACACCAATTTTAGGGCATTGATTCTCCCATCATTTGTACACATCACCCGTTTCGCGTAATAAATGTGTACGTCATGAGTGTGTACATCATGATCGTAATTATGAACGTTGTGGGAATGGAGTGTAATATGATGAATGTGAAGCAATATTTTCCGAAGAATTAATCACATATGTTACTAAATCTAATACTAACATGTATTAACATACCTCACACAGTTCAACATCATTGCAAACAATTCTATATAGTGTCAACTGCCAACACACCATATTAAAACCACATAACACCATATCACATAGCTATATTTTTCATATAACACCAAGTGTATACAAAGGTTTTTTAATTTTGCTCAAACATACATGAAACATACTTTACATAGTGACAACGCACCATTCTTCACCACAAAATAACACCATAAGATTGCATGATAACACAAACCCAGAAAAATTAAGCCAAAACAACGAACACCCGGATGAAAAAATTCAATTCCCAAAAAAAAAAAAAAAATATAAAACCTGGCCTTTGACTTTGAGATTAATGTGTGCAGACTGATCCATAGGCTTCTTGTCTTCCTCTTGTCCTCCTGTACCAACACCAGTACCGCCACCTCCCACTGTTGCAGACATCTTCACAATTCTCACTCTCTTTTAAATCACTCAGAACTCTCTCTCAATCTGTCAATCTCAGAATCCCTTTGTGGGTTTTGGGTTTTGCTTTTGGGCTCTCTCTCTCTCTCTCTCTCTCCGCCAATACATATAGAGAAAAAAAACACTCTGCACACAGAGAAAAAAGAGTACGAATCAGAGAGCACGACCTACTAAGCGTTACACACACGCTACTGTAATTTTTCTCACTCGCGGGAATGGCATTATCGTAATTTTAAAGTTAGTTAATTACGAGGTCGTCCTTGTTTTGATGAGGTGGCGTTTGTATTTGAGCGAGTAAACATTGTATGTTTTTTTTATGTTTTAGTTTTGGAATAAACTTCTTCTCAAAAAAAAAAAAAAAAGTTTTGGAATAAACTGAAATTAAGAAAGGTTTGGATTCCGGTGGGGGATAGACTATAGAGGAATCCATTGAAAAGGTGGTGTGGGGAATGGACGGATGTAATTGAGTGAGGGAGGAATCGGACGGGTGAGAATGTGTGGATGAGGGTAACTCAGTGGTCATCTTTGGTTGGATTCTGGGTCAATTTTTGTTTTGGTAATGGGATTTTTAATTGGCGAGTACGATGTGTACTTTATTTTTAAAATGGGTTTTTTTATGACTTTTGAAGAGATCGGATTCTTCCTTATCCAATGACAGTTGTCATAATTATCCAATCGTAAATCGTTTTGTGAATTAGTTTTTAATTTTTTTATATCGTGTATCGTAAGATACACAAATACTTAATAAAATTTATAAAAAATTATAAATATACATATATAAATGATATATTCATTATAAATTTTAAATATGTTCAACTAATGACTAATTTATTCACCACTTATGTAATAATATTTAACAAACTAACTAAATAAATCAAACTAACATGTGTTCATAACATACACATTAAAATTACTTAAATTCAAAAGTGATAATATATTACAAATGACTCAAAAATAATAATTTATTTTCATCATATTCATCAAATTGCCTAATCAACCCCATCTAAGTCAGCGCTATCATCATATTTATAATTTTGCAAATTTATTTCTTCATTAAAATTTTCTTCATCGTTATTCATCATTAACATTTACTATCTCTTCTTGTTCTTTCCATTTCTATAAATTTTTTTTGGCATTCTAGTTTATTGGACTTATAACAATAACGATTAAAATAAAAATTAAAAATTAAAAAAAAATAAATATTTAAGTGAAAGGTAAGTGTGTATTGTGTAGTCAATTGTAGGAGCGAGGGGAAAAAAAACTTATAAATATGTTATTTTAGTAAGCTAAATTAAGAAAACTAATAATTTTGTGTTAAAAACAAATCTAACAACTTGTTAGATTCAAATAAAAGTACAAATTTTAACAAAAAATCTTATTTTAAAGCATTTGTCTACATATCGTATGATACGTACAATTTTACGATATGATACGATTTATACGATACACATACTGTATCGTACGATTTATGAGCACTTACGATACGCCGATACAATACGAAACTTTTTACACACGATTCGATACGTATCGTACGATACGTATCGCGTATCATACGATACTGACAACTATGGTGGTCACTGTAATTGAAATCGGTTCAACCCGTTTGAAGTTGCAATTTATGGTTATTAGAGTATGTTTGGTAAAGTAGTTTAAGCAACAGTTTTTAGTGTTTAAACATTGAAAATTATGGGTCCAAAAAAATAGCATATTTGATAAGAGATTTCATTTAAAAGTATTTGAGTTACGTTTCTCATTTTAGGGTGTTTAAACATTGAATTTATAAAGCTTCTTCTACCAACTTTCAATTTTTAAATAACATTATTGGTACTTTTATAAATATTTAAAAAAATATGGAACGCACTAAGACTTAACATAGCTACAACTCACTTTCTCTCTCACGCTCATCTCATCTTTTTCTTTTTTTATTCTTTCTCACTTTTCCTCCATTCTCTCTCACGTGTACTCATTTAATAAATATTAATAAAATAGTTGTACTTGTTAGAAAGTTACCACTTTAAAAAAATATATATACACATACTAAAAACACAATTATATTTTTTCACATTTTAAAATATGTTGTTTGAAATATGGTATCAAACACATTTTTTGCATTTTAAATACTTTAAATACATATTTTCACAACACTTTTTAAACCACAGTTTTCACATCATTTTGAACAATAATACTTGAAAACTACTACCAAAATAATTTCAAAAATCTCTATTTTATTTTATTTCTTATTCCCTCCAATTTAGGGCTGTAAATGGGGGATTTTTGACATTTAGCTTGATTTTGCAAACAATTTTGTTAGTTGACAGGTTTTGCAAATATATTTATTAAGTAACATTTCGAATCTTTGAGATCGAAATCACATAAGGAACTTAAGACTCGAGTTCCCTCAAAGAAAACCAAGAGAAAAACTCAAGCTTACCACCAATCCTTCTTCTCTCCAAATCTAATCTTTCTTCTTCTCATTAGATCAAGCCCAAATCGGGCCTTGGAGGCCGAAGCTGATCCTCTCAGGATCTGCAGATCTAATCCTTTGGTGCTTCTCTACAGGTGTTTTCTCTCTCTTCTTCTTTGCTTCTCTTTCTTCTTCTTCTTCTTCTTCTCTACCCACTACTTCTCTTTCTTCTTCTTAGCTAGGTTTGCCATGTTGTTGTTTATATAGAACTCAAGTCTTCAAGACTTAAGATGTATGTTTGGTTTTCTTGTCAACTAGCGAAATTGTTGGTAAAATCAGGCTAAATTCCCAAAAAAAAAAAAATCCTTGTAAATGAGACAAGATAAGTATAAAAGTTCAAACTAGTTCTTTTTTTTTTTTTTTTTTTTGAACACAAACTGAGTTTGAGCTCATCAACAAACAAGATTTTATGTTCAAGATTGTTCACAGACTACTTGATTAACTTATTATTTTCTAAATGTATATTGTGAAACCGTGAATAAATTTTTTATTTTTTTTTTCTGTGAATAGACTATTTATTGTTGAGGATTTCACCAAATCAAGGAGTAATAATAAAAGAACAAAATGAACACATCAAGTAAATAGAAATTAGTGATTGACTTGGAGACACAATTGAATGTTATTCTTAGACAATATTTGTCACACAAGTTGCTAAAGGGTTTCTACAAACTTGTCTCCAAGATACAACCAAGTTTATTGGGTTCTACAAATAGCAATTTTAGAGAATATTCATAGGGTTTCTTGTGTTTCTTAGAAACTAACTTTTGGGAGAGAAAAATGTAGTTAGCAAGTGAATATAAGCTACTATTTATACCCAAATGATTATAACCCTTCAATATAAGCCACTATTTATACCCAAATTATTATAAGCTACAATATTTGTCCTCATTTGTAAGTTGCTAAAGGGTTTCTACAAACTTGTCCCTAGGATACAACCAAGTTTATTGGGTTCTACAAATAGCAATTTTGGATAATACCCACAAGATTTCTTATGTTTCTTAGAAACTAACTTTTGGGTGAGAAAAATATAGTTATCAAGTGAATATAAACCACTATTTATACCCAAATGATTATAACCCTTCAATAGGTACCTTTTCATTTAATAAGTATATTTTGGTCAAAAGACACTTTGATATATATATCCAATATGAAAGGTTGTATCCTTTTAATAGACACATTTTCATAAAAAGGTACTTTTGATATATATCCAATATAAAAAGTTATGTCCTTTCAATAGACACATTTTCACACACACACACACACACACGTACATATATATGGAACTTGAATTTTTACAAAGAAAATTTCATTACTCGAATTTTCCACTTTATTCATTTTATAAATGAATACTCTTTAACCTTATATCATTATTACAACCTATCCTTGTATATACCTATATATATACAACAATCCTCCACTAGGTTGTAATAATATATGTCTTACTTGATTGATATTCTATCATGCATAATGGAAGGTGTATTTCAACTTAAACCTCCCTTTAATGTAATTGCTCAAGAAATCAACAGAGTTAATGATGGCTTAGTGCTTAAACCGAAACTCTTATATGTTGAAATCGGAAACAACACACACATGAATATATCCACATTTAGAAATCCATGTTGTTAGTACTATTATAGTCTTGTGCTTTTTCCGATTTAGTGAACATATACAAGAGAAAACCCTTTTATTCTTGCTAAAAGCTTCAATGTTCACAAAGGTGAAGTTCCTTCTTATGTCCTTGTTACACAGATATTTATGATTTATGAACTTAATTAAGAGTTTAAAACTCATCCTCTGTTTTCATCGTAACAGTCTTCACTAATCCACTACGAATGAGACACAAATTTAGTGCTCTTACGAACCACATATCAATAGCTTATTAATACCCTTTAAACCTCTTGGATTAAATCAATTTGAGGTTGGGTTCCCACTATTGGTGATTCTCTTAAAATAAGGGTTTTAATTTCATTCCAATGGATGTTATCCTTACCAAGTCTCGAGACATACTTCGGTAAATGACCTATTTTGAATTTATGTAGGCAATGGACTAGTCCAACCACACTTGACTTGCATTACGTTGTAGACGACTAAATTTCTCGGTTTGAAATGATTCAAACAAGTAAAATAGTTTCACAAATGCGATTTTGTATTGATGAATGTGTGGTACAATTCTCTGTGATTACAAAAGAGTGATCCTCTAATTCGATCTCCTTGAAAGATTTGTTGATTGGAGTTGTGGTAATATGATTTTGATTTGAACACCAAAAATACTTCAATTTGGCTGAAGAATGGATCGAAGACCTTTGAAACAGAATTACAATGAATTTCTGGCTATGAGCTTGTTAGAAATCCTTTGTTCTTCATGTTCTTCGTGTGTTCTTCGTCTTTGAAGATTTGTGGTGGAAGTTCTTCGGGGTTTTAGAGGCTTAAATCCGTAGAGCTTCACTGATTTGTGGTTTGTGAGGTTTCTGGAGGCTTTTGAGCTTGATTCCAGTGAATTTTGAGATCTAGGAATATGATTTGGATGATTCCTCTTTGAATGTTCTTCGTATTTGAAGGTTTGTGTTGGAAGTTCTTCGATGCTTTAGATACTTGAATCCGTAGAGCTTCACTGATTTGTGTTTATTGAGGTTTCTCGAGGCTTTTGAGCTTGATTCCAGTGAACTTTGAGATCTAGGCAGGTAGTTTGGATGATTCTGCTTCGAATGTTCTTCGTGTTTGAGGGTTGAAGTTCTTGAAGTTGCTGAAGGCTTCAAGGCTTGATTCCAGCAGAGCTTCTGGACTTCTGAATCTTCTCTGATGCTGCTCGTGCTTCAGATGGCTTGATGCCCTTTTGTGTCCTCCCCAGATCCCTCTGAAATGCCTTAGGAAGGGTTTTATTTATAGGAGTTTGGAGGTGGGTGAGCGACACGTGGCAGAGTCTGATTGGTGATACATGTCACAGTCTGATTGGTCCGCTTATGTCATCGCTTACACGTGCGAGGCTGATTATGTCATCACTTACACGAGCTGATGCGTGATTGGTTCTTGCATGACACTTGGCAAATTTCTGTTTGTTTTTGAATAGTGATAGTAAAACCTAGCAGCAGTATGTGGCGCTTTGTAATTGGCTGTATTTTGTGGACTTGGTAGTGTGACGTGTCAGCTTATGATAGGTCGGGAATTTTCCCTCTCTACATAAGTATTCTTGTCTTAGACTATTGTCGGGGACGTTTTTGCCACAAGGGCCAAAAATGCGAGAACGGCCCAAATCTCCCCTTGGGTTCTTTAGAGGTGTTTGTTTTATGGAGAATCAAGCCCAAAATTCACAATGTATAAAAAACAAAGGCTAATGGTGCTTTGACAAGAGAGAATCAAAATGCTAACAACAAAAGTGCAGAAAAAGTATAAAAACATAACAAGTCTGAAACTTCGACCCGCAGTCACACAGAAGAGGAAATTGAGGGAGGTCGTGAGGAAGAGAGGGAAGGTTCCCCTGTACCCATATTTCCACCCCCAAGCTTCGGAATCGTGAGATTATTGACTGATTGACTGGGGTTTTACTCTGAAGTTTCAGGTCTGTGGGTAGAACGTGGTTGGTTGTTTTTTTAGTTGAAGAAAGACTCTTGTATTAAGCTTAGGGTGTTGCTCTTAGAGTAAAACGTCTTCCTTTTCTTTTGAATCTGATTGTCCAATTTATATTGAGTTTGGGGTGCTTTTTGTGATTGGTTTTTGGTCAATAGAAGAGGCTTTAAACCCCAAGGTCTCAACCAAAGAGGTTATGGTCAGATTTGCTTTAATTGGGTAAAAGAGTTGGCTTGCTTTTTACATAATTTGGGAAATGGAGTGACCTAAATTCATGGGCTGATGTTTCCTAGACATGGAAAGCCCTTGGAGTCTGCATTTGGTTGTTGTAGCAGTCAAGGTCAGCCACTTAGGGTCAGCTATGTGTTTTAGGCAAAAAATGGTAGAGCAGAAAAGTTGGGCCACAGTCACCCAGAGCATAAAAGTTGTTTTGGGGTGGAAATTTCGGATACAAGACCTCCTCCATGAGCTTGAGGTGCTACCAGTGTCCCTTACCCACTTGGGGCTCATGCAAAAGGTCCGAAAGGAACCGACCCATACCCTCCAAACCACACTTCCTCAATTTCCCCGATATGTCGCATGGGCTTGGGTCATGCTTAAAAGAATAAATAAAATATAATACATAAATTGAGCCCACAAAGAAGTCAGGCTTAGTCGAATCGGGCTTGTACGAAATGTGTCGCGAAAACGGGTATCAACATTAGCCCCCCGAGCACGTGTAGCGCTTGTGGCATACGTGTGAGTAGTTGATGTTTCCCATTACTTGAAAATTTTGCGAGCTTGGGAATTAGTCCATCCAAATGCTTCATTTTTTGTTGAGAAGGTACGGATCGATGAAGCCCATTTGTAGATATATTGTGGCTTGCGGAGACCACTTGTAGAAAACTCTCAATTCAAAGGAGCTCGCTTGTAAAAGTTTTGTGATCTCAAACATGAGCACTTGATGGTTATTGGAATACCTGGCATGACGTGTGTGGCACCCTTTAATATTTTTCCATATGAGTAAGAGTGGCTGTTGAAAGTAAGCCTTCACTTGGGCCAACACCGGGGGCCCTAGGTTGTTTAACTTGGTCCATTAGATGGTCGTTTAATTTCACGCCACATGCTTCAGAAGAATCATGTAACTTGGTCCATTTGATGGTCTGCATCCACTTATTCCATTGTATACTTCTTTCTTCAATCAGAGCATTTCAAAAGGCACTCAGCTTTGCCTTCCATGTACACCTTGGTAACTTCATCATTCTTTCCTTCACATTGCTTCATATATATTGGTGTTTGACTTTTCAAAGTTTTCTCTTTAGCCTTTAGTTTTGCTTCAGACAATTTTTCATCTCACGCCACCTTGGCTTTTTTTTTTTTTTTTCTTTTTTTGGGGTTATATTCCTTCCTCATATGCAAATAACATGCCCTATTTACTTCTTTCCTTTCACTTTAAAAGTGAATCTGGTCACTTTAAAAGCTAGATGAAATAACACGCTACTTGCCTTTTGCTTTGACACGTCATATGCCCATCTTTTTCTTTGGATTCTTTTGGCTTTTAGGAACAACACTTTACTAAAATTTCTTAGGTCCCTCTTCAAAATAGCTTAAACACTTCACTACGTCTCTATGTCTTCCTTCTTTTCTCCTCCAGTGACCTTCAAATTCACGCCACTTCCTTCTTTAGATCCTTTGGTTACTTTTTTCTTCTTCTCCACTAATATGTCCTATTTTACATAATATCACATATTTCCTTTCTGAGCTCTTTGGGAATAGAAAAGAGATTTAAGCTTGGGAGGCTTCGTGGCTAGAGAAGACCCGTAAGGTTCTTCTCTAGAGAGGAACTTCTATCCTCCACCGCTATCGCTGAATGAGGGCGGTGATATGGTAGCAGCGAGATGACGAGATCTTTGTTGGTGAAGAGTGAGAGACCTCTGTCAGTGATGTCAACATGTAGCGTGCTGTCCATGGCTGTGGAGTTGTTGGTATTGATGTTGGCGAAGCGGTGCGGTCAGTGAAGAGAAAAGAACCTGTCACTAAGGAGCAAACTTTTGTTGTAGGAGAAAAATGCTGAATAAGCTGACTAGATGTTGATTCCGTTCTTTGCACAAGCTCGATAAAATCAGGTGCTACTCACCCAAGTGAGCTAATTTTGTTTTTGCCAATCTCTTGGCTATATTTGGCAATGTGTTGAATAAATTGTTCAATTAAATTTGTAGAGTAGCTTTTTCTTGGAAAAATGATAGTCTCATTGCATCGATTCATGAGGTTGAGCCATTGTTCTCATTGAAGCCGAACCACATGTCGAAGTCGATTCCCATTGATTTCGATAGTCATGGAAATTAGTTTGCAATGCGGCTATGCTTGACTTCGTGTTAGAAGTAAATTGTTCCCATTGTTTGTTGTAAATTTGAATGAGCGATTTGGGTCCATATGAGGAGATGATGATGAAATGACATATTGAGGATGATTCAATTTTTTAGTAGCTTTATTGTTGGCCGATTTGGTGAGATCGTGTTTGCCAAGATTTGTTTCAATGACACTGTAACCACGAGCAATAAGTGATATCGCTGGCCGTATAGCGCATTTGAGATGGAATGGAGTGGAAATATCACTTGGTGATGTAGTATAAGGGTTTGACATAGCTGCTGTATGTGCTGGCACTGGCAGCCCTCAGTATTGTGTTATCGTGGCGAATGCGAACAAAAATGCAGAGTCGCAAGTTGTTGTTGCTTCATGTTTGTTATAATGATAAGGAGAGTGTTGGCGAAACCATTATTGATGATTCCATAGAGCGTCTATTATTTGATCGTGATATTGCCCATCCATAACAGCCCTCACGTCTTGGGCCTTGATAGGACCAGATTGACCATGATAACATGAGAGGTCGCCTTGTAAAATAGCTGTTGTGTACGCTAAAATGATGAATGGTATAACTTGTAAGCAAGTAGGAGATTCCTCTTTGTTGCGTGGCTATCAAAAAAATGTTCAATGAAACATCGTTGTGTCGAGATGCTTTCGCTTGTAGTGATGTCGCAGCTCCATTTGTTTGAGAATGAAGCCGCAAATTTCTTTGGCAACATAAAATCTATTGTGGGAAGTCAAAACTCATTGCCAACCCCTTTTCATGCCAATAGGGATTATTGAGTGCGCCACATTGCCGTCTTGCATAGAATAAGTGTACTTTGGGAGATACACCATTGTTGAGCGGGAACTTTGTAAATCACTTGGTAAGTCACATATCTTCTTCATTTTCTTTTCTTGATTGCATATAATAGTATATTGAGCGAACCGTGCTATGGTTTCTTGTAGGATGACTTTGGCTTAGAGAATTGTGGTGCTGTCGTTGGAACTTTCATCCATGAGGCCAATCTCATTACCAATGCATCATTTTCTGAGGTTAAAGCTACTGCGGACAGCAACATAGAGCTGCAATAGATGGAACCACGGCCGCTGTTAGTAACTTTGAACCTTTTTTGGTCCATTTCTCACTTGCGGCTTCGAAGTAAAGAAGAGAGGGACTGCAAGCGAATGTCCCAAAGATGGTGATGTTGGATAGGGACTACGACATTGCTTCGACTTTTTCCTTCGCCTCCTTTCTTTCTTTCCTTCTTCTTTTTTTATCTGATTGTCTTGTATTAAGCCCCAGCTTTGAAATTTCGAACTAGTTGAAGTGTGTAATATGGGCTGCTACCTTGGAAACATTTTCTCTTGTATTTCACCCTTGTGGATAGCCCACTTATGTATAGAGCAGCTCCTGTCTAGTTATATTGGTGCCACTTTGAGTTTGTACTATCATGGTTAGTAGGCACAATTTGTATTTTATACAAAGAAACGCATATACGATGTCTTAACATGTAATTTGAATTTTGGAATGAAAAATTAATTTGTACCTCAATGATGTACATGCTTGTAATTTATACCTTGTGAATGACTTTGTATCTTTCATTGATAGGCTATGAACACGTTTTGTTGTGAAAACAGCCCATGTATGGCTCTGAACAGTTGAGTATGTTGAGGAGAGCTTGCTTAGAAATGTCACGTGCACCTTGTGATTGAGTAGCATAATTTTGCTAGATGATATGCACTTAGTCTCTTGAGAATGACTTGTGGTTGATTGGATAATTTGTGAATATGGCTTTGCCTTTGCAAGGACAAGTTAGTAGACATGTTGCTTGGTTGTCATGCCTTTGCGAAAAGGTTTTGGCTAAGCGCACATCTTGCTACCTGTGCACCATTGTTCAGCGCTCTATTGACGGGCATATTTGGTTTCACAGATAGCACCTCATATATATTGAAGCTTGGCTTGCCGTTTGGTAGTCAACTTATTCTCGACATATATTAGGTTGCCATTTCGTTAGTTTCAAGAAGCCCCCACATATGGGCTGCGTTTGCGCATGTTGCGGCTCATGGTGCACTTGTTTGTCACCGTTTCATAGAGGCAATCACGTTCTCACATACATAGGCTTGCTAATTTCTTAAGGAATGATTTTATCCTCGCGTATAGCAAATTACCATGTGGTAATGAGATAGTGATTTGTTGCGTCGATTTTCCCATAATGTTTTAGGGATGATTATGTCCACCATGTAACGGACTGCTATGCTTGAATTATAAGATATTGTGTTGGCTTAAATACCGCTTCGTAAGGCTTGCCGTTAAGAAAATGTTGGCTTTCCCTACTTTGTCGAGGGTATTGCATCCTCGCAAGTAAGGGTCTTGCCACATATGAATGATATGACATCTCACTGGCTTCCTAATCGTACGGTAGAGATTTCCTTTTGAGGACGCATTGGCTTTCCTACCTTGTTGAGGGCTAGTCGTGCCCTCACAAGTAGGGGTATCGCCATAATAAAACGTCTCATTGGCTTCCTAGCCATTTGATAAGGCTTACCATTGAGAGAGTATGTGTTTGGCCTTCCCTACCTTATTGAGAGTATTTTTACCCTCGCATGTAGAGGCTTTGCCGTAAGAGTAATTTGTTGGTTTTCTTGCACTTCACAAGGTTTCTCATTAGAAGAAAGCTTTGGCTTTCCCTACCTTATTGAGAGTATTTTTTACCCTCGCATGTAGAGGCTTTGCCGTAGGAGTAATTTGTTGGTTTTCTTGCCGCTTCGCAAGGTTTCTCATTAGAAGAAAGCGTTGGCTTTCCCTACCTTATTGAAGGCATTACACCTTCGCATGTAGGGATCTCACCATGCTTCGATAACATGATAGTTTGTCGGCTTCCTAGTATTTCATAGGGCTTGCCTTCGAAAATTGGTATAAGTGAGATGTATTGTTGTCGCTTATGAATGAGATGTCAAAGCGACACATGATATGCTTCTTGATGAGTTTGGCTACAAGCATTCCCATCGCTTTTCTTGAGTGCAATTGCTTTCGCCCACTTAGTGAACTATTTAGTGGCAGCAAATACCCAAATGTACTCATTCAAGGGTGAATGAATAGGTCCGATGAGTTCAAGCCCCCGAGTATAAAAGGCTATGGAGCGCTCATGTCTTGAAGGCTTATATGGTGTGTGCATATAAGCTTGGAGTGCACTTGGAAGTGTGGCGACTTTAGCGAATTTGGTTATGCCAAACCAATGGTATCCTATCGCCAAGAGTTGTTGGTAGGATTTATTCCTCCCTTAGTATTCACCATATTCCTCCAAGATGAATTCCAAAAATGGGGTTCCTCATTTGCTATATAAAGGGCAGAATATAATTCCTCTTTGTCGAAGATTTGTTGTGCCACAGACAGCATCTCCATACTCAGCTAACTTGGCTTCTAATTTTGAGACAATGATAGGCTAAGCATCGGAGATGTCGATATAGGGTTGTTTCATTCCCAGCACAACAGTTTTTTCCCCACGCTTCGGTTAGCCTATTTGTCGAAGATACATGGTACCGCAGACAGCGGTTCCATACTTTGCTTGCTTGGCTTCTAACTTTCAGAAAATGATGGGCTAAGCATTAGAGACGTCAGTATAGGGTTGCTGCATCCCTAGCACAACAATTTTTCTCATTGGCCTCTATGTCGCTTATACCGAGCTTTCACATCAATACTAAGATTCCACTCGAAAATCTTTGGAATGGATTTCTAGCAACTAGCTTGTGATTTTTGAGTTGTTTGACATCAACGTTTAGAGCGAGCTCTAGTGAAGCATTCTTCAAAGATGCGCGCAAACTTTCCTTATTAGTTGGCTTGGCCGCGGATTTCCATTGCAAGAATTGAGTGACAAGAACAATTTTCTTGATGATGGCAACGTTTGAACTTCCCTCTTCATGTATAATCTCAAATTCAAAAAGGATTAAGGCATTGTCATGGCTTAGAATGCATGCGCTTGTCATGACTTGAGATATATGAACATGCCATGGCTTGGCGTGCGCGGATCAACCAAGATTTTGGATGCGTGAGCTCATCATAGCTTAGCATTCATGAGCATGTCACAACTTCGGTGAGAGGGAATTGAGTTCGGATTTTCTTTGTTGTTGGGTGCTCCGAGAAGGTTTCCGTTTCACCTTAAGTGCAAATGTGATTTATATTAGTAAGCGATAGTCATGGCCAAGCGAAGTAGCATAAACGACTTATAAAAAAAATATTTTGATTAAAAATTTGAAAAATTAAATGGTTTAAACGATATGTATAAAAAAATGAATTAGTGAAGAGAGTGCTCAAGAGTCTTAGCTTAAGCGTGCTTTAAACGATAGTGTGTCGCTCTTATGACTTCAAAACTTGGCTTATGAAATGTCGCTTCTTAAAGACTTGATGTATGGTGTGTCGCAACCTCAAGGCTTGGTGCATGGAACGTCTAGCGCCTTACGGTGGGCCATTTAGCTATGGCCTTTAGCTCTTTGGTGAAGACTTCATTTAGTGGTGACGCCAAAAATGTTTAGCTGCGAATGGGTCGCATATAGCAACAATTATTGTTGTGCCAAAATGAGTTAATCGCCCGCGGCAGCCCCCATATGCTCGGTGCTGGCTCAGCAACAATACAACCTGATGTATGGTATGTCGCTACCTCAAGGCTTGGTGTATGGAATATCTATCGCCTTGCGGTGGGCCATTTAGCTATGGCCTTTAGCTCTTTGGTGAAGACTTCATTTAGCGGTGACGCCAAAAATGTTTAGCTGCGAATGGGTCGCACATAGCAGTAATTATTGTTGTGCCAAAATGAGTTAATTGCCTGCGGCAGCCCCCATATGCTCGATGCTGGCTCAGCAACAATACAACCTGATGTATGGTATGTCGCTACCTCAAGGCTTGGTGTATGGAATATCTATCGCCTTGCGATGGGCCATTTAGCTATGGCCTTTAGCTATTTGGTGAAGACTTCGTTCAGCGGTGACGCCAAAAATATTTAGCTGCGAAGGGTCGTACACAGCAGCGATTGTTGTTGTGCCAAAATAATTTAATCACCCGCAGCTCCCATAAGCTCAACGCGTGAGGGGTTCTTGGTTTTGAAATTGATATTTAGAGCTTTGCATTGTTGATTATTGGTTAGAACTGTCATTCCCTTTGCGGTTGGATTTGTGGCTCGCCATTTTTGCATTTTCAAGCTACAACAAAAATTTTCACAAATAGCATGTAAAGCAAGAAATATATGATGATTTATCCATAAGAATGATAGCTAAAAAATAATAATATAGATGAGTGGAAGAATTTTTTTTTTTTCTTGAATAAGAAAGTTGATTTTCCCTCTGTCCTTCACTTCTTGGGTGGTTTTTGGAGGTTGGAGTGATTTTGTCACACGATTTGGATCATCTCCAGTAGCTCAATGAGTTAAGGATAGAACTTTTTCAAGCTCAACTTCACAATGCTCTTCTTGCGCAGTAAAGCATCACACGGTTTCCCTTGGAATCACAAGTTGGTGTGAGAAACACCATCTCTTTGCTAGTTCCACACCTTTGGAGGCACCATTTCTCTTGTGTCAGCTGCTTGACTCCCCAGTGGAGTCGCCAAAATGTCGGGGACGTTTTTTGCGACAAGGGCCAAAAATGCAAGAACGGCCCAAATCTTCCCTTGGGTTCTTTAGAAGTGTTTGTTTATGGAGAATCAAGCCCAAAATTCACAATGTATAAAAAAACAAAGGCTAATAGTGCTTTGACAAGAGAGAATCAAAATGATAACAACAAAAGTGCAGAAAAAGTATAAAAACATAACAAGTCTGAAACTTCGACCCGCAGTCACACAGAAGAGGAAATTGAGGGAGGTCGTGAGGAAGAGAGGGAAGGTTCCCCTGTACCCATTTTTCCACCCCTAAGGTTCGGATTTGTGAGATTGTTGACTGGTTGACTGGGGTTTTGCTCTGAAGTTCAGGTCTGTGGGTAGAACGTGGTTGGTTGTTTTTTTAGTTGAAGAAAGACTCTTGTATTAAGCTTAGGGTGTTGCTCTTAGAGTAAAACGTCTTCCTTTTCTTTTGAATCTGATTGTCCAATTTATATTGAGTTTGGGGTGCTTTTTGTGATTGGTTTTTGGTCAATAGAAGAGGCTTTAAACCCCAAGGTCTCAACCAAAGAGGTTATGGTCAGATTTGCTTTAATTGGGTAAAAGAGTTGGCTTGCTTTTTACATAATTTGGGAAATGGAGTGACCTAAATTCATGGGCTGATGTTTCCTAGACATGGCAAGCCCTTGGAGTCTGCATTTGGTTGTTGTAGCAGTCAAGGTCAGCCACTTAGGGTCAGCTATGTGTTTTAGGCAAAAAATGGTAGAGCAGAAAAGTTGGGCCACAGTCACCCAGAGCATAAAAGTTGTTTTGGGGTGGAAATTTCGGATACAAGACCTCCTCCATGAGCTTGAGGTGCTACCAGTGTCCCTTACCCACTTGGTAGCACGCATGGGCTGGGCTCATGCAAAAGGTCCGAAAGGAACCGACCCATACCCTCCAAACCACACTTCCTCAATTTCCCCGATATGTCGCATGGGCTTGGGTCATGCTTAAAAGAATAAATAAAATATAATACATAAATTGAGCCCACAAAGAAGTCAGGCTTAGTCGAATCGGGCTTGTACGAAATGTGTCGCGAAAACGGGTATCAACAACTATTAAGTCTAAGTTCACTTTGTATACACCTTATGTATACCATACGCATTGTGGTTTCACAACTATAATATAGGGAATGGCTTACTAAGGTCGTGGCCATGACACTTTATGAAAATTTTAGCCATTATCCTTCCTTGTCCATTACCATTATAATCAATGCTTTCAATTTAATTCTATAGTAGAGTAAGAAATACACCTTATTTCTTTAATGCTTACACATAACACCCCCACATGTAGTGATTATCTAACTAGACATAGATATTATCACTCGCATCAATAATAAAATTAACTTTGAATATTCTATATAATAGATATTCATCACAATTAATTACTTTCTAGTGATCAATCTTAAGTTTTAGAAACTTTGAAAGTCTACATATTGTGAAGGCAATATCTAGTTTTGCTCCATACATGATGTGTATGCATCCGTCCTTCCAATAATCTTTTTATTTATTATTGGAATCATAGTGTCTTTGCTTCTTTAATGATATTAAAATTTAAGAAGCAAGTTCTTAATACTAATCTCAACGCAATGAGATAACACAATTCCCAATAGAATAAGACAACGCTAATCTTAACACGAGATTAATATAGTGCACATTTTCACTATATTTCTTTACTTGATTCTCGTTCATAAAAGACTTTCATTTAATTATTTAAGGAAAACTAAACCATTGTTATTGATTCCATTCTGTTCCAGTCAGAACGGCCAGAATATTTCGTATTGGCATGCAAACCGATACCATAATACCCCCTATTCCACCTTGGGTCAAATTTCAGCCTATGTCGGGGTGTTCTGGCCATTTCAGCCAATTTCGGTCAGTACCAAATTTTGGCTTTAAAAAAAAAAAAAAAAAATCCTACCTTCTTCTTCTTCTTCTTCTACTTCTAGGTTTCAGACCCTTCTTCTTTTTTTCTTTTTTCTTTTTCCCTTCTTCTGGTGAGTTTTGGACCCTTCTTCTTCTCTTCATCTTTTTTTCTTCCAGTGGGTTTTGGTCCTGCTGCCAATTTGCATTTCCTTTTTTATTTGTGTGTTGTACGGGAAAGTATACCATGTTTCGGTAATACCAACTAAGCATCTGTTTTGGTATTTCCTACCTAATAAATGAGTGACACCTGTTTCAAAAAATTATATTAGACTACTCCAATAAATTAATCACAATCTTCTATACTATAGGGAAGATAAATTAAAACAGGTGTCACTCATTTATTAGTAGGAAATACCAAAACAGATACTGAGTTGGTATTACCGAAACATGATATACTTTCTTGTGCTGTACAGGTAATGTATTTGACTATTTGTCAACCTCCTTACTCTTTCTTAAATGCCATTTCCTCTGTTTTAAATTTTTTATTTGTTCTGTTTTTGCCCGCCCACATACTCTTCTCTTTTGTCACTTGTGTTTTAAAATTTGAATTTTTTCTTTGTTTTGTTTTTGTGAGCCCCACGTGACTAACAATAAAAATAAATGTTCCAACCTTAACCCTTTTCCACTATTCCACCTACTAATATTAACATCAATTTTTTTTTTTTCATATTATTACTCTTATTATATTTTATAAATGATTGAACTGATACTTATTATTATTATTATTATTATTATTATTATTATTTGGGCTTAAAGATTACATATTAGTTGAAATATGTACTTATAACTTCTTTAAAACCCTAATAATTTATATGGGTTTTTATTATTAATAATATATATTTTTTATTATAAAATAGTGTAACTCCGAAACACCCTGAAACGGTACACCGAAATAGGTCAGTACCGAAATATTCCATTTCAATGGGCAAACCAAAATGAGGTCCGAAACGGTATTCATAAAATTGGTATAAACCCACAGGTCTTTCAAGTAAACTTCCTTACCAAGATCACTATTTAAGAAAGTCACTTCACATCTAAATAATGCATACTCAAATTATATATGGAGACACAATCCAATATTTCATTATTGATCCTTGAATATTCAATTAATGAACTCACTTGTACTCTCTTTATTTCACAAAGAGATACTTTCAAAATAGGAACTCCACATGTGCTTGATTAAACTTGAGACATCTACCATACATGGCAGAATTTAATCACAATGACTTTAACATCCCTAGATGTTAATTCTCAATACCTTTAACAAGCACATCTTTGATGCACATTAGCATCCTTACGAGTACATGACTCTTTTGAAGGTTATATCCCCACACTTCTTGGATATCATGATTCCACAATTTGAGTTTCTAAACCCCCACATTTGGGTTTTCAACCATTTCAAAATTCACACATATATACACATTGTAATTACATACATCAAAATGGAATAATCAAACATAGTAAATTTCTTTAAAATTATATGAATGATTTTTAAAAAATATCAAACTAATAACACAAATATTTATTAGTGCATAGATATCAAAATCTATCTTTTCCCTTTGGCGTAAATACACTTTTAGTCTCTACATTTTGGTTTTTTTCTATTTTCGTCCCTACATTTTCATTTCACCACTATTAGTCCCTAAATCAATTAACGCATGTTATTTTAGTCCTTTCCGTCAGTCAACAGACAGAAATAACGGAAGTGACTAATGGAGGGATTAAAATATTATTAAAAATTTACTGTAGCACACCACATCAGATAAAAAAAAAAAATCTAATTAACAGATTTAAAATTGAAAAAAACAAAATTAAAATCCAAAAATATATCAAGATCTATGTTCATCTTCAACAAGAACACCTAAGAATAGAAACCCAGATTTTAAACATAAGAACACATGCTAAGATTTTCTTGCATTTTCTTGCCCTTTCTTGTCAACCAAACACAAACACAAATCGATCTCCAGCAAGAACACAAACACAAACCTAGTAGCAGATCTTCTCAGATTTTCTTAAACCATAAAACCCAGATATACAAAATGACAACTCAAACCCAGATTTTCTCGTCTTTCAACCAACAACGAAACCTCCAGTAAATAAAATTCATAAACACAAAAACCAAATTCATAAACCCAAAAAATTCAGCATAAAAACACCATAAAAAAAAATCATAAATTCCAAAGCCCCCATCCTCACACCCAAGCAAAATCATTTCTCAGTTCTTTTCAGTCTTTGTTTGGTTGCCAAGAAAATGAAAGAATAAAAATTTGGACAGCACCATCAAAATCCATTCCATCTAAACCCAACTCTAATCAAATCCAAATCAAAAAAATTATCTAAACCCACTCGGTTACATACTCATTTACATATACAAAACACTTACACGATTTATATATACAAAACACGATTTGCAACACAGATCTGCATTCCCAGAAATTCAAACCCAAGCTGATTCACTACCACACAAACAACCAAAACACTACAGTAGCAGACCTCTTCAGTCATCAGTACCCTTTGGGGGTGAGCTAATGGAAGCACTTGAACCTTTTATGAAAAGTACTTCCTTAACACCCACAACAAGCTCTCCCTCTGAAACCCAGTCTCCATTTCTTTCTTCTTCTTCAGCACCTTTTCTCTTTTCCCCTTCTTACAACTACAACAACTATCTTTCTTTCTCTCCCTCAGTCCCAACCCAAACCCAGTTCTCTTCTTCATGCTCAGATGGTTGCTCCACCTCGATGACCCACATGTTTTCAGACGGGTTCTCGACTCAAAACCTTATAGGTTTCGAGCAACCGGGTTCAATTGGGCTAAACCAACTAACCCTATCTCTGATCCACTAGATCCAAACCCAAATCCACCTCCAAAACCAACACTTCTAATACTCCACTCTCAACCAATTGGTTTTGAAATTAGAGATAGATCCATTAAGACCCAACTAGTGGAGTACGTGCACGATGTGCAGATAATGTTGTAAGATGCTATATAAAAAGGTTAAGTAGAATGTTAAACTTATTTGAAAGTAATAACATGAAAGAAGACCTTTTTATCCATTCAAAAATATAATTGTAGATAAATTTTCAATTAGAATTTATCTTTTATTTTTTGGGATAACTGAATTAGAATCGCTTAATCTACTAATGGCATTTGTTTAGGACTACACTTTAATTACCTTCAACAATGTAAACAAGAGCCTCTCATGAAATAAAATTTGGATCAAAATCCTTTTATTTCTTACACTTTGACTCCACCTTTGTTCACTTTGTGAACTACATTTAAATCTTTAATCCACTTAATGTGATATTTAATATTGGAGTCATTTACTCGTGTTTAAGTAGATATCGGGGCATCCTTGAAATTATCTTTGAATTTAAACTCAATAAATTCAATCTATTTTGATTTCACTCTTATATTAGACATTAAGTCTAATCAATTATATACCCACGAATTTACACAAAACCTACATATACACTTTATATAGCTCTTCAACTAATTAGTCCTCTTTGGTCTATCATTTTACAAAAGGTTAAATACGCCTACATTTTAAAATGACAAGCATTTGGTCACTTTCTCATTTCATAACACATATGAAATACCTTTGAGTTGGAACTCTATTATGCACATAACATATACTAAGCAAAGCTTCTTCTCATTGATCAAATAGGAATTTAGTTAACTGCACTCAAGATTATGGCATTCACCATATCAACTAGAGTTCTCTTCTCTTTTATTTTGACCAAAACATTTTATTAGGGTGTATAAGAGACTGCACTTTGGTGTATTATGACATGTTCTTCACAAAGAAGAATATCTGTTTAGAAATGTTCACCATCTCTAGTTAATACACCATTAAACTCAAATCATGCTTATATAATATAAACTTCAAGAATTTGAAATTTAAATGTTCTAGTCTAGCATGCTACAAATAAAAGAATCAACAATATAAACACAACTAGAAACATCTTAATTAATAACACTCAGTTTAAACATATTATTAGTAGCATATTCATTGCCTACTAATATCCCATTTTTGGACAAGACCACTCTTAAATAACGAATTGGTTTTTCTTGATATAAAGTATGTGAAAAACATTGGTCAAGAGAACTTTTTGCCAAAACTCAATTTTACTTAAACAATGCACTTTCCATGAACTTTTGCCTTACTGTGGATGTCCACAAGCACCTCTAGTTCTATGGAAGATTTCTCATAAGTTTTGAAATATGCCTTATAGTTGCACACGTGCAACATTGCACCTGAATCAAACCACCAATCGGAAGGATTTGTAATTACAGCCATATGAATTACAGTGATCATATTATTACATACGTCACTCATTATAGCAATAATGTCCTCAATGACAATTGCTTCATTGGCATTTTCATTGTCATCCTTCTTATTCTTTTAAGAACTTACACTCTCAAATATAATGGTCTTTCTTCCTAGAAAGGAAATATGACATATTCTACTTGTCATCGTTGGGATTCTTGAAGTTGTTCTTTTAAAACCACTCACACTCTTATTTACATTCAAGTGCTTATTGGTCTTACTAGAATTTCCACTTTGAACATTGTTCACAATCACTTTTGAATTGATCTAAAGTGAGATCTTCTGACATGTTATTTAATGTTTTCACATATTTTAGAAAATCACTTAGGAAAATATTCACATACTCTATCACTTTAAGAGTTCAAATTTCCATCCTTTAGATTTTCTTCTTCACTTTATAACATTTAAACATGTCAAAAGTTCATTCTTATTTCTCAATTCATATAAATTTGCAACACATGCAAATATTCTAACAAAGAAACTCATCAATCAATTTGAAATTCAAATTGTCCATAAACAAGAAACCAACCCGTACACCTTCAATGTTCAAACTATGAACATGGCTTTTAATGCATCCACAATATGAAAGAATCATCACCTTGTCTTGCCAACAATGAAGCTTTGTTTCTTTAAGCCTTGCTCCATTGAATCTTCATTATGATCGATTCATCATTGAAGACCTCTTCAAATCCAAGCCAATTGCTCTTTCCACTGAGTAAAATTGGTTCCATCAAAGCGATCCAATTTCATCAAATCATAGTTCAACATTTTCAAAGTGGTACCATCATTCACTCCTTGTCTTGTAGCAAATATTGTCTAAGATGGTTAGGGATTTCACCAAATCAAGGAGTAATAATAAAATAAGAAAATGAACACATCAAGTAAATAGAAATTAGTGATCGACTTGAAGGCACAATTGAATGTTATCCTTAGACAATATTTGTCCTCATATGCAACTTGCTAAAGGGTTTCTACTAATTTGTCCCCGGGATACTACCAAGTTTATTGGGTTCTACAAATAGTAATTTTGGAGAATACCCACAAGATTTCTTGTGTTTCTTAGAAACTAACTTTTGGGAGAGAAAAAGGTAGTTATCAAGTGAATAGAAGCTATTATTTATACCCAAATAATTATAGCCCTTCAATATAAGCCACTATTCATACCCAAATTATTATAAGCCACAATATTTGTCCTCATTTGCAAGTTGCTAAAGGGTTTCTACAAACTTGTCCCTAGGATATAATCAAGTTTATTGGATTTTACAAATAGCAATTTTGGAGAATACTCACAGGATTTCTTATGTTTCTTAGAAACTAACTTTTGGGTGAGAAAAAGGTAGTTATCAAGTGAATATAAGTCACTATTTATACCTTAATGATTATAATCCTTCAATAGGTACATTTTGGTCAAAAGACACTTTTGATATATATCCAATATGAAATGTTGTGTCCTTTCAATAGACACATTTTCATCAAAAGATATTTTTGATATATATCCAATATGAAAGATTTTGTCCTTTCAATAGACACTTTTTCATATATATATATATATATATATATATATATATTTATGGTACTTGAATTTTCACAAAGAAAATTCCAGTGCTCGAATTTTTCATTTTATTCATTTTACAAACGAATACTCTCCAACCTTATATCATCATTACAACCTATCCTTGTATATACCTATATATATACAACATTTATATCATCAATAAGCTACAAATAATAATTTAATATCATATGAACTTATTGACAATCTTATACAATGCAATTTCAAGTTTATATAAGTATATTTTTAAACAATTATACATATAAAAAATATAATATTATATATAGTTAAATCGAGTCTTTATGTTCACGAACATATTATTATGTTTGAGTTTGACTTATTTAATAATTGAGTCTAAAATTAATGCTTGAACTTGGCTTGTTTTCTGTGTTGTGAAATTTTAAAGTACTCGCAAGTGTACGAACCGTACCGAAATATAGTTTGACAAAAACGAGGTCGAACCCACATGGACTTGAATAAACGTAGGAAAATTAATCAAATCTTAACCAAATTAATCCTAATCTAACTTAATAAAAATTGGTTGTTTGCAATTAAATATACTAAGCAAATAATTAAACTAAGTAAAGATATAATATAAAGCAGTAAAGAGATGTAAACAATCTAGAGAAAGGAATTAAGGTTTTGAAATCCGCCTTATAAGTCATATCAGCATATATTTATGATAATTAATTTTTCCCAACTACTGCATGATAATCTAGAAATCAATCTTGCTACTATGGAAAATATTACCATTAAAACTTCTATTTAAATATCTAAAGCATGCTCTTTTTCGCTTCTTAGGTATAAAATCAAATCATCAATTGTATCTGTAGCCAAACAAATCACAAAAGATATCAAATTTTAAAATCAAGAAATAATAAACCAAGTATTCAATTAATTAAGATAAATCCTAAATCATGAGAAAAATATGATTAAACTCATATCTAAAATCCCATCTTAGTCAATTGATATGAAGCAAGAATAATTTAAATCATTAAAAAACAACTATTGTGAAAAAAATCAAATCACATAAATATTAATGATAATCCTTAACAAAGTTTCATCATCAACCCTAATTATAAATTTAGTTACTCATAGTAATTGAAATAAAATACAAGAATAAAATACTAAACATTAAACTACACAAATAAAATAGAGAAAAAAATAGTCACAATGCTAGAGAAAAGCCATAAAGAAGCCACATGCGGCACTGCCTCTTACTCCAATTTTCTGTTTTGCATCCCAACCATAGCACGCCTTTAAATAGGTTAAGGAATCCTATTACAAGATGAATTTCCGTTTTGAGAAAATTCTAGATTTTTAGGTTTCACTTAACCGACGATTTTGGCCCATTTAACGTCAGAATTCGGACTTTTGGTAAACTATAAAGTTGTAGCCCTTTAAGTTAATTTTCCAGCCAACTTAAATCATCTCGATTGGACGTCTGAGCCGAGAGTTATGCCAAAAATACTAATTGATGTGCAGGCTAGAATTCTAATCCGAATTGGACTTGGATTTGGTGCAAATTTCCTTTGATTTCTTGCTCCAATTGAACTTAAATGTAATTGGGTTGGCCTTTTTTAAATTCATCATGGCCCTTGTAAAAGTAAAGTCTATTAGCTTTCTTCTTTATACAAATCCGCTTATTTAATTCCATTCTCCTACAAAAGACAAATTCACGCAATAAAATTTAATTATACACAAAATTAATTATTCAGCATTATTCCAAAACCAAATATAAAATATATGAATTAACTCAAAACAAGTATGATAATGCTTTCTAATAATGATATAAATATGCAAAATTAAGCTATTATCAATGCACATCATTCTAAACAAACGAACATAAAAAAGCTTTTTCCAAACTAAACTCGAACCGTTCATAAATAATTTGGTTCATTTCCAACCCTACCCTCCATTAGAGTAAAGAGTATAATGTTTCTCTTCTTATTATCAAGAAAAGTGGAAAAGAAGTGTGTACAAAACATCAAGCAGTAGAGCTTTTTGAATTGTTAGAGATATAGACCGGAACGAGCGAAAAGAAAGCAATTGAAGCATAAGGTTATGTTTAGTAAATGTTTTTTATTTTTGTTTTTAAAAACTTATTTTTAAGAATTTTAAAAAATAAATTCTTGTGTTTTCAAAATCAAAGGTTTGAAAACAAAACACAGTACACAGTTTTCTAATTATAAAATAAATAATAATAATAGAAATTTTGACAACTATGGTTGTACTTGCTTATTAATTTTTTTTTTTTTTTTAATAATAAGTAACGACAATAACTATGGCTTATTTAATCAATTTTTTTGGCAGGACAATGGTTACGAGCAATTAGCAAATGTTTTTTTTTTTTTTTTTTTTTTTTGGGAGAAGAAATTAGCAAATGTTATGATGCTCAATGTCTTATTCAATTTGGTAAAGTATTGGTGTGAAGTTATTATATCCATGAACACCCTATGAAGCAAATTTTTGTTTCACTTTGACATTTTACTGAATTTCCTGGGACATTTTACTCACTATTTTAATGAATTAAATTATGATATGTACATAACACATCATATTACATCATCACAGATAGATTTAGCAACTTTTGAACAGCCTTTTGTTTTGTTTTGTTTTTCTTTTCTTTTTTTCTTGAGGGAAAACGACTTTTATTCACAAAAGAGAAACATTTACATCAAAGAATAAAGCCTCTAAAGAAGGAAGAGGAGGATCTTCAATCGAAATTACATCATCGGAGATAGATTTAACAAACTTAGCTAAATATTGCACCAATTAATTGCCAAATCTCCTGACACATGAGAAAGAACCTTTGCGAAGACCAGCCACCAACGTCTTTATCTCTTGCAAAATATGCCTAAGTCGTGAATAGTACATATTCAGTAGAGAGAGTTTTGCTCATAACATTAATACTATCCCCCTCAATGATGAGATCATGGAATCCAGCTTCAATTGGTGTTAAAATCATTAGCTTTTTATCCATAAAATGTGGGATTCTTTTTAAATCTTGTTTGGGTGTGAAGACAATAAATTCAAACATTCCTACTAGTCACCGTTTCTAAACTCCAATCAAAAGTTTCTTTAGCTTTGGCATTTTTATGCCTTTTCTGAGCGCTTTTTTAGTAGGGGAGCCAATACTGTACCGGAGGCTGTACCAGTTTAGCCAGTGGTACGATATATTTCGGATACCGATCAATACCGATGTACTGTTTCAGATTTACCGCTATTTTTTATTATTTTATACATTATACAAAATTATATTTCTAATAACTCAACCTTTACAACTTTTTATATTTTATGATGGAGTTATCAACGTAAATATATAAAAGTGAAAACCATTAAATAATCCAACACCCACCAAACTCAATAAATGCTAATCCCACGTGTCAAAAGAGTAATGATACCAATTCAAAATATCATCTGATGCTTTGAGAAAATCAAAAGCTAGTGTACTCTTTTGACCAAGTTTACTTAGCATTTATATTGAAAAAGCAAAAGAGAAGTCTAGGGAAGAGTAAGTGTAGAGAACGGAAGTTACAAAACAGAAGAAGCAATCGGCCACCATTGAGTCCTTAAAGAAGAAGATGGTAAAAGAAAAATGTGAAGAATAATGAAGTCGAAGTCTTGAAGAAGAGGTGATTCTAACTTCATTTTGCAAAGTTATTGTTCATTTTTCTCTTTCTTTCTGCTAGGTTTTCTTAACTTACTCAGATTTGCACCATCCTACCCTTAAAAAACTGTCAAAATTACCAAAGAAAAAAAAAAGTAGGCATTTTGTGTTTCGGTCCGGTATCCATTTACCGGCCGAAACAGCCGGATTTCACCGCTATGGCCGGTACGACCGATATTTTTTCCGGTACGAAATAAGGGGGTATTTGCACTGGTTTACTGACCGATACGGTATATACCGGCCATACAGGCCGGTACGGTACGAGATTAACTACCTTGTTTTTTAGGCAAAAAAAAAAAAAAAAAAAAATGAAACATAGGTGAAATACAAAAACTCAGCCCAAAATAGGAGAAGGCAAGTAAAACCAACCAACAAATTATATGCGTCATAGGAAGCAAACCCCGTACAACATACTCCAAATAGCAAGAAAGCAAAAGCATGGTAACCATGTGCATGACCTCATCTTTAAATTTATTGTTCTTTTTAAACATACAATTTAGTGTTGTTAGGGACATATTTATGTAATTAGCTGATCCTTTGATAAAAGGCACCTTACTTGTATTTGGGTAGATCTAGGATGGGTTGAGTACTTCAAGAAACAAGTGTTCAAGTTAAGTATTAAAGTCATGCAAGTCTGACCAAGAAACAAGTGAATGAAGTGATGTTCATTAAAGCTCGACAGCAATCTCGACATAAAGACTTCTATTGAGATTTAATGTTGAAGCTCGATAGAAGCTCGACAAAAGCTGTATTTGTCGAGAATTACAAAATCAGATTTTCCAGATCTAATTACACGCATATCCTTTAGTATTTGTGTAGGGTTTCTTTTCTCACAACCCTAAACATATATAAGAATTATTTTAAGAGCCGTCACAAGATGATGTAAAGTGATAATATATGCATATTGTGACTGGAGGCGCAAATTGCTCTAGTTCATTATTCTCTCTGTAGAAGCTATTGCGTCTTTACGCCAAGGGTTTTGTGACCAAGGAGCTTCTTGGTCTTCATTGTTGATGAACTGAAGAACTTTATAGTCAACATCTTCTTCAAGTTGGTGGAGTTAGTCATGTACTAGGATCCGTGCATCATTGGTTAGTCACGCACTGGGATTCGTGCATTGAACGGAGAGATTGCTGCTACAATACAAGTCCAATTGGCTATTGGGGTAAGGGTTCAATTGTAGGTTGGTATTTCGGAATAGGCCAAAGGGTTTGGTAAGATTCCTTATACTTGTAACCGTTTGTGATTGATAATAGTGGATTCTCGAGAGTGACGACCTTAAATTCACCCGGTGGGATTTTCACTCGGTGGGGTTTTGCCTCAGTGGTTTTTTTCATTCGTAAACAAATTACCTGTGTCAAATTTATTTTCCTTTGCATTTAATTATTTGATGATTTGTTTGTACTACCACGCCATTGCATGTAATTTGACTAATTAATTAACTTGGGTAATTAATTAATTTGTAAGGAGTCAATTCATTGTAACCCAACAAGTGCTTACACAAGTTCCAAACGTTTTTTTCAACTAATTACTCATCCTTTGATAGTGATACTTCACAGCCTAAGTGGTACAAAAATACAACAACAAAACCTTAATTCCAAAACTTTGGAGTTGATTATAAATCTTAACAATAATCGCACTCTTCTACCCAAAAACAAAAAGAAAACATTTGCTCATAAGTACATCCCATTGACATATGATAATGAAAATAATAGATGAGTAACATGAGTTTCCTTTTTTCTTGGATTTTTAGCACACTAATTTACAATGTGCAGTCCTCACAAGATTAGAACATGCAATATGACTTCTTTATTTTGATAAGAATCCCATTATTCAAATGCCTTTATTTTTTATTTTTTAATACCATTGAAGTAGGATAGAGTTGATAGACTAACAAGACCATATTATTCAAAGAATAAGGTTTGGCTATAAACTTGATTGCAACCTAAGACTATAACTCCTACTAAAAAAATTAACATTATTACATATTTTGAAAATCTAATTATTGAATTTCATATTCTTTATTTTCTTAATACATATGTCAAATTTCATGTCAATCGGATGTTATTAATTATTCGATCCATAAACTTATTTTTTATATATGGTTTTTTTTTTTTTGAACTTTTTATGCATAATTTTAGCCTAAAAAAAAAATTAAAAATTTAAACATTTGATTGATAACATAGATATAGAACTTTTGAAAATTTTGCAAGCATAAAGATATGATAATAGAATATAATCTAATAGAAGATTTGTCAAAACTTACATCAAATTAAAAGATGGACAAAGTTTAGCTGTAAAATTGGTTTTAGCCTTAGGCTATAATCTTACTTAATATCTTTTTATTGAATGTGAATTTTGACAATACCATTAGATAACATCTTCTTCTTATATCTTCTATGTTTGCAATATTTTTAGAAAATTAAATATCAATAGCTATGTCATCAATAAATTGTTTAAATTGTAAATTTTTGTAGTTTAAAATTATGCATAAAATATAAGTTTATAGATCATATAGTAAATAATATTCGATTTATACAAAATTTGACATGTGTATTAAGAGCATAAAGTAAAGAACATACAATTTAACGGTTAAATTTTCAAAATATAAAGTAAATATTTATTTTATTTGTAGCTAAATTTTGTCCTTAAAAGATATTGAGTAAAGTTGTAGTCTTTTAATCTGCAATCAAGTTTGTCGCCAAAAATTTTAATTTTTAAATAGTATTTCATTTTTTCTATAAAAAATTCTGAATTTTATTATTATTTTCTTCCCCTCCAAATATTGTCAATGACCGAAGAAACTCCATCAGGTCACTTTATGACTTTTGCGTTCACTTTTTGTTTTTGTTAAGCTATCACGTTTGTTTGTTGGCTGCTTTTTTGAGAAAGATGTCACTGTTTTCACACTTGAGGTTGACAATTGTTAAAAGAGACTGGAAATTGTTGTGATTGATCTAGCTTTTTTCAATTTAAGAATTGGGAATTGATCACTTGGATTGAATGATTGATTCTGAATCCATTGTATCAGATCAGCGATTTTGAGGCAATGACTGATATTTCTACAAAATATAACTGTTACAGCTTTGAAAAAACAAGAATAATTTTCCTCTTTATTTATTTTTCCTTTCTTTCGATAATTGGCATAAAAAATGTAAAGAAAATGAAAATATTTTAAGTGGTATTTGATAAAAATGAATTTTTTTTGAAAGGATATAATTTAGTTATAATCTTACTTGTAGTTAATGACTATAAATCCATTTAATATCTTTTTATTGGATTTGAATTTTGAAAAATCTAGTATTGGATTATATTTTCTTATTATATTCTTTATACTTGCAAAATTTCAAAAAATTGAAGATTAATAACTATGTCATCAATCAAAATTTTAAATTTCAAGCTTTTATACTATAAAATTATGCATAAAAAAATGTGTTTATGAATAGAATAGTAAATAACATTTAATTGATACGAAATTTAATATGCATAATTAGAACACAAATAATATGTAATTCAACAGACAATAATTAGGTTTTTCAAATATGTAGTCATATTAATAATTTTAGTGGGAGTTATAGCCATTGATTCCAATTAGATTTGTAGCCAAACTTTATCATTTTAGAAAAGCCACCAATATGGGAGAAATTGAAGAGAATAAAATTAAATTTAATAATTTTTTTTATTAAAACTCCTAAAGTACTCCTTTATATTCAACCATTTATTTTAAAATATGAGTTTAACATTAATATTGTAAATTTGTAATAAAATGATTCAATTCCTTTCCCTCCCAGCTTGTTTCGTCGGAGGAGGAAATAGATGAAGTAGAAATAGAAATGAATGAAAATAATAATTTTATAATATTCATTCAATTCCTTTGTTTAGAATTTTAATGAAGGGAATGAATTTTTTATTCCCTTATTTGGGAATTGAAAACAACATAGAGAAATTCATGTACCCCTATAATTAAAGAAGCAATGTGATTATGTGAGACAGTGGCAACTCTAGGATTTTTTTCTAGGTGGTCAACAAGAAGATGCATTTTGGGTAAGAGATAAATTTTGCACTTTACAAAGATCTCTTATTACAAATTTTCCCACAGTATACACTAGTAAAAGAATAAAAAATAAACTATAAGTTCATTTAGCATATTATTTATTAATACAATGAACATATTAATTATTTTCATTAAGTGAACTTTAGTTATTACTATTTAAAATATTTTTATCTATTAGTTTAGGACAATGATACATTAATATTGTACTATCAATATAAGATTTATATTATAGATTAACAAATGTGTGTAATATTATACAAATTTACAAAAAAATGTACAACACACATTTGTTTAGAGACAATTTAAATCTTATATTTACAATGTAAACTAAGAATTTTCTATTAGTTTATTTCAAATTTGTTAAGATCAAAATAGGTCTTTTTTTAGGTTTAAGATGGAATTTTTTTTACTTTTTTTGTTGGGCTTTTTTTGTGTGTTTAAAAAGACCAAAATATTGTTAAGAAAATTATATTTAAGCTTATTTCAATTGTACTAAAAAAATTTTAGGGTCAAGGTGTTTAAAATTTTATTTTAAGGGTTTGTTTAGGATCTGCTTATTTTTTTAAAATTGAAAATTTTTTGCTAAAAATACTGTAAATAAAGGTAAAAGTTAGCTGAAATAGTACCGTAAGATCTATAAATAATACTAAAAATCATAGTGAGACTATAAATAATAACAAAAATAACGGAAGGCCCAAGGAAAAAATGCGAGGAAAATGCCAGTTGGAAGTCTACGTAACGCGGCCCTTGTGAGAGAAAAAAGGCACGGGGCGGGCTCCCCTCCCGTTATAATATCTCCAGTTTTCTCATGTTTATACATCAATGAAAGACACGTGGCAGCAACAAATCCTAAGGTTAGAAAAATCACACGTCAGCTGGAAGAAAGGGGTCGACCAGTTGGTTGCTTGATGTCTGTAAGGGCTACTTAGTCTTATGTACGATAATATTCGACTTGGCTACTAAGGGTTCATTTGGATATAACTTATTGTTGCTGAAAGTTGCTGAAAACTGATTGTTGCTGAAAACACTGTAGCAAAATAATTTTTAAATATGTGAATAGTACCGTAGGACCTATTTTTAATATTTTTTAATGGGTAAACAGTACATGAACAGTGCGTAAACAGTGCACGCACTGTTCATGCACAATAATTTTTGTCCCACAAAGTCAACAAAAGCTGGCAAAAAAAAAAAAAAAAGAGAAAACGTGCAGGACAAAACGCACCACAACTAACCACGCTATCCAAACCCTCACTAAGGATCCGTTTGGATTGAACTTATTGTTGCTGAAACTGAAAATTGAAAACACTGTAGCAAAATAATTTTTAAATGTGTGAATAATACCGTGGGACCCATTTTTAATATTTTTTATTGCGTGAACAGTGCATAAACAGTAACAAACAGTGAGTGAACAGTAATTTTTGTCTCCTGCACAGTGATTTTACTGTTCATACGTAAAAAAAAAAAAATCTGAAAACGCCGGATTCAGTTGAATCCAAACGCTCACTAAGTCTGTACAACTCTTCTGAAGAAAATGTTCAAGTAAGTTTATTTTTTGGACATTTTGCCACTATATTTTGCATATTTAAGTATTTAAAAGCATTTTCTAATATTTGTTTCTATGTTTGATAATTTGTTCTTTTTGTATCTCCTGGGGTTCTTACGTCTACTTTCAAAATTGAATTTCAAGTGGTGTAAGTCTTGGGTACCAATTTCAAAATTTCAAGTAGTGGAGGTTGGAATTAATAATTTTTTTAATTAATTTGAAGATTGTAATTTCTTATTCAGTTTCATTTATGTTTATATAATATATCTATTTTTATTTTTATTAATTACTGAGATCACATTTTTTAAGTCTGAGGTTGGGTTAGTTTGAATTTTGATTTTTTTTTTCTTCTAAATTAGTTTATAATTCTTATTAGTAAATTTCATTTGTAAGTGTGGCAGTATTTCAGTGGGTTGTTTCATGAGGGATAAATAAGGGTTGTTCCTTCTTTTCACTTTGTGGAGTCGCATCATTTTCTGAATCAAATTTCAATTCTCTCTAATTGTTCACCGATTGTACTGTCTTAATGTATTGGTTGTTATAATTTTTTTTTTCTTAAAAATTTGTGGAAAATTTTATTTCATCATTCACAACCGTTGATTTTAATGGGGAAGCAATTATTTGTGTAATACCTTTCTGTTTTTTGTTACCTCAAAGAGAGGATGATCTTCATAATTTTTTTTCCTTGTGTTATTCGTTGATTAAAATTTCTTAAAATCATATTTATTAGCATTGTCTATAGTTTTTTTTTTTTTTTTTTTTTAATTTTTATAATTATCTCTAGGTTTCTAAACCATTAAAAAAATGCGCATTTGTTTTTCTCTTGAAGTGAACAGTATTTTTTGAATGGTATTAAAGTGAACAGTGTTGTTTTTGGATATATGATCTCTTTCTACTTTTAGAAGTCTCTTCACAAAATAATCTCTTTCTTAAAGCATATTTATTAATTTCAAAATTTCAATTTTGAAAGCCTAATTGTTAAGATCAATGTGAATTAGATAAATTAACAAATAATCACACCAAATTATATTATATACCATATAGTAGTAAGGGCAAGACTTTAATGGCTGTGCACCTATCATCATCCCACAACCATTTTTTTATTATGTTTAAAACTAATGAAAGCGACAGCAGTCAAGAGTTTTACAGCTCAATAAGCATTTTTTTGGTGTTTTTAACGAAGATATGAATGTTTAAATCTACCTTCCCCTATTGTATTAACAAATTATTAGAATATATATATATAGATAGATAGATAATGAAAACAAAATTGTTGAATCAAATAATGATAATGAGAAGTTTGGAAAAAATTTAAATAAATTTCTCCCGCTCACAAACTTTACTCTATAGTTCCTAATCATGAATTAAGGAAAATTAAAATGTATGGTATCTCTTAAACATGGAAAAAAGAAGAAGATTTTTTTAGTGGAGTTTGTGGTATGCCTTTGTCTTACAACATCATCCCTTCTTCATGCAGTATGTGTTTGTTTCATAAAAAATAAAAAATAAAACCTCCCTTGCCATAAATTGCTAGGCCTCTATTTCATTTTGGAATGTTCCAAAATTAAGTTCTTTTTGAAAAGTCATTAAGTAAATTTCCTAACGCACCATTTATTTTATTGAAAAAGTCAATACCCAACTTTCACTAAAGTTTGAATTAAGGAGGGTAGTTTTGACAAATTGTACCTTTTTTTTTTATGTAAAAGAAAACGTATTAAATGATCTTTCCTTAAAAAGTTAGATTTTCTAAGCAAGCCTAATAAAATAGAACGGAGAGAATAAGTATTTAATTATCCTACAGCTCTTAAAAAAAGTGCGTTGTGTGTAATATTACTTGCTCTACCCTCTATTCAAAGTTACCATAACTTTTAAATAGAGTTTGTAGTAAACCTTTGAGTTAGTATTCCATCCTCTCTCCCCCATGTGTGTTTTTTTTGTTTTATGATAATTATCCCACATCTCTTCAGAGAGTGTATAATGTGTAGTATAACTTGCTCCACCCTCATTTAAAAGTTGTCATAATTTTTTAGTGTAGTTTATAGTTAGGATACCAACCCCTTGCCCTTGTGTGTGTTTATTTTTCAAGAAAAGAGGGTAATTATCCCACAGCTCTTAAGAGAGTATCCTAGCTCTCTTAAGAGACTATGTTATGTATAGTATAACTTGTTTCACCATCCCTTAAAAGTTACTATCGATTTTAAATAGATTTTGTAATGTGCCTTTGTATTATAACCCCCTATCCTTTCTCCCCTATGTCTTTGTATAATAATCTATATATTACTAAAAGCTGAAATGTAGTATTTAATGTTGCTATGCTCACATTGAGCCACGTCAGCAACCATGTAATTTTCAACATCTTTTTTGTATTTTTCCTACAAATTTAAAAAAGTTTTTACACCTTTTAAAATACTAATAATATCCACCATAAATTTAAAATAGTTTTGATACATTTTAATTCCACCTTAATCTCCACCATAAAGCCCACTTCTTATACATTTAATTCCACCATAAAGCCCAAATCCAAAGCCTTTTCAACCTAGACCTTTTGTGAAACCCTTACTAAAACACGGTTACAAAATTTTTCACGCAAAACCCTTTCCTTCCCCTTCCCCACGTTTTCTTTCTCCATGTTTTGTTCCTTCCCACGTTTATGTTCTAAGGTATCACATTTACTGCATAGTTTCAGATTCCTTCCCCTTCCCTTTCCCTACGTTTTTTTCCTCCCCACCTTTTTGTTCTCCAGTTTCATATTTACTTCATGCCAGCCTCTCTGTCTTCCTTCCTTCCGGTCTTCCTCTCCTCCAAGTATATAAATACTGATAGAAGCTGGATGATTCGATTGAGGTATCTCTAAATCCCAGTTTATAGCTTTGGATTTGATTCCTGCCAATATATAGCTCCTTTCATAAAAACAAGCATATATTCTTGGTAAACTAAAGACAACGTTCTGTCTATTAGTAGTTTAACCACTTCTTTCTTCTCTCTGTGTACATTATTCTCCCTCTCTCCTTTGTTCTCATTACTCTATTTCCTATGACAACTTTGAGACAATTTTTCCATACAAGTTATTTGCAAGCAAAGCCCCAAAAGAAGAACATTGCCAGGCTAGCACCCACCTTCAACGGCGTCCCACCACTGTAATACCGCCGGCACTACATCGATAAAGGTATTTTCTTCTATACACAAATTCTGGCAATAATTATGATTTAGGTTTGATTGTTATAGACTACTTTGTTTTGATTTACGTATCAGGCCTAAATTTGATTTTGATTAAGGTTTAAAATTTGGAATTGGTTTGAGAGAGTTAGAGAGATGAGAAAGAGAAGGTTTTGATTAAGGTTTAAAATTTAGAATTGGTTTTGATTTACGTAGACAGTTTTTATTGGTCTCCCTCAACCCATGCCAAAAAACCCACACGGTTAGCCCCTCTCTTATTTCAATCAATTTGCTTTCCTCATCCTTTACATTTATAATTATGTTCCTTTCACTTTTTAAATTTTATCTTTATATGCTAGAAATTTACATATTTCTTTAATATATTTTTTGAATAACTTTTCATTACTCAAAGTTAATCTTCTCCAAACTATTAGAGTCTCTTTATTGGGACGAGTTCAAACACTAAAAAGAATCTCTCTCTTTTGACGAGTTCAAATGCAGCCTCTACCTCTCCATAGCAAATCTCTCTCCATCATTTTTGGGGTTTCTTATTAATGTGTGTTTCATCTATGTATTTTGTTATTGTTGATGAGATTTGAAAATATTCGTTTTGCTTATCTATTAAAGAATACAACTTTGTGCTTATTAAAATTATAAACTATTGCAACTTATTGGGTTGTGTTCAATGCATTTCATGATTTGCCATTTAATCCTAGGCCCAGGGTGAACTCATTATCATCTCTCAACAAAGCCATTGCAAGTTGAATAGAGGTAATCTAAGATAAACAAGTTGCTTCCTTTCTCTTTTGAAGCTACAATTTGGCAAAGGCATCCAAAAAATTTATAAAATAATTTATTAGATGTAGGCAGCCAATTGCTTGCAAGTGAGAGAGGCTACAATTTCAATGAATTTGTTCTAAAATATCAATCTCCACCTATTCCTATGACACGTATTTTGGTAGTAAACTTGGGACTGATCCGCTTGACAATTAGAACATTAACAAATGTGCTCTTTGTTCTTTATGAGATATATACATGTTGATTGTGATATTTATGTAGGCATGTAAATATGCATGTCTATGTGCTTTTGCTTTTGGAAAATTTTGAGATTTTTGAGATTCTTGAGTAAAGGATCTATTTGTTTTTTGTTTTGGTTATGTGTATATGTGTGTTTTGATGTGCTAAGGGTTCCAATTTTTGGTACCATTCAGTTTTGAGAGGTAGATGTTGAATTGTGTTTATGTTTTAGCAATCTAACATTGATCATCTTGAATGTCATTTTATTTTATATAAAAATTGAATTACCATAAAAGCGATAAATGTAGTAGACAAAAAATAAAATATAGAGGCCATCTATCTATTCATTGCATGTACTTGCTGTATTTATTTTTTTTTATGTTTGTGGTTGTATATGATGAAGATGGGGTTACATACTATTCTTGCTTTATTGATTTTTTTTGTCCCTTTTTTTTTTTTTTTTTTGGTAATAAGCTTAATATAATTTCTGTATTTGAATTTTTTTCTCCTTTATTTTTATTAATTTTTTATTTTATATGTTGTTTCTAATTAGCAACAAAAGAATGTACTACTATGCATGTACTTTACCAAAAGTTATAATTTGGTTCAATGAAAGAATTTTGATATATTGTGAGAAAGTTATTGGTGGTTTAATACATAAATTTTGAAGTTAGAATAGTGTGTTCAATTTGGCAAATTTATGGTAATGGAATAGTGTGAAAGTTTTAGAAACTTCTCTGTGCAGGAAGCCAACTTGAGTCTAGCAATAAGGTTGTGAACATCTAGGCAATCTCTTTGCATGTTTTTGTTTCAATTCTTTTCCTTTTTCTAATATAGTTTTGTTGTTTAATTTGTCAGTTGAAATTGAAATAAAAAAAATTTCCTTATTCTAGATGAAATTGTTTATGAGTTTGTATTCTATGATAGTGTTTAGTCTTTTTACGGGGGGACAATTTTGGGTTTTTTTTAATTTGAATGATGTAGGGCCCTAAGTTGCCCATGGTTTCTACGATTTTGATGAGCACCTTTTGAGAAATCTAGGATTTTACTTTGGTTAATTGTTTTTTTTTTTTTTTTTTTCATTTTTAATTTGAATTGTCATAATTCTCAACTAATAGCATCATTGAATTTTGTGCATACATGTTCTCCGGTTTGAAAATGTAAAACACCCTATCTTCATCTTGCATTTTTCAGTTCGTAGCCTATCATTAATATTGGGCTAGAATTTGTTGGTTTAGGCTTGGTTACATTTACATTTTTTAATCTTTTTCCCATGAGATGATAGGATACAAAAATGGGGTTATGTGTCTCTTGCAATATTTAAGCATGTGTTGGAGGTTGTGTTCTATATAATTGCATGTTCTTGGTACATGATATTTGTTCATATTCATTGCAACATAATAGTCTCCTACTTTTTCCCCTCTCCAATCTATAGTTCCTTGAGTTATTGCTCTTTTTGGTGAATAAATATCATTGATATTGTTAGATCTTTCGCATGTGGTCTTCTAGGGTAAATATGAAGGTGAATTTTAATGATTCAAACAAATTTATTGATTTAAACTATGCAATTATATAAGTTAGATTTTATTTCTTTTTGTTGTCTTATGCTTTTTCTCATTTTTTTTTTTTTTTTTTAAGAAAGTAAATACATGTATAGGGCGGTATGCCATTGTTCAACCATTTTTCTTTGGAGTAGCTTCGTGAATTCTGAAGGAGGAAGGTCGTGGATACTTTGCTAATGCTTGCTATTTGTAGGGCTAAACTTGGACATTGATACCGAAATATATCCAAGGAAATTCATCTTTGAGACTTATCAAATTTTTATGTCTCTCCTCTTTCGAATAATGATTCAAAGTAATTGTTTATTCAAGTAATTGTGATTTTAATGCTGAGTCCACTTGACACTTTTCTTAGTGTTCTATGATTCAATGTTTCTGTGCTGCTCACAATTTGGATGTTATGGAATCAATGATTCACTTATTTTGGGTTGGTACTATTTTTAGTTTAGAAAAAAAAAAAAGGTTTATGGGTTTTTATTTGTGCAATTAGTATTTTATTTTATATTTTATTCATAGTTTTCAATGCAACTAATATCAATTCAGAATACATACATGAAAGTGGAAATGACAATGCTTGGTGATCTTTTTTTTTTTTTTTTTTTAATTTTCTCGTGCATCGCACGGGTTAGCGACTAGTAATAATAATAATAAAACATGAAAAAACATATGCATTTAACTTAAGTCTTGTAAATGGTTTAATTGCCACTTCTAATAAGCTTTGCTTGAGAAAGACATAGTTTGCTCAACAATTTTCGTTGTATAATTCAAAAAGAAAGGTATTTTATAGAGACTTAAATATTTTATTTAGAATGATATAGTAAATTTTAAATAATGACTTTAGTCCTTGAACTATATGTAGTCCTTAATTCTATTATTGAATTTTCGATAATCTAATTGTAGTATTTATTCTTTGAAATTTAAAAAAAAAAAAAAATTCTTTTTATTTTTTTTTTAATTTTTTATAGAAACAGACGCAAGGAAAATAGAAAGGGATTCTAAACTTCTAATACAAACATTGTAGATGTGCCATACACCACCAAACATTGTAGATATGCCAGCCTAGATCAATTAGGACTCCTCGAGTCAGATCATGGATGAAAAAGATTTGACCAAGACTAAGATCAGTGGGATCGTCAGTAGGGTACAGATGTGCAAGCAAGATCATAGACATGACTTGGTTGACTGGAGAGCGATTGCCAGTAGATATAGTTGTGGTACCCAGAATTAGTTCTCCACCCAAAGCAGTGCAAATGAATTAAAGCTCAGAAACATTTCGAGATGAATATTGAGAATTGTTTGTTTGAGTGTACTGAGGGAGATCAAATAGGGTAGAAATGATCTGTGGCGTGATGATATAGTAGGATCCCCTTAGGTATGTCCTCAAGAAATTGTCTTGGCGACGAAGATTGCAGTAGAATTCATGCACAAGATCTTCAACGGGACACATTGGATCAATAAAAATAGTGTCTCATTCCTTTTGATTCAGCATGTTGAAGATGGGAAAAAGTATTTTGTATCAAATAATACTACGTCATTTATATCAAAATTCAATGAATAATAAGAGATGTGTATAAAAATAATTACCTACTAACACATGCCTTTCATTTATGGGTCCGGTTAACGTGTGCCCTTAGGGCATACGTTAAACTTTTTATTTTTGGAAATATTTTCTCGGGAATTGAAAAAGTTGTCATTACTTTTTCAATTCTCAAGAAAATTTTTTCCAGAAATGGAAATTAATGTGTGCCCTAAGGGCACACATTAGTAAAATCCTTCATTTATTAGTGAAATTGTTATTTTTTGCTAATATATCTCACACTTATTAGATTTTGATACGGCTGACATGGTATCATTTGATACTAAAATCAAATACCTTCTCTGAAGATGGGAGTTCCTTGGAAAGTTTGCCATTCAACTCTATGCTTAACAACAAAGTTTGCATATTGAACTTCTTGAGTCATAATGATCGGACTGTGCGTGTTGCAGAACTGAATGTTTCCAAACGCTGGACTGAGTTCTCGTTGGACTCTAGGAGTTTGGCTTTGTTGGGTGGAGGAAGAATCAGACATTTTTCTTTTTCCTCTTGCATTTCGGTGAGGGGGAGAAGATTTTGGAGCCACTACAAAACAAACACCACAAAACTAACACACAATAGATAGCAGAGGGTATTAGTAGCGAAACACAAAGACAAGCCAAAACAAGGTGCACTAATGGCATAGACACATGACGCGATTAGGAATACCCAAAGATGGTAAAAGGACACCATTACGCCAAAACACGATCAAAGATCATAACCAGTCTCAAGAAGAGATTTGATGGCCAATGGAACAACAAACGGATGATAATGTTCACTTGAGTATTTTATCAAACACTTATTAACACCAGATATCTTTTGGCAATATATGGCTTCTTAACTTCTATCCTTTTTTTTTTTCTTTCTCAAAAAAAAAAAAAAAAACTTCTATCCTTTTAATTTTTTATTCAATTTTTACCTTCATGACTTCTTAAATTCTAGCATTAAGAATTTACTAATATTCATCAAAAAAAAGAACTTACTAATATTGATTCTAGCGTTAGTCATGAGTAGTTAGTGGGTGAATGGTTTTTGAAATCTAATATTGATTTTTAAGCTGTAGCTTTTGTTAGCTTTGATTATTAATTCATGATGTATTAATGCCATTTTCTAGAAAATAGTTTTTACAAGAATGTACGGTTTTGTTTTTTTTGTTTTTTTTTGAGGAACAGTTTTGTGTTGTTTGATGTGTTATATACTTATCTTACAGGCTAATTATTTTTTTGTGCAATTAAAACTACACTTTTTTTTTTTCGATTGTTTCTACATACCAACGTCAACATACTCTTTTTTTGGTTATTGAGTTCATACTGGATTACTTGATTAATTAGAAGCTTAATATTTTTCATGTGTATTTTATAATTTAATCATTAAGAAGGGTCATGTTACAATATTTAGGAATAATCAAAATAAATTATGATCCACTTTTGCAGCCTATCAAATTTAGATATTGCATTTTTTTATTAAAAAAAAATTGATATTTTGTGTGTGGATATTATGGAGAAAAAGTTAAAGACTTTGTTGTATTTCTCCCCCAAACCCCAACCCACCCCCCACATTAAGAGTTTGTTGAGATTTGGGACCTGAAAGTCTCTTTTTTATCTACCATTTATAAAATTTTGGGATATGTTTTTTGTGTTTTGGATATTAGAGAGAGAAAATTATTTAGTTACTAGAATACATATTCAAAACCAAGAGAAAATTTTGGATATATATTTCTATATTCAAACACCATCATAATAAATAACTAATAATAACCATCATTATTTTCAAATTTTATATTGTGATAAAAATAAAAATGATTAAAAAAATCATATCTATGTTACTTTTACTTTTTTGTGCATTGCACAAGCTAGCAATTAGATTATTTTGTACACCTTATAATGTTGACCCGTCTCACAATTTCAAAACATACGGACACAACGATATTGCTATTTTTGAAAATTTCTTGAGCAAAAATATAGCAATATTTTACTTCATATAAATACAAAGATCATTGTATTTTTTCCTTAAAAAAAAAAAAAAAAAAGATCATTGTATTTAAGAAATCTGATCCTTGCATTACCTTTGCTTAGAAAATGAACTCGAAGTTTGATGAGTTTAATCTACTCATCTCCATCACTGGGGGAAAAATTTTGTTCAACTTAGGTGACTCATATTGCTACACTTCTTTCAGAATTACATTACTTTCATGCATTATCTGTTTCACCCTATGTTGTGTGTAGGTCCCCTAATGCCGAGCAACTTGCTAGTCAAAGCATGACACTCTTTTTCTTTCTCTATTAATCCTTATTGATATGATGGGAACAAGGGGAACTTGGAAACTTAGTCACCGAGCTAGACTGGAGTTCAGATCAATGGCAAATATGGACTCCGCTATATTAAATCATTTGATTAACAATATCATTTCAGTGCTTGAAACTGAAGCATCGATATTATGGGGGGTTCATGATACAGTTGATGGTATCAAGAATGAGTTGAAAAGCATGCGATCTTTCTTAGTAGATGCTGATAAAAAGGGAACAGGCAATGAAGGAGACAGAACTTGGGTGGCAAATGTGAGGGACATGGCATATGATGTTGAAGATGTTATTGATGAGTTCATGTATCACATGAATAGCCAACGTATTGGTGGTCGATCTCCCTGGATCCTTCATCACACCATTTACTTTCCAAAAAATCTGTGTGTGAGGTATCAAACCGCCACCAAGATACAAAAAATTTATAGGAAAATTAAGGACATACCAGAGAGAAACCAGAGATATGGAATTGATCATATTGGGGGGACTAGTTTTGATGATAATTACAAATGGGTGGTGCAGCATGCTGAATCATCTCTTTTTGTTAAAGAAGATGAACTTGTAGGGATTGAAAAGAAAAGGAAATTGTTAATGGGATGGCTGATGGATGGAGAATTACACCTTACTGTCATTTTGATTGTCGGGATGGGAGGATCTGGCAAGACCACACTCATTGCCAACACCTACAAAAATGATGCTATAAAGAGACATTTTGATTGTTATGCATGGATTACTGTTTCCCATGAATATGTCATAGAAGACTTATTGAGGACCTTAATCAAGGAATTCTACGAGTCAAGGAAGGAAGTGAATTCTGCAGAATTGAGTTGCAAGAACTACAAGCAGTTAGTAGAATGTTGGTGTACTACTTAGAGAAGAAAAGGTATCTACTTGTCCTAGACGACGTGTGGGATACAAGGCTCTTGAATCAAATAAAGGTATCACTTCCAAATAGTTGTCTTGAGAGTAGAATCATCCTTACAACTCGAAAAGAAATTGTAGCTTGCTTCCATTTTGGAGTAAAAAGCCACATTTATCATATCCAACAATTACAAGAGGAAGAGGCGTGGGAACTCTTTTGCAAGAAAGCCTTCTCAAGCAGTCCAAATGGATGTTGTCCATTAGAGCTTAAATCATTTGCCCAAGAACTTGTGCAAAAATGTGAAGGCCTCCCTCTAGCAATAGCAGCTTTGGGTAGTCTTATGTACTCCAAGAATATGTCTCAATGGAACGAAATATACAATAGCTTGAATTGGAGTGTAGGTAACAATCCTGAGCTAGACACCGTGAAAAGCATCTTGTTGCTTAGTTTCAATGATTTGCCACATCAATTGAAGCACTGTTTCTTATATTGCTCCCTTTTCCCAGAAGATCACGAGATTCGGAGAAAGAGGCTCATTTAAGTTATGGATGGCAGAAGGATTTGTAGAACAAGCTAAAGGGTCCACTCCAGAAGAAGTGGCGGGGAGCTATTTAATAGAACTAATTTTCCGGAGCATGCTTCAAGTTGTACGGAGTAATAGATATGGAAGGCCAAAGGCATGTAAAATGCATGATATTATGCGGGATATTGCTCTAGCATTATCAGAGAGACAAAGGTTTGGTGTTGTACTTGATGGAGGAGAAACTACAAAAGAATGCAAAGCACGCCGCATGTCAATTTACAAAACTGATAGAGAACTTGAATCATTTACTGGCATGTCAAAGCTTCGTTCTTTTCTTGTTTTCAACAAGTTGTTGAAAGCATTACCTTCTGGAGGTAAAATTTTAAGGGTCCTTGATTTGGAGGATGCCCCCATTGATAAATTGTCTGATGAACTATTCAACTTATTCAATTTAAGGTATTTGAATTTAAGGGGAACTTTAGTTAACGAGCTTCCAAAATCTATTAAGAAGCTCATTAACCTTCAATCCTTGGGACATTAGGGACACACAGATAGAGGTCGTTCCTCGTGAAATAGGAAGTTGCATAACTTGCGTCATCTAATTGCACACCACTTCATTAAAAAAATGGATAGATTTCAAATTTGTTATTGGGGCGCGAGCACCATCAAATATCTATAAATTATAGAATTTGCAATCAATCACTTTTATTGAGGCAAAAGGTGATTTGTTAAAACAGATTGGGAGCATGACCCAACTTAGGAGGATCGGTATTTCAATTGTGAAAGAAGCAGATGAGATGGATTTATGTCTCTCAATTCATAACATGAGGCTTCTTCACTTCTTAAGTATAAAGGTTACAAATGCAGAGGAAACCCTCCGAATGGATGCACTTTCATCTCCTCCTCCCAACCTTCAAAGACTTTGTTTGGTTGGAAAACTAGACAAGGTACCACAATGGTTTTGTTCACTTCAAAGAATTACAAAATTGCATTTGCATTGGTCAAGACTGGACGAAGATCTACTCCCTTACATCGCTACTTGGCCCCATTTTAGGGCCGGCTCATCAACTTTGGGGGCCTTAAGCGAAAATTTTAAGTGGAGTCTTTTTTATATTTAAATATTAATTAAATAATATGTATTGAATTTTTTTTATTTAAAATCTATTTTTCTTACTTTTTGAGATGCAAAATTACTAGAAATAAAATTTAAAGTATAGAATAATAGAACTTGGTTATTGCAATTTTTCTAAAGTCGTGACCATTTTAAAGTCTAAACCTGCACAAATAAAAATTAATTTATTACATGGTTCAATAAATTAGTATAACTATAAAATAAATGAGTTGATATGATACACATCAAATTATTAATTAGTGTGATAATCTATATATTACTAAAAGCTGAAGCGTAGCGTTTAATGTTGCTGCTCTCACGTTGCGCCACATTAGCTGCCACGTCATTCTTTTTTTTTTTCTTTTCTTTTTTAAAATATAATTTTCCTACAATTTTAAAATGATTTTTACAATTTTCAGCCTATAAATGCAGTCCACTACTTATTTATTTACTTTCACTACTTATTTACACTTCTCCAACCTTTCTCTCTCTCTTACCATTTCATCTCCTCACTACTTCTTCAATCTTTCTCCCTCTTTTACCTTTTCATCTCCCCACTACCCTTTACATTAATATCATTCTTCCTCTTTCCCTTCATCTTCCTTTATTTTTGTCTCTTCTTATGCACACATTCTTACTATAAATTTGTCACTATCTCTTGTATTATATACATAGTTTTCCCTCACAAAAAAAAAAGGTTCCCTCTCTCTCTCTCTCTCTCTCTCTCTCTCTCTCAATTTTTTGGTGGATTTTTTTTATTTTTCTTGCATCTCTACTTTAGGTTGATAATTTTTTATATTCTTTGAAACTCTATTTTGGGTTAATGTAATTTAGTTTAGTTTTTTAAATTGTTGTTGTTGTTGTTTTTTTTTTTTTTTTTTTTTTTATTCTCTTTGAATGTTAAATGTTATCCTATTGCGTTTTAAAGAATTAAATATAGCATATAAAAATATAATATTATTCTATTACATAGCATGATTAGGATAATTTGGTATTTATTCTGTTACATAGCATGATTTTTTATAGTGCTCAATTTAGATGTTAAACTATGAGATTTTACTAATTTTTGTTTATTTTCTAATCCTTTGTGGTGGACAAAATACTATTAATAGTTGCACTAGAAGTACTTTATAATGCCATTTATTTAAAGAAAAGCAAAGGTTAGCCAAACAAAAATAATTGGATAGGTGACAAATTTTAACTTTTGCAATTTTATTTTAATTATTATTATTTTATAACAATGCATGTATAGAAATTTAATTCTTAGATTTTGCTAATAATTGTTTGTTTCATAATATATTTTGAGTGGCCGAAATTATAATTTCTACAAAGAAAATAACCTTAATAGATTATCAAAAACAAAATTTTATCCTAATATTGGTTCAATTAATCATTGTTAAGTTTTATTAATTTTTTTTAGTTAATGTTTTTTTGGTGTTTTGGATTGATCATATATTACATTTATGATTGTTCTTATAATAAATAAAAATATAATTACGAAATACATTACTCATTATTAGATTAGTTTAAATTGTAAATTTTTTTTTTAATAAAACCACCATAAAAATAATTATCACGCGCAACGCGCGGGTTCGCGGCTAGTTCATAATAATTCATAAAATAAGAGTATGCATTAAAAAAAATATGATAAATTATTAATTAGTATGTGGTGGGACCAGCTGTGACGTGCTGTGGGCTTTGGGCAAACTGTGCAATGCTGTGTGCACTGTGCAGTTATGTCTGCACAGCCTACAGCCTGTGTGCAGTCTTGTCTTAACTATTTTTGTTTTTTCTCTTTTTACTCTTCTGCATTTTAGGATACAATGAGGCATTTTTAATGTATTTTATTGACTAATAAAAGTACATAAATTTTTTTTAATTAAAATATATAGATAAATATATTATATACATATAAATTTTTTTATAAGTGGGGGCCTTTTTTTATTTGAGGGCCTTAGACAATTGCATCAGTTGCATCATATGTAGAGCCGGGCCTACCCCATTTGGGACATCTTACACTTACTAATGCCTGTGTTGGAAACCAACTATGTTTTAGTACAGGCTTTGTTAAGCTTACACTATTGAGCATTCTTAATTTCCCTCAATTGAATGAGATAATAATAGAAAAGGGGGTGATGCCAAATATGAAATCCCTAGAGATTGAGAGCTGCATGGAGTTAAAGATAGTGCCTAAGGGCATTGAATACCTCAAAAATCTCCAAGAACTATTTTTGAAATCTGCCTCGATGGAACTTAAAAATTGCATCAAGGAAGAAGGTAGCGTGGATTTTCCAAAGGTGCAGCACATCCCAAAGATCTATCTCGAGTAGTAATTCAGATTGTTTCATGAAGGTAGCTTCTCAATTCTATCTATTTTTATTCTTCTTTGTATCTTTAAATGAATGGTTGTTGCATTCATTTTTATCTTTTATCCTTTAAAAAATAAAAAATAATAACTTTGAATAATTTAACTATTTCACTAACAAATTTGTATATGCCCGTAACATGCTTGATTATTATGTGTTTGGAATTTATGGTTTATGAAATGATAAATAAGTAATCTTTTCTAATGATTAATTATGCTTCACCTTATCTCTGTTTTTTTTTTTTTTTTTACTTGCGGTATAATCATGCTCACCACCAGTGCTTTCTAATTCTATAGCTTGATTGGTTGGAATTTGTATTAGCTATCAATTTGTCATAAAGACATCAAGCTCCTCCAAATAGAACAAATTACTGAAATTAGTTTCTGGGTCTGACTTAAAATAACGTGTATATATATATATATATATATGTATTTAGGTGTGTATGCGTGTAATATTCATGCGTGCTTGTAGGTGTGTTTTGTATGTGGACCAACGTTCTAAGAAAGTCCTCTGTGGATTTTATAACTTATAAGACTGGAATATACAAGAAGGTGACTTATGTAATCCCATGACTTATGCTGGATTTTTCATCATGTTTATTTCATGTGTGTCAATTTTCCTAAGCTGCAGCATGTGATTTTCAATTGTATGTACAGAGGTTTCTTAGATTTTTGGTTTGGTTTTGATTATGATGTCTTATTTTTGTTTTGGAACATGTATTTATCTGTTTTAATAAGCCACATGTTAGCCCTTGATTTGTTTACATATAAATATTTGTGTTTCACTAACAAGTTTATGCATGTCCGTGAAATGCCAGAAATATATTGTTAGTCCACTTTGTAATAGCTTAGATTTTTGGTACTAATAGTTTCCAAAATGATAAGTAATTTTTTCTAACCATTCATTATATTCTAATGAGCTGAACCTTGACAAAACTTACCATATCTCTGATTGTTGTTGTTTATTTTTTTTTTTTAGCAGAATCATGCTAAAGATTATGAGCATGCCCTGTTTGCTTCAAAAGGATCAGATTTGTCTAGAGCTTCAATTCGATGTATCATTTGGGTATTGTGTTTATTGTTCATTAAATAAAGAGTCTGGTTAACAGGTGCTTTTAGGTTATGATCATTCTATTGTGTCTAAATATGAGTATTTTCATTTGATTTCACCTAAATCCCACATGATTAGTTTCAAGTTTCCTCCCATATTTCCTATTAGGGACACAGAAATTAACCTTCCCTTTAAACAGCTGCTACTCTTCTCCACAAGACAACTAACCCACCCCCTTTTCAATGTACCTTTGACTTGCATTCCCATCGCAGCATGACACAATCATAAATTTTAGGACTTTTCGCAATGTTAAAAATATGAGATAATTTGGCCCAGAATGCAGTGATATAATAATAGCAAAAATTGCTTCCATTGTCACAAGTTGCATTTGCATGATGCATCTAAAGGCATGCAGCGAGATTTAGAACTTCTTCCAAATCTTCTTGGATTTTCTTGAAAATTTTCTAATTATAACCGTGTCAGAGAATGTTAATGGAAGTTCTTCATCAACAGCCTCTCTTTGTTCAGACAGCTTGTTGAACCACTTTCTTCTTTTGAGTTGCCCCCATTAGGTTCAACAGGTTAGTTGGGGTCTTCAGGCAAATCTCAATACAGGTGCTTTAATATGAAAAGAGTGGTATCATGATCCCTCAAATAGTTTCTGTACGCCAAGAGATTCACAAATTAAAACAAGATCAATGTACATAAGCAACACAACATGCAAGCCCAAGTTACTTGTCTAGATTTTTTATTATTTTCCCCACTAAAAAGAATGGGGATAGAAGACATGAAAACAACTAAATCTTTAAACTCCACAATCAAAGCCCCAAATCGAACTCAAAAAGACGAGAATTTAAAGTGATACAATTTTAAAATTCCAGATTTCAATTTGAAACTAACAAAAGTGTGAGGCTTAATTTGTAATAGTGTAAAGCTTCATGGATTAGTTTTAACTCTTGAACTTTTAGAGTTGAATTTAAAACAACAATTATAGAATTTGATTTGAAAACCACCTCTAATCCATGGTTTTCAGATCTGGACCGGACCGTACGGTCTGACCTGGGTAACCGAGAACCTCTCCCCAACACGGTTCTTTTAACCATCAAAACGGTTCTATGCAGGAAAAGCATGAAATCGTTCAAACTGTGGTTGAACTGCCTGAATTTGAAAACCGTAAACGGTTCTAATGGTTCAGATCAATGCTTTTTTAAAAAGAAAAAAAAAATTAGAAGCTCACAGCACCTTATCACCATGGTTGAAGCTTCAACCACTTTGAGATGCTGTTAAACATTGAAAATATTGAGATCCCATCATCTCTATCTCGCTAGCTCTGTCTCTTGTTTGTTATCTGTTCAGAATTTTTCTTCCTAATCTTCTTTTTTTTCTCTCTGTCTTGTTTTCCTGTCTCTACTCTCTAGATGTTGCATAAACTGGTTTAAGAAAACTTAAGAAAGGTAAAAAAATAATAATAATAAATAAATAAAAAAGGTGTGAACTGGGAAGTTCAAGTGACGGAAGGAACGAAGGAAACCTAAGAAGATGAAAGAAGAAAAAGATAAGAACACTAGAAGTAAATGGGTGAAGATGTCTTGATGAGACCTGACGTGATGTTGGTAGGTAAATGGAGGGAATAAAAAGAAAAAGGTTTTAAATTTGTATTGGGTTAGAAATTAACGTATTGGGTTAATATTTAAAGTAACGTTAATTCTATAATAAATTCACCATAAATCTTAAGTTGAAAAATGTTTATTTTCAAAATAAATTTCCAAAATGAAGATACAATGTAACAGAACACATTAATAATAATAATAATAATAATATGAGCTAAACTGGAAATTTATATTGAAAAGTATACAATGAATGTGCACATAGGCACCCATGGATAAAATAAGAAAGTAGAGATCATTGTTTGTTCAAGAAGTGACAATTTTGAGTCCCAAGAATCCAACCAACCAATATGGTGGAACAATCCAATACTAAATGCAGCTCAACTAAGGTTGTTTAGCCTTTAGCCCTCATTTAATACAAGGACTAAAGATAAGCAATGCAAACATTAAAATTCACTAGACTTAATAAAAATTCTTGAAACATTTTGCAAATTGGTAATTTAAATTTTGTCCACCAGACCAAAACAGTTTCAATTTGATTCCACATCCAGCTATTTCCAAGTAAATGAGTGTTCTTTATAGCAGCTAAAAGTACCAAACCAAACATATATGATTTACACCAACTATTTATTCAGTCTAGTAAGTGCCAGCTACAGACACAGTGAGAACATGTATAGTAAATTCCAAAGAAGATCCGGGTTGGGGATTCTCAAACAGCGATCGGTTGAGAGGTGGGTGACCCCAATCTATTTGATCAGGGCCAAGTACACCTTCCGAGTATTCAAACAACATAGTTCTATTAAATAAAGTAGACCCAGCTCATTCTTGAACTATTAGAAATGCATCTGTTAAAAGATTTTAACAAGTGCAAAAACTCAACTAAGAATAAATGCCTTCAAGTCATTGATGACTTTCATTTACAAAGTAACTTCATTTAGAATTTACAAATATTTCCAAAATGAAGATACAATGTAACAGAACACCATAACATTGCATGATGACACAAACCCAGAAAAATTAAACCAAAACAACGAACACCCACATGAAAAAATTCAATTCCCAAAAAAAATAAATGATATAAAACCTGTCCTTTGACTTTGAGATTAATGTGTGCAGACTGATCCATAGGTTTCTTGTCTTCCTCTTGTCCTCCTGGACCAACACCAGTACCGCCACCTCCTACTGTTGCAGACATCTTCACAATTCTCACTCTCTTTTAAATCACTCAGAACTCTCTCTCAATCTGTCAATCTCAGAATCCCTTTGTGGGTTTTGCTTTTGGGTTCTCTCTCTCTCTCCGCCAATACATATAGGAAAAAAAAACTCTGCACACACAAAGAAAAGAGACTCCGAATCAGAGAGGAGAGCACCACCCACTTTGCGTTACACACGCTACTATAAGTTTTCTCACTCGCGGGAATGGCATTATCGTAATTTTAAAGTTAGTTAATTACGAGGTCGTCCTTGTTTTGATGAGGTGGCGTTTGTATTTGAGCGAGTAATTTTAGATTTGGAATAAACTTCTTCTCAAAAAAAGAAAACAAAAAAAATGTTTTGGAATAAACTGAAATTAAGAAAGGTTTGGATTCCGGTGGGGGATAGACCATAGAGGAATCCATTGAAAAGGTGCTGTGGGGAATGGACGGACGTAATTGAGTGAGAGAGGAATCGGACTGGTGAGAATATGTGGTTGAGGGTAACTCAATGGTCATCTTTGGTTGGATTCTGGGTCGGTTTTGTTTTGGTAAAGGGGGTTTTTGATTGGTGAGTACGATGTGTACTTTATTTTTAAAAATAGGGTTTTAAGATTTTTTGATTGGAAAAATATTTCATTTGAAAGTGTTTGAGTTATGTATCTCATTTTAAGATGTTCAGAAAAATTTTCAAATAACATTATTCAATGATATTTTTGTAAATATTTAGAAAAGTGTGAGAATCTACTTAATAAGACTTAACATCATTACATCTCTCAATCTCTCTTTCTCTCACACAGCTCATCTTTTTCTTTTCTTTTTTTCTTTTTATTTTTTATTTTTTCTCTCTTTTCCTCTATTCTCTCTCACGTGGACTCTTCTAATAAATATTAATAAAATAATTTTCCTTGTTAGGAAGTTACCACTTTTTTTTTTTAAATATATATATATATATATATATATACACTAACATATACATACACATACCAAACACGTAATTATATTTTTCACATATTAAAATATGTTGTTTGAAACATGGTACCAAAAACATTTTTTGCATTATAAGTACTTTAAACACATATTTTCATAACATCTTTTAAATTACATTTTTTACATCATTTTGAACAACAATACTTGAAAGCTACTATCTAAATAATTCTGAAAATCTCTATTTTATTTCATTTTTTATTCCCTCTAATTTAGGGCAGTAAATGGGGGATATTTGGCATTTAGCCTGATTTTGCAAACAATTTTGTTAGTTGACAAGTTTTGCCAACATATTTGTTAAGTCGCATTTCGAATATTTGAGATCAAAATCACAGAAGGAACTTAAGACTCGATTTTCTTCAAAGAAAACCAAGAGAAAAACTCAAGCTTACCACCGATCCTTCTTCTTCTCTCCAGATCTAATATTTCTTCTTCTCATTATATTAAGCCCAAATCAGGCCTTGGAGGGCGAAGCTAATCCTCTCCGAATTTGTAGATCTGGTCATTTGGTGCTTCTCTGCAGGTGTTCTCTCTCTTTTCTTCTTTGCTTTTTTTTGTTTTTTTTCTTCTCTGCTCTCTAATTCTCTTTCTTCTTCTTTACTAGGTCTGTCATGTTGTTGTTTATATAGAACTCAAGTCTTCAAGACTTAAGATGTATGTTTGGCTTTCTTGTCAATTAACAAAATTTTTGGTAAAATCAAGCTAAATACCAAAAATATCCTTGTAAATGAGATGAGCTAAGTATTAAAAGTTCAAACTAGTTCATTTTATTATTATTTTTTTAACACAAAATGAGTTTGAACTTATCACCAAACAAAATTTTATGTTCAAGATTGTTCACAATCTACTTAATTAACTTATTATTTTCTAAATATATATTGTGAAATCGTGAATAAATGTTTTTTTTTTAAACTGCGAATAGACTATTTATATCATCAATAAGTTAAAAATAATAATTTAATATCATATGAACTTATTGACAATCTTATACAATGCAATTTCAAGTCTATATGAGTATATTTTTAGACAATTATACATATAGTTTAGAGAGAAACTCTACAAACTCCTCATATATCTCTCTTTTTTTTTTTTTTTTTTGGGTGAATTTTAAAAATCTAATCGTTGAATTTCATGTTCCTTATGTTCTTAACATGCATATCAAATTTTGTTCAAATTGGATATTATTTACTATTCGATCAATAAACTTATTTTTTATACACAATTTTAGATCATAAAAATTTGAAATTTCAACATTTGTTTAAAGAGATAACAATTGATTTTTGACATTCTAGAAATTTTACATGCATAAAGAATATAATAAGAACATGCAATCTAACGGCTAGATTATCAAAATTCACACTCAATATAGAGATATATGAGGAGTTTGTACAGTTTCTCTCCAAATTAGTTTGGAGAGAAATTTTGTTCTATTATATATTGTTAAATCGAGTCTTTATGTTCACAAACACATTATTTTGTTTGAGCTTGACTTGTTTAATAATTTAATCTAAAATTAATACTCGAACTTGGTTTGTTCTCTAAACAAACGTTCATAGAAAAGCTTTTTTTAAATTAAACTCAAACTATTCATAAATAGTTTGGTTCATTTCCAACCCTACCCTCCATTAGAGTAAAGAGTATGATGTTTCTCTTCTTATTATTGAGAAAATGAGGGGGAAAAAAAGCATGTACAAAACATCAAGTGATTAGAGTTTTTTGAATTGTTAGAGATATAGATCAGAGAGAAAAGAAAGCAATTGAAAGATAAGGTTATGTATTGAAAATGCTTTTTATTTTTGTTTTCAAAAACTTATTTCTCAAAATAAAAAAAATTCTTGTTTTTCAAAATCAAAGGTTTGAAAACAAAGCTCAGTACACAGTTTTCTAACTAAAACATAAATAATAAAATTTTGGTGACTATGGTTATACTTGCTCATTAATTTTTTTTTTAATAAAAAGTAATGACAATAACTATGACTTGTTTAATCGAATTTTTCAGCAGGACAATGGTTACGAGCAATTAGCAAATGTTATGATGCTTAGTGTCTTGTTCAATTTGGTGAAGTATTGGAGTGAAGTTATACTTATTATATCCATGAACACCATGTGCAGCAAATTTTTGTTTCACTCTGACATTTTACTGAAATCCAGGAAATTTTACGCACTATTTTAATGAATTAAATTATGATATAAACATAACACATCATATTACATTATCAGAGATAGATTTAGCAACTTTTGAACAACTTTTTTTTTTTTTTATAGGGAAAAAAACTTTAATTCACAAAAGAGAAACATTTACATCAAAGAATAAAACCTCTAAGGCAAGAGGAGGAGGATCTTCAATCCAAATTACATCATCAAAGATAGATTTAACAAACTTAGTTAAAGACTGCGCCACTGAATTGCCAGATCTCCTAACATATGAGAAAGAGCCTTTGCGAAGACCAACCACCAATGTCTTTATTTCTTGCAAAATATGCCCAAGTCATGAATAGTCCATATTCAACATAGAGAGTTTTGCTCCTAACATTAATATTATCCCCCTCAATGATGAGATCATGGAATCCAACTTTAATTGGTGTTAAAATCATTAGCTTTTTATCCATAAAAATGTGGGATTCTTTTTAAATCTTGTTTGTGTCTGAAGAAAATAAATTCAAACATTCCTACTAGTCACCATTTCTAAACTCCAATCATAGGTTTCTTTAGCTTTGCCATTTTTATGCCTTTTCTGAGCCCTTTTCTATTCAAAACAAATGAAAATATAGGTGAACTACTAGGACATCGACAGTCCAGTTATGTATGAAATACAAAAACTTAGCCAAAAATAGCAAAAGGCGAGTAAAACCAACCAACAAATTATATGCGTCATAGGAAGCAAACCCCGTACAACATACTCCAAATAGCAAGAAAGCAGCAGCATGGTAGCCATGCACATGACCTCAACTTTAAATTTATTGTTCTTTTTAAATATACAATTTTAAGTGCTTAAACAAGTTCCAAACATTTTTTTCAACTAATTACACATCCTTTGATAGTGATTCTTCACAACATGAGTGGTACAAAAATACAACAACAAAACCTTAATCCCAAAACTTTGGAGTTGGCTATAAATCTTTAACAATAATCGCACTCTTCTACCAAAAAACCAAAAAACCAAAAAGAAAACATTTGCTCCTAACACTGATACTACATCCCATTGACATATGATAATGAAAATAATAGATGAGTAACATGAGTTTCCTTTTTTCTTGGAGTTTTAGCACACTAATTTACAATGTGCAGACATCACAAGATTAGAACATGCAATATGAATAAAATGAAACAAGCATGACTTATCATGCAGCCACTGTAATGTTGAAGAAGTAGTGAGACTTGTAAACGTGTAAAGGATCTCACCTGCAAGAAATCATACACTAGTATAATTAAAATAAAGTATTAACCTTCTATTTTTAGGGAAAAGAACGAAAAGAACTATATCAACCATTAAAATTTTTGAGGAGCTTGCTCTCACTGACGGGGAGAAATGTTATAGGGTAGATTTGAGGTCCCAAGTGGAGCATCTTCTTTCTTTGGAAGAAATTTCCTAGAGACAAAAATTTAGGATGTTATGTATTAAGGAAGGGGATAATAATACCAAGTTCTTCCACAAGATGGAAAACTCGCAAATAAGGTATAATCATCAGAGGATCTTGAAGGTGGATGGGGTGGTTTTTGAGGAGGAATCCGAGGTTACTGTTCAAGTAGTACAATTTTATAAAAATTTGTATCACGAGTCCGAGGGGTGGAAGCCTTTTGTGGAGGGTTTGGAGTTTGATTGTATTGGGGATATGGAGAGTTTGGCTTGAAAGAAAGTTTGAGAGAGAGGAGATTTTTTAGGTTGTAAGAGACTTGGAATGGGAAAAGCTCTAGGTCCAGATGGTTACTACAGCTTTTTATCATCATTGTAAGAAAGTAGTGGAGAAAGACGTCTTAGCGGTCTTTGAAAAGTTTTTTCAACATTGTAAGTTTGAAAAATCTCTTAATGCTACTTTCATCACTTTAATTCCAAAAAAGAATGATGCCTCTAACATTAGAGATTTTAGGCCTATTAGCTTGGTGGGGGAGTGTGTATAAGATCTTGGCTAAGGTTTTGGCAAATCGATTGAAAATGGTTTTAGATCAGTTGATTTCTAGGACTCGGAATAGCTTTGTGGGTGGAAGACAAATCCTTGATTTGGTTCTTATTACTAGTGAATGTGTTGATAGCTGAGTGAAGAGTTGGGTTCCTGGGGTTATATGTAAACTTGATGCTGGGAAAACCTACAATCATGTGAATTGAAAGGCTCTCTGTTTTGATTAATGAGTCTCTAGCTGATTTTTTTTTTTTTTTTTTTGTAGTTCAAGCAGTTTAAGACAAGGGGATCTGCTATCTCCTATATTGTTTTTGATTATGATGGAGGTTTTTAGTAGGATGTTGAGAAAAGTGGAGAGAGCTGGCTTAATCCGTGGTTTTAAAGCCGAGATAGGAGGGGTGGTGGGAAATGTGTTCAAATCTATTGTTTACAGATGATACTATTCTATTTTGTGATGCAAATGTGGAGCAAATTCTTCATATTCGGTTGTTGTTACTTTGTTTTTAGGCTATGACAAGTTTGAATGTCAACATGCAGAAAAGTGAAATGGTTCCAATAGGGGAGGTAGACGATGTGCATGCTTTGGCTAAAATTTTGGGTTGCAGAGTTGGAATTTTGCCTATGTCTTATCTTGGCATGTTGTTGGAGGCTTCTCATAAATCTCCTTTAATTTGGAATCCTATTTAAGGGACAACAACATTTGTCCTTCCCCTAATGTATCATCATACTGAACAAAGGAGAAAGGTGCCTTTGGAAGTTGATTTCCACACCATAACATTGCAAAAGTAAATCCAACAAGCTGTTCAACTTAGAAGTAAAGATACAGGAAATGTCACCACACCCTTCACATATCCATTCACATAAAACCACACAAGACATCCTATTAGGACTAATACACCAACCCCATCATGCTTCTCGTCTTTCTCTCATACCACATGCCTTCAAAACCTATCCCATTCCACCACATATTCCACATAATGTATCCAAGACATGAAGTATGTCAGGCAAACCTAGCAGGCACACTTGACACTACTAATTATGGTGAAAATGAACCCAAAGTTAAGCCAAGGTAAATAATCAGGCAAGAGCCTACATTGCAATCCAACTCAATAGACAAAATTTCTTCACTAGCAAACTCCTTGACTAGAATTAGCCAACCTCTGTACAAAAGTTATTTTCAAATCTAACACCACAATAAGACACATTGAAATGCATTGAAGGAACCTCAACCGCTTCAATACCTCAACCACTCTAGAATCTATCTACTTAATTCCTTCATCACCACATTCAATAGCAAAGAAGGAAGCACATAACCCTGCCTAAGCCCACATGCAATATCAAAAAATCTTACTGATAGAAACATTCACTAAATGTAAGTGGGGAAATTCGTTGGGTTCCCTTTTAATTAAAGTAGAAAACTTCTTGAGCACGTAATAAGATCTCAGATTCTTTAGTAAAATTTTCAAATCTACTAAAGGCCAATGGTTTCAGTGGCTAAGTAGCAACACAGTTATAGGAGGTCAAGGAATCAAATCCTTATGAAATGGTTGGGGCATTAATTGGGGAGGACAATGCCTCATTTATAGATTATTTTGACCATCAACATCCACCCACCTCAACCCCACCCAACCAACACGCATTAGAACAGGCAAAAAAGATACAATTTTCAACCTTTGATAAGTGACAAACATTTCTAAGCATCATTTAAAGCATAATTTTCTGTAACAAGCTACAGAATTAAAGACTTCCTGGCGACCAAAGGCAAAGCAAACCTATTTAAAATGTCCTAAAGCTATAAAAGAAATTTCTGGCATAACACCAATGAAAGTAAATGCTAAAACTTGATCAAAATAAAAATTACATGTTGCCTCACAAAAACCAGGCATTTAATTTTGGATTTTATTAAAAAATAACCAAATCCTTCAAACTATTTTATTAGTAAGGCAAGGTTTAAAACTATTTTCGTTTCTAACAATTCGAGTCCAGAAGATTCGATGCAAAATCGAGTCCTCTGGACTCGAATTGTTAGAAACCAAATATGTTTGAAACATTGCCTAACTAATAATATAGTTTGGGTTTTATAGTTATTTTTTTTAAAAATCCTTTAATTTTATAAGAAAGAAACACCTAGAGTATGTGTTCTGTTTAAAACTCCTACATATCCAACAACCAACATTGGGCAGTAATCATCAGTCATTGGAAAATAGGAATTTGAATCATATTTCAGCACGGTTTTCTTTCTACAGGCATTGGCAACAATGCCAGTTACCTTTGAGCAATATTTTGCAAAGTGCAAACCTTACTTGATTCTATCCTGAATACGTGTGTTGAAGCTCTCTTTAAAAGTTGCCCAGTATATCATTTTATTAAACGCTTTAAAACCATGCTTTGTGATTTAAAAGTACACATATGCTCTAGACACAGATCTAGCAAGGTGATACGTAACCTAAATTTAAAAAGCCAAACATCTAAAATAGCATGATGAATTGACAAGTCAAATATGAAACTTATACCTAAGAATGAAAATCAATACGAATGTGAGCTTCATCTAAACATACTTGGGATTTAGGTGCCATTAGAATAGCTTGCTGCTTAGCATTCTCAACTTGGGCCTGTACCCATTGTCTTTCACTTGTTCCAAATCTCTCACAACATTGAACAGCCAGTAAACTTTCTGACATTAAGATGAGGAAAGAATAAGAAGAAGAGTAAGAAAAAAGATTAGGAAACCAGAAGGTGGAAAACTTAAGCCTTACAATTCAAAAACATTGTAGCTATTTAGAGTCAAATAACAAGGAACCAAAACTTCATGCAACATGAAAAGAACTAAAAACAAGAAAATCACTTAGGAGTCAGCACCTAGGGTTGCTTCTAATCAGCCCTCAGCACCAATCATGAAGTCAGGAAAAAAAAAAAAAAAAAAAAAAAACCCTTCATGAGTACTTAGCACCTAGGCCTTTTGGGGTGTAAGCGTAGATGTGGCTAGTGCTTTCATCGAGCCATTACACAATTGTATTTTTATTATTGGTTGAATTTTTACAATGGCTTGATACTAACTCCAACCAGCACTAGGGGTTTTTTTTATAGGTTTTTTCTTTCTTTCAAATGATGTTTCTGGCGATGGTTGTAAGTAAATCACTATATTTAACTTCAACACCACAACCCTATGATGATTGATCATTAATATATGTAACATATATAGTATATCTTCCAATATTACATATCTTTATACGAGATATTACTGAACAATAATATACATATATTAATTATCAGTCATTTTTTTTCTTTTTCTTTTTTTCAATTTTTGAAATTTCATCTTTGCAAGAAAATAGGAAAAATACTTAACAGATTAAAATCTCAATAAAGCAAAACAAATTCTGTATACACACTACATTCTCCAAAAAAAAAAAAAAATTCTATACACTCACATATGCATGCCCAAATCACCATCCAATAAAGATGACGTACAAAGATAACTGAAAATGCAAAAAAAATATAGATATATTGAAATCAAAAGTAAAGCATGCACATAGGGAAAAGTCAAAAAAATAGGCTATAGAAGCAACAGGAAAGGATACCTCGTATAAAGATATTTGAGATTTAGTGTTGGTAAAAGTGCGCTTTAAGCGTGCTTAAGCTCAAAGTGCGAAGCCCCAAGGCTCCAGCGCTTCTTGCCTCAAAAGCTAGGTTCATTCAAAGAAGCACGCTTTGAGCTTTGCGCCTAGGCTCCATGAGGCCTCTGCGCTTAAGTGCACCCCTCACTTTTTACCAACGCTATTTGAGATGTCATCAAGACTCACCCAAGAACATTTGGATTTTCCCTCCTCAGCAACTAATCGGAAAGGACCCTGAAAATAATCATATTAGAAGTCCATAAAAGTATATATGTAACATCCAAAATACCATACTAAGTGCTTACATTCATGGCAAAACCCTAAACTATTGTACCACACAAAAGAATACAAAATGTGACAGAGAGATCATTTGTAGAGAAAGTAGGAAGTTATGGTGTTGAATGGGGCAATGGTGTTCAGAGTTAGTAGTGGGTTCTTATAGTGTTGGAGTATGGACATGTAGGGGGTGGATACTGTTTGTTCTCTAAAGTTGTTTGATATGACATAGGAGATGGATCTTGAATTTGATTTGATTTGGCATGACCCTTGGTGTGGAGATATGTCGTTGAAAGTTGCTCTTAGAATTGTCTCACATTGTAGTGGACAGGAATGCAATGCAACAGTAGCAAATTATTTGGATTTTTCAACTGTGTACATTATTCATTGGACCAGTTCAGAAAAACTAAGAATTGGAGCCTTTGGTTTCATTTTTGGATGTTTTATCTGAAACTAAAGCAAATAGCGCATAATGGAGAAACTGCTTGAGTCCATTATTTGGATATGTGGTGCCTTGACCTTATCAAGCCAAGGCCAGCCTTAAACAACAAGGCATAGTGGTCCAATAGCATCTCATGGCATCTCAAGTCCCTCAAGTATGGCCAAACCCAAGCCACTATAATGACCAATATCCCACAATATGGTTGGCATGGTGGGTGTTCAAGAGCTGAAAACCATACTTCACCTTAAAAGGCATACTAGGCCAAATTAGGTGTAACAGACTTCACCTTAAAAGGCATACTAGGCCAAATTAGGTGTAACAGGAGAACACATAAGTTATGATTGTTTGGCATGCCTTGTGGCATGTCATGTTGTGGTCTAGTGTAAGTGAATGTCTATGAGTGGTGGTAGGATTGTCTGGCTAGGCAAGCTCTATGCTTGTCCATTGAATGTTGTGCATGCCCTCCCTTGTGTAAACCACCAACAATATATATATATATATATATATAGAGAGAGAGAGAGAGAGAGAGAGAGAGAGAGACCTGCAACTTGATCTTTGAAAGCAATTAAGAGATCAAGCGCTGCCCTGAAAACATGCCCCAAAGCCTCAGCTAGAAGCAACAGAAGCAATGTCAATCCCAAGTAGCAAACCTTCTTATCATGTTCCCCATAACATAAAAATCATTCACATGAAATAGCCAAATCTTCCCAAAGGGTAAATGAGCTGGTAACAAGTTTAAACAGACTTGCAGGCTGTTGTGGAATGAAATGATTTCTTCTTTCCCCCCATGAGGGAACCTGTGGCACAGTAATTTTGAAAAACAAAACTGTCATTGTACCTTTTTAAAAAATAAAAAAGAATCAACTGACTCAAGTTCCAATCATAAAAGGCATGACTAGCTATAAGATTCAAAAATTGACCCTCACAGCATCTTTGTACACAAGATGCTCGAGCATTTTAGTTGGCAGTGCTCTCAAATTAATTACATAATACTTCTTTGTGAACAACACTTCTTTTTTTCTTTTTCTTTTTGAGGAATTGGTAAGAAGAACATCGCTTCATGTCATTAATAAAACTCCATTACTTATGGAAAAAAAGAAAAGAATGATCCTTTATGACCAATGTCCCTACACCATTTATCATGCCAAAATACTCCCTTCTATCATCACCTAGTGCAAACCTAAAATAGTTTTCCCCCAACCCACCATTGGATTCTTCTCCAAAGGCTACACCCATGAAGCCTTTCATAACATTTAAGATCCATCCACCCTTAGTCTCCATATTTTAACCCAATGACACGTGTCCAATAGTGATTTCCTTCTTCACCAGATCTCCACAACCATTGACTTAGCTGGTTGAAACCCATGACAGAATGGAAACAAATCAAATTTAAATTCATCACCTAGCCAAATCTTTAAGAAATCCCACTACTTTTCCAATCTATTTGCCACAGTTGGGTTAGTGAATAATGAGAGGAAATAAGTTGGTAAACAAAAAAGTGTACTCAAAATAAAAGTAACATCTCCTCCCCCACCCCCCCCACCCCCCCCAAAAAAAAAAAAAAAAAAAAAACTTCCAACCTGCAAACTGTCTCTCCATTCTTTCTACATGATAATTAAATATTGCAATTGCCTTAAAAGCAAAACCCAATGGTAAAAATTATGCTCCTCCTTATTTATTATATAGGGAGGGGCCCCACACACCTAATGGTCAATTCGTAAGGCCCCAAAAAAATAAAAAGGGAGTTAAGCACCCCCCTACCCCCAAAAAAAATCAGTATCAAAGAGAGTCTTAATGCCAAATGTCATAGAAAACAATGAAAGCATGCTTGTCAATGACATTCTAGCTAGGAATGTTATGTAAAGGGGGAAAAGCAGCAAGGTGGATTTTTTTTCCCCTTTTTTTTGGTCAGTGGGTGGGTGGGGAGAGTTGTTTAAAATTGCAACCCAAAACCAAAAAGCTTATGAGAATAAGGCACTTAGAGGACAATATGAATACTTATGAAGAGAAGTTTATGTTTTCTCCCTACCACTTTAATAAGAAGACATTTCAAGTATGACTTCTTTGCCCGACACAATTGCTCAATAGTGACTCTGAGATATGGGGCTCAACCCATTGATCCACTTTCCCTTTGCAGTTCTGGAAGAGTACTTGAATGAGCTTTGGAGCTGGCTCAATATCACTATCCTCCATATTTTTATCTGCCATGATTAGCATAAACGAAACAACACACAGACCTTATCTACCAAGTGAGGAGGAAAGGAGTAAAAAGGTAATTTAAAAGAATTAGTTCCACAAAAAATCATTTAGCCTTTTTCATTTACTTTCAAATGCTTTAACTGAACAGCTAGTAGTCAAAACAAAATTTATTAATTAAAAAGGAACTCACATATGAAATCATACTCCAAAGGCTTTGCTAGTAGTCTAGCTCTTTACAAATGAGGAAATGTGCAGTTCTCCTGGATACATAATTATCCAAAGGAACCAGAATATCGAAATGAAAATAGATCTAAAGAGAATCGAAATATGGGGAAAGTACATGAAAAGCACTAAAAAACAGGTTCTTCACGTGAAGCTTGTTAACAAAATATACTGGATATTAATTATTGGAGGATATCTTGCACCTTAAATGATTACTGTGTTCAAAACTGACTTACATGCCCAAGTTTAAACAATACGGTGCAACTTAATACTTCCTCTATCCTAGATTATTGGTCCCCCCATTTTCAGATGTCACAAAATGGATGCCCCATATAAAAAGTGAACCGAGGGTAAATTTAGAAATGCTCTAAAAAAATAAGTCCGTAAATTTTCAAGGGGTGGTTAGGTGGTTTTGATTCAAGGTCTTTAAAAACTAAAAAGTTATATTCCCCAAAAGTGATTAACAATGTGGATTGTTGAACAGAGAGAGTAATTGATAGACATTATATCATGAATTTTTATTAACAGGTTTCATCACAGTCTTATGTCATGCAGTGAAGAAAATCATACTTGGAAAGTAGTCGATAGCAAAGTCTGCCAATACTTCCATCATCAATGGCCACAGAATCCACATGTCCATAGATATTGTCGGAGAAAAGAAAGTCATATATGACACAATTTCCAAAACTTCTACAAAAACTTCTGCACAGATCTATCATGAAAGCGTACTTGAGTGTTAAATTGAACAATGAACTTTAAAATTAAAATTTATTTTTTATTTTTTTTAAGAAGGCAATTATCTTGTGACTCATAGATAGATCAAAGATTTCACTCTAAAAGTTTATGATACCAGTAACTAATTAAAACAATAAAAGCATTAAACAAGTAAATTTTGCATCCTCTTTTGAGTTTCAATGAGCACAAAAGCCTCAAAATAGGAGAACTGCATATGCTGCTAAGAGCCTCAGAAGAACCATATATGTGCTGCTCATGGGACTCCACAATAGGCCGCTTGAAGTGACAAAAATGGCAGAACATAGTGCACTACATTGTAAATGCTTTATAACAATAATATTATTATTATGAATGATTATTATTATATATGCTTCAGTAATGGCTGATGCGCCATAAAACAAGAGATTTAGCTGCTGTTTAAGGTTCATATTGTGTGGGACCCTGATTATTTAAAATCTAGCAGATAAACCAAAAGGGCAGGCATACCAAATTATGAAGACTCAAACTGAGGAAGAACTACCGGTGACTTGGCTAGAAACCAAACATAACAACTCAAAGAGGAAGGAGACCTCCAAAAAGTATACCTTGAATCTTCAAGGACTTTCATTGCCAGAACTATGTTAAAATTCTGCTAAGTACTTAAGCCATTACGTTGCAGAAAAATAAACATTACCAAAGAGTGAAAATGATCTAAACCTCATTGAATATAAATTCCAAATGATACATCCAATTCTTTATTCTATCCATCTCAATATAACAAACCCTTTGTAGTTGGCATAAAGAATTATTTAAGTTTAGGTGTAACAATGCTCTCAACTTGGAAGTGTAGTGTAAGATGAACTGGTCCTCTATGAGCCTTACAAAGCTATGATCATGTCATTCTTAAAAAAATAAATCAAAAAACACTAATTGATATTCACAAGTTCTAATAAGCACAACTAGACAATTGATGCTACTAATGAGTAGATAGATTAAACCACAAAACACATAAAATAAAAGGATAAAAAGGAGTTTGACCCTTTTTTTTTATAGATAAGTAGAGGACGCCGGGGGGAGGAGTTAGATCTATGACAATTTTATCTTATTTTTTTGAATAATGCAAGGAACCCTTTCTAAAGAAGAGCCCTTTCAACTTGCCTCTAGTTAATAAAACCTATGGGCAACTAACTCCAGCTACCAGGTATTCCCTGACGAGCTATGACAATTTTATCTTGAAAAAAAAAAAAAAAGTAAAATCACCCGTTGCTTAGGTACTAAATAATAAGGTTGATAACTCTGTTCGGTAAATAGCCATCAACACGAATCACAGTAAGCAAATTTATGTGAAACTCCAAGATCTTTCCAGCATATTTCTAATGAAACATTTGAGCAAAGGCTTTGTTTTCTGGGTTTTGAATGTTCAAATCTACAAACCTGAGTAAAATAAGACTTTAAATGGCTATGAAAACTCAAAATGCCTCCTGCTGCAAGCCTCATACTTATTTTAATATGTTTTAAATATAGGAAGTTACCAAGTGTATAGCCTATTGAAAATGTGAATCGTCCATTTCTTGACCTTAAACCATCCCCATGATTTCCTAAGCTCGGGATTAGCAGGCTGCCCTTCCAAGGGAATGGAACTCCCCAATATATTTAAGAAAAGAATCATCGCATTGAACACGTTTGGATCAAATAGCTGCTTTGGAATCTCCAACTGAAAAGAACAAACAACAAACCCAAATGATATATAAAAGTCATCTTCTGAATAAAGAAATCAGCCATTCTCAATTTGGACATGAAAAAGGAGGAAAATAAGGTAAAAACTTCCTCTTCTTCAAGACTTTTCCAAAACAAAAACAAAAACAAACAAACAAACAAAAAGGTGAACCAAAGCTCTCTTCAGCTTCTTCTATTTCTCTTTTCTGTTAATTTGCTCTTACTTTGAAAGTAATTTGAGCAACAGAGGATTATTTGGAATTTTAAGTGATGTTAAGGTGTTGATTGCTCAATTTTAAACTTTCCAAGATATAGTTACTTGGACAATAGTTCAGGATAGATATTTGCAATTTATCCAAAATGAATTTAAGCATAACATGAAATGAGAACAATGATAACCTATTAAAACACCACCTAGAATGAAACCCATGTATAAAGTTAGACTGCAAATCTCTCCATCTAAGAACGAACATATATGGATGACCAAATATTTTACAAATAAGCTGGATCAAATTTGCAACATCCAATGGCGGGTTGACAATTTGGACAAGCCTGTTATGAACAGATGAGGGAATGTCTCCTCAACAATGTGATAAATCAGTGATCTCTTCTCATCAAATTTGAAGCTACGAATATAAAAGAATAGAACAAACAAAGTAAGACATCTTGCAAACAAGGGAAAAGATTCTACGTGAAAAATATTTATTATGTGATAAGAGTACCTCATCAATCGAAAATTTATCAGTAAAAAATAGCATCGCTGAAGGCATCGATACACAAAAAAACATTGGATAAGATGGTAAAGTTATGGTTCCTTCCCAGATTTTCAAAGTTCGAGTGTACTGATCCCATGCCTTACACCACCCAAGTAGTGTCAATGCGTTCGCTAGTAAAAGAAGCATAGTACTAGACTTACCACTGTATCACAATATTGTGTACATTTAATAAAAATTTATAGAAAAAATAAAAATCAGAAAAACCTTAAAATCAAGATCCAATGTAGTTTTTATTTATTTCTTTAAAAATTGTAGGAAAATTTTCTCCTATTTGGCAAGGGAGGAGAAGTAGACTTTTGAGAGCCACAATTTTGTAAACTGGGCTTCCTTCTTAGAAACTGGTTAGGACATATCCAAATGATAGCCTTGGAATTTGTTATAAACTAAAAGTATAGTTTGCCTAGTTATACACAATCATGTTGAGACTTTAGACATTAGAAAGTGATCACTAGGAGATTCTAAAGAGATCTGCTAGGAGAGCCAGATGAATTTATCAACTTTTCTCTTTAGAGTAATAGAAACAGTAATAGGGCATCATTACAAGGTATAGTATACTACATTACTACTTTTAACAAGTCAGTTACTTTTATGAACTAAAATTTGATTTTACAATATTAATCTTCAACGATTACATGACACTACAATTTGGATTGCCATTGATGTTCATAGGAAGAAACAATATATTCAGATATGCTAATGGAGTGAATTAACTAATAATATAAGTATTAACCAACAAAAAGATTTTTTGGAAATCATCAAAATATTAGCATGATCAAGACAACATTTACTTACAATATTTAACATGATCAAAATATTTAACATTTGCACAAATTATAAAGAATCTTACAAGACAACACTCTTAAGCTTGTACCCTATATGATCTAGGAATTGAAAGTACATCATTCTCCATTGCTTATTGTATAGTAAAGGACCACATACACCCGAAAACCCAACCACCAAGCCGAGTGACATGCTCACATAGAACCAATCCACTTCAAGTCCACTAGTATCTTTACTTCTTATGTTGGGTTTTACACCATTTGTAGTATAACTATTAGTAAGTGGTGGTCCACACAGTTTGTTTCCAATAAAACTGGATGGATCAAGGCTTTGTAGTTGAGTGCTTAAAGGAATTTTCCCAATCAAATTGTTGTTTGACAAGTTCAAATGATTTAAAAATGTCAAACTTGACATGCTTGAGGGAACTTGACCTGAAAGTTGGTTCAAAGAGAAATCAATAGATTCTAGTGATCCCATAGCACCTATATTCTCAGGAATACTTCCGATCAAGAGATTATATGACAAATTCAAAGATTGTAATCCTTGGAGACTAGTAACTTCGATGGGGATCTTTCCTGATAAACTATTCTTGGAAAAGTGTATACTTTTTATGAATTGGAGAATGGTGCTATACTAAAAAATGTTTCCATTTATCACGAGCGATACACTTTCAAGTGGGAGAGTTTCACCATAATTAGTAAAAGAAGAATAAGAATTCAAGTGGTCATTTGAAATATTATTTGTGGCCATGGCGCTAAAATTTTTAACACATCTAGGTATGCTTCCAGATAGCTTATTATGTGAAAGGTCCAATATTTGGAGTGAAGCTAGAGCAAAGAGTTCTTTTGGTATGTGACCATGGAAATAGTTTGAGCGAAGGTTAAGAATCATCAAGCTTGTACATCTATGCCCAATCCAAGATGGTATGTTTCCAGCAAACCTATTTTCAGCAACATCAATAGTTTCCAACTCTGTACAATTTTTCAAAGATGATGGTAACTTTCCAAAAAATTTGTTTTTGTATAGGTGCAAAGATTGAAGAGAAGTCAAAGATCCCATTGATGCTGGAATACTGCCATTGAAAGTGTTGTTCCCCAAATTCAAGACCACCAAGTCATTCCAATTCATCAAACAATTAGGTATTATTCCTGATAAAAGATTTTTTCCAAGATTGAGATGTCCTATGGTTTTGTGCTCATTCACTTTGAAACAAAAAAAGGGAGAAATAGATCCAAAGAATGAATTGTTAGAAAGATCTAGCACATACAAATTAGAGGATATACAAGGTAAAGGACCTTTGAAATGGTTTGAACTTAAATGAATCACTGAAGCAAACAAAATCACGGGAATTTCTCCATGGATTAGATTGTGTGAGAGATTTAAATCTTGGAACTGAGAAGACAAATTCCAAAATGAAGGAGGAACCACATCTGAAATCCTTGTATCAGAAATGTCTAACGACTGTAGGTGTCATTGTGAACAAAGCCATGAGGGAAATCTTGGCCCTAAATTCCATGATCGCAAGGATAAAGACTCAAGCTGAAAAGGAGGAATCCAATTTTGACTTGCTTTTAAAGTCAGTTGGTTTCCAGATGCATCAAGTGTCCTCAAACTGGTTAAATTGGAAAAATGAACTTCAGACACAACACCTTTCAACATATTAGAATGAATATTTAAAGTCTCAAGTTTGGAGAGCTGTCCAAAATTTTGAGGGAGAGTTCCATTGAATTGATTATAGGAAAGATCCATGTATGTCAAAGATTGAAGTTTTTCAAAAGACATTGGAAGTGGACCCGAAATTGAATTATTCCAAAAATCAAGTCTGACTAGATTTTTCAATTGTCCAAAATTCTGAGGGAGAGTTCCATTGATATGATTGTTTGAAATATCCAGGTATGTCAAAGATGGAAGATTTGCTAAAGACACTAGAATTGGACTTGAAATTGAATTATTATAAAAAGAAAGTTTGACTAGATTTTTGAATAGACCAAGTTCATCCGTCAAATGACCAGGAAGTTGAGAATAACTTAAGTCTAAGATCTCTAGTCTATCTGAAACACACCCTGATAAACTTTCTAAGATTTCAGATATCTCTTGACTCCATGTATTGCCTAACAATATGATTTCCCTTAAGTTACAGAGATTACCCAATGATCTTGGCAACTTTCCTCCAAGTTGATTATATGACAAGTCAATACTAATGGTAGATGTTAGGTTTCCAATGGCACTGGAGATTGTACCTTGCAAATTATTGTGAGCAAGGTTGAGAAACTCAAGACGACTAAAACTATACAACCAATTGGGAATTGAAGAGTTGAAATTGTTTTCAGATAGATCGAGGTACCTAAGAGAAGTCATGTTGTGGAGACCAACAGGGATTGGACCAAAGAAATTGTCAGATAGATCAAGAGAAACAAGATTACAAAGACCAAAGATCCATGATAGGATCAAAGTATTTTCAAAATGGTTCCCTGAAAGATTGAGGGTGAAGAGAGGTGAAAAGTTAACAGTGAGTGCCGATGGAATGAAAGGAAGTTGGGAAGATGACAACCGCAACTCAAACAAGGAAGGGAAAGTGTTTGTGAGTTGTAGCCAATCAAAGGCTTTGCTAAGATCTACACCACTCATATCAAGATGTTGTAGCAAAGGAAGACCAGAAAGCCATTGAAGGTTATTCACATACAAACCAGAAAAACTAGAGCTTTTGAGATTGAGAAAGAGCAAATTGGAGAGATTTCCAAGTGGATGAGGTATTACTCCCACAAATCTCGCATGAGAGAGATTAAGAGATGCTAAACTCTTCATTGAACCAAGAAATTTGGGAATAGGAGAAGCAAAGAAATTATTGAAGCAACGTCAAAGTAATTCAAATGCTTCAAATCAAGCAGAGAAGGATTTAGCTTACCACCAAACATTGTCCGCTCATAAGCTTCATATCGTTCTTCAGTTTCATCATCAGGAAAGCTTCTAAGATTGAGTTGGTGGACGTGAGCAGTGAGGTTGTGGCAGACAACACCAAGCCAGTGATAGCTGAATGTTCAAAAATGTGTTAAAAATAAAAGAGCTGTTTAAACCCCCAATTAAAAGATTACGGCTCGGTTGATTGTACACTAACTTAATACTAAATGCAGAATAGTGTAAATGCGAGCAGACAAACAAACAAGCTACTCTAATCCATAAACTAAGTAACACAACAGTAAAATGGAATGTAAAAGAGTAGGGAAGAAAGATGCAAACACAAGATAACACGCTGATGTGTTATCGAAAAGGAAACCGAAGAACTCAGCGAAAAACCTCTCCGCTGCCCTCCAAGCGGTAATCAATCCACTAAACAATCAGTTGGGATACATAGCTTAGTAAGAGACCCTTCAAGCCTAATCTTCCCGATGTACCTATGCCCTCCAAGCTCCTACTCCAACAAGGCTTCTCGGAACTGTTTCTTGTCTAGCTTTCCGGATCCCGCAACAAGTTCTATATTGCATCTGCGATCTTTGGCTTTTTCCAATGCTTCCTAGTAGCACCAAAACTTCACTTGACACTCTAAAAGGGTGTGGTATGTGTTTGGGCTATCAACCTCTCAATGGTATGGAAATGGAGAGGTAGAAGTTAAGGAAATTCTCAAAACAAATGTGTAAAGGATTGTGGGTATAACAATCTCTAACTTTTAAAGTGTTCGGCTAGGGTTTTTCTCTCAGAAGCACTCCTCAACATTTGTAGGTAATGTGGATATATATAGTGTAGGCATAGAAAGTGTGTATCAGACTGCATAGGCCGGCAAAACAAAATGCCTTGCGGGTGTCTCGCGGGAAGGCCTTACCCGCGAGATACTCGCGAGACTCAGCTGTCTCCGTCTGGCCTGACTCTTCGCATTCCAGCATGTGCAAGGCACATGAGATACTTCGTGGGATGCTAAGTCGCGAGCTACCAGCGTAAACTTCTTTAGTCTTCAAATGCTTGAGTGTTCACACTACTTTCTCTAACACACAACCCTTACAATGAAATCCAACAATAAATACAGGGTACAAAAGATTGAGTAAAATTACAATCAAATTTGACACGGAATATAAGCCAACAAAAACACATAGTTGTAAATAACAACTTTACAATCTCTCCATTTGGCTATTCCATGACAAAACCCCTAAAATAGACTCTAGACTTAAACGTGAGTTTGGGAACAGTGGCAAAACTCACTCACACCTAATCTAGAAGCTGTGAAGCACTTGCTTGTATAAACCTGTTACCTGAAACACTTGCACACAAACAAAATTTTCATTAAGCTTATGACAAGTAGAACACAAGGTAAGTACATGAGCAAGTAAAGTGCAATCAAGCTTGTAAACAATGTAAAACATGTAAGCATATCTTGATCAAACAAAAACCAGTCATTAAAGAATGACTACAATGAACATTTAGCAAGTAAATGCTCATCCGGACACGCAATGTAATTAAGAACAATCCAGAGGATCAATTGCATGTCTAACACTCAACCAATGCAAAATACACGAAGTACTTGCATCTAGGATACAAGATCCTACTAGGGCACAAGAGTGAAGTACTTAAGACATATCAGCAAACTGGATTGCTGTGTGCTATACATGTGAATCCAGCAAAGTGTACATTTGCTTAGCTTTAGCTATAAGATGATCAAGTCTGTCCGGTCCCCGAGCTGGTGCAGAAGATGATGGCTGAGTTGAGGGCTAATCTGATGATTCTAGAGCAGTAGTAAAGCACTCTATCTCATCCTCTGTGTCACCTTCCTCCTGTTCAACACGTGGTTGTGGTATGATATGTACACCGGTCTTAGAGCCTTTGATGTGGGCTATGCTCCTTTTGACTGTGTGTGCACCAATGAGATAGTCCCTTTAAACCACAATAAGACCACTCGAAAATTTCAGTCTTGCCTTAACAATTAATCTAATAATCAGTGATGGAAAAGGCAGTAAAGTCCTTGAATTCTGCTTCTCAATGCTCTTTTTCAACACAAATATCTATCTCTTTGTGGGTAAAGAGATCATACAGAAATCTTGTCCTTGGAACTGACAGTGTAGTGAGGTTGGTGACTCGATACAAATTGTTAATGTCCTTATCTCCAGTGAAAATCGAATTGTATTCATAGATGTCTTCTTCGGGGTACCACCCAGCATTGTTATCATCTCCTCAATGGAACCCAATCTATCGTCATATTGTACTGAGATTGGTTGAGAGGGAGGATGAACCTCCAAGAAGTCTTGGATGATCTCCCTTGTAATCACAAATTCTTTATGCCTTACCCAACACTTGATCCGGTCTCCATTGACAGTAGCATTAGAGAAAAACTCCTTGATTATCTCTGAATAAACAACCCCAACCGAGTTCAACAATTTGGTCCAAGTTCTGTCTTTGAACACCTCAGGTATGAAGGTGCCCTCAAGTGATTCCAATTGCGCGACCCTTTCCATGATGATCGTCTTGTCCTTATAGCAGTCATTATACTTCATATCAGCTTCAGTAGAATTGAAATTATCAGAATTAGTGCGTGCACGTTTGGAAGATGATTTCTTGGTGGCTGCATGTTTGATAGGAGAAATTTGCACAATTACACAGAGCAAACCAGAAACATGTACAAAAACACAAAACAGAACACAGAACTTGATTAGATTCAAGTTAGTTCAAAGAAAAGGTAATAATAACCTGAAACAAAGTATAAATAACTCAAAACAAAGCACATAGACTCAAAATAACATGCAAAACAGATAAAACAAGTGAACATAGACACAATGCATGAATGAAGTGAGTGTAATAGTGTGTGCATATGATGTGCATGTGCTAGTGCATGTGTGTGCATATGGGTGCATGTGTGTGCATATGTGTGCATGTGCTGATGTATGAGAATGTAGCATGAGATGCATAGGGTGTGCTTAGAGGTGCCTAGGTGTGTGCCTAGTGTGTGCAACATGGGCAAAGTGTGTGAAACACATAAACAGTGACCAAAACAAGTTAAACAAGGTCAAACAAGTGTAAACCCATAGATTGGAATTCACTTGAATCCAATTTAGCACACGAATGTCACTAGGGCATTCTGTCAAACGTCTAACATGCAATAAAGCACAACAATGATGTAACATGCATGAACATAGTGAAAATATGCCTCAATACATGGTAAAATGCCACAAGGGGCCAACACAGATGCACAAACACCAAATGGGACTCAGCCCAATCAAAAATTTTGGGAAAAAAATTTCACAAAATGAAAAACCCAACCATTTTTCGAAAAATCCCCAATTTACAAAACCCTAAGTTAAAATCTGCAAAATGTAAAACAAAATGAAAGCAATGTTAAGGAAAACATAACTTGAAGTGATTTTGTAGAGATATTCACTTGAAAATGATAGGTTTTTGATAAAAATTGATTTTGGGTTGAGAAGGGTTCGAAGAGGGTTAGGGCGAGGGAAATGTCTAAGTGTTTGAAAAACTGTCACATCTGCTACATAAAATTGAAAACACGCATTTTTCGCGGGTTAGGCAGTGGCAGCGTATTCGCGAGAAAGACCACTGATGCATAAAAACTTTCGCGAGAAGCTTTAAGTCGCGAGACAGTCGCGATAGCTTCTGTCTGATTTTAGAAAAATCCAGTTTTGGCGAAACAGCATTTTGCGAGAAGCTGTTGGTCGCAATATAGTCACAAGACAGTCGCGAGAGTTTCTGTGTAAGGTGATGAAAAAATTATTTCCCTCAGGCTCATTTCGTGGGAAGCTCTAAGTCGCGAGCTTCTCGCAAAACACCCTCTAAACCAGTTTTTGAAGAAAAACACAAAAATGCATTTTTAACAAAAACTAAAAACACGAAAGTATAAAATCACTTTCAAAAACAAATAAAACACTCAAAAAAAATTTTGGGTTTGATCAACAAGTACTTGAGCATACACATCACATTTGAACATATACAATCACACAAATGAGATAAGTATTCATTGAATCAAAGTCTTCGTGTTGTGGGTGAGTATCAAGTGTGAAATAGTCCTTAGACCAGAGTGAAGCTTCAATAATCAATTCAATCAAGTCATACACAACTGGTATTAAATCAAGTGGTCTATCTCAATTATAGAAATGAACATATATGACCTCCCACAAATTGATTACACAACTTAGAAGCTTTTCATTTGACTTCTGCATAAATCATGGCATTTGATCCATTTTTGGATAATACATCTCTTTTTGAGATCGGTGTTTGAAATTTTTGATATTTCAATATTGAGAATTAGCCTTTGGCTTTTTGAGCGCCATACATTTCAAAACAAAAATCGCTTTCCCATTTTCCTAGTCAAATACTAGTATGTGCGACAGGATTTTGCAGCTCAATATCTCTTTTTATTTGGAGATTTATATTTGAAGAACTCTTTTGAAAAAAAAAAAAAAAAAAAAGGTGGTAAGTGATATAGGAACAAGTCTATGCAAGTATCAAGACCATCAAGGCTATTGATCAATCATTCATGACAAGCTTGAAGATCTATTTATAACAATCACACATAGTTTTCAAGATTTCTTCCACACAGATAAAGGTGCATACAAAACAAGCCAAGCTCGTAAATGCACTATGCCATTAGTACGAAAGTACTAGGCCAAACTCACATGTGATATACACAAAACAGGTGATCAAACTTTTTGAAGATTTTTCTACTTTTTATGGGTTTTTAAATTTTTGAACACACTAAAAAACAGAACACAAACAAAAACAAAGCAAAAGCTTGTAAAAGAAACATGCTAAAGCCAGAAGCAAATGATACAAAACAAAACAAGCATGTAGAGATGCATGGACATGTTAAAATGCATGGACATGTTAAAAATACTTATGCATGGACATGTTAAAATGCTTATGCATGAGTACCCCTTTTCACCCACATGGCTCGTGCGTTTGGGGTGATATCCCTAAAGGATTGGGTACGAGAGTTAGGACTTTCAAACCATCTAGTAAAGCTCTCCAAGCAAGTGGTGAAGACACCGGTCATTTTCATCACGTCCATCACGCCGGAATCACAATTTCAACCTCTTGATTGCTCACTAGCCCAATTCCTTTTGTCATTTTTAGGGCTTTTTGACCTCTGAACACTTGCATTCTTCAATGCCTTCAGCTTATGGCAATTTGGTCTTGTGTGTCCTTGTAGTCCACAGAAATGACAGAAATGTTGAATTCATGGACCTCTTTGCAAGTTTGGAGGTGATTTTCCTTGAACTTTAGGCTTGACCACATTTTGATTACGAGGCTTATTCAACACCTGTTGGTCAGCCACATTCTTTTTCTTTTCATCCTCTACTTTCCTAGGTGTAGAGGCAGCCGCTCCTGGTTCTTTGGCTTGTACAAACTTTACATCCTTGGTGATTTTGACAGCTGAACTACTTTCTCTAGTATATCCTAGTCTGGTTTTGCCGGAGAAAGGTTTTTGATGAGAGAGGACTTCATCAAGCTTCTTGGATGAGACTCACTCTACTTTAGCATTGGCTTGAACCACCTTAAGCTCAAGGAATTTTATCTTTAAGTAGGCTTCCATTAGCTCTTCATTCAACGTCTCTATTTAGTATTTGGCCTCCTTATATCGCACTAGGAGACTTTTATAGTCCTCCTCTGCCATTTTTATCTTTTTAACAGCTGCCTTGGCCACCCTTGTATATTCTTTGACTTCTCAAGTAAGGAATTCTACTTTTCTTGAAGACCGGTTGAATCTTCATCTTCTTCAACATCTGATTCTTCCACAATTCCCACAGAATCCTCATCACTATGCTCCCCAAGTTCTTGCACTAGCAAACTCAAGTCCTTCGAGGACTCAACATGAGCTATAGTCATAAAGGCGGAGTAATTCGCTTCTCCATCACAACTATATTCTAAATCGGAGTTGGATGAATCTGAATCACTAAGCGTTGTGGCATACGCCTTACTCTTTCCTCATAGATAGTTGGGACACTCTTTCTTGAGATGTCCATCGCCATTGCATTCATAACACACAATGCCTTGAGGAGATTGGTAATCCTTTCCATATTTCTTTTTAAACTCCTTCCTATCTTCTTTGGAGGATGAGAACTTTCCTCTGCTGAACGGTTTCCCACTGTTCTTCATCTTCAAGAATTTTCGGAAGTTCTTAGCAAGAAATGCTACATCCTTTTCCACTCCATCTTCTTTGGGGGAATCATCCATTCTTTTGGTGATGGTTTTAAGAGCAAGAGATTTACTTGTCTTATGAGAAGGCAGTTCAAGCTCATATGTTTGAAGAGACCCAATGAGCTCTTGGATCTTAATTTCATCCAAATATTTAGTTTCCTCTATAGCTGTGACTTTCGCTCGGAAGCTCTCCAGTAGGGACCTTAAAATTTTTCTCACCACCTTAGCATCTTCAATCTTCTCACCAAGATTGAGCTTCACAATCACAATTTTGTTGAGTTTTCCATAAAAGGAATCAAAGGACTCATCATCTCCCATCTTAAGCTCTTCGAATTTGGTGGTAAGCATTTGAAGCTTTATGTCCTTAACTTTCTTTGTTCCTTCATAGGTGGTCTCCAATATCTCCCAAGCTTCCTTGGCTACTGTCATGTGAGAGATCCTGTGAAACTCATCTGGAGAAACACCACAAAATATAGCATTCAAAGCTTTACTGTTAGAGTTAGCTGCTGCAAGAGCTACTTTATCCCAAGTGGATTTAGCGGCCTCCGACCTAATCCAACCTATTTCAACCGCATCCCAGACAGTATCATCAATGGAACACAAGAATGCCCTCATTCGGACTTTTCAAAAAGCATAATTACTACCATCAAAATATGGTGGAACATTTAAAGATTGAGACCGGTCCATCTCAAATGGGGTCAAGGATCACACTCAGGTTGTTACACCACAATGAGTGTACCCACTCTAATACCAATTGAATGCTCGAAAATGTGTTGAAAATACAAGATCTGTTTAGACCCTCAATTAAAAGATTACGGCTTAGTTGATTTTATACTAACTTAATACTAAGTGCGAAATAGTGTAAATGCGAGTGGATAAACAAACAAGCTACTCTAATCCATAAACTAAGCAACACAGCAGTAAAATGAAATGTAAAAGAATAGGGAAGAAAGATGCAAACATAAGATAACACGCCGATGTGTTATCAAAGAGGAAACCGAAGAACTCGGCGAAGAACCTCTCTGCCGCCCTCTAAGCGGAAATCGATCCACTAGACAATTAGTTGGGATACATGGGTTAGCAAGAGATCCTCCAAGCCTAATCTACCCGATGTACCTAAGCCTTCCAAGCTCCTACTCTAACAATGTCTTCTCAGAACCGTGTCTTGTCTAACTCTCCAGATCCCGCAACAAGCTTCATGTTGCATCTGCCATCTTTGGCTTCTTCTAATACTTCCCAGCAACACCAAAGCTTCACTTGACACTCTGAAAGGGTGTGGTAAGTGTTTGGGCTATCAACCTCTCAATGGTATGGAAATACAGAGGTAGGAGTTGAGGAAATTCCCAAAACAAATGTGTAGAGGATTGTGAGTATAACAATCTTTAACTCCCAAGGTGTTTGGCTAGGGTTTTTCTCTCAGAAGCACTCCTCAATATTTGTGGGTAATGTGGGTATAAATAGTGTAGGCACAGAAAGTGTGTATCAGACTGGACAGGATGGCAGAATAGAATGCCTCGCAAGTGTCTCGCTGGAAGGCTTAACCCACGAGATACTCGCGAGACACAGCTGTCTCCATTTGGCCTGACTCTTCGCATTCCAGCATGTGCAAGGCACATGAGATACTTTGCGTGATGCTAAGTCACAAGCTACCTGCGAAAACTTCTTCAGTCTTCAAATGCTTGAGTCTTTACACTACTCTCTCTATCACACAACATTTACAATGAAATCCCACAACAAATACAGGGTACAAAAGATTAAATAAAATTACAATCAAATTTGGCACGGAATATAAGCCAACAAAAACACATAGTTGTAAATAACAACTTTACAACAGTAATCCCCATCAACAGTCCAAGAGGAGAGTCGGTTTGAAGGATCAATAAGGTCTTGCTTAAAGGTGAGAAGGGCACGTCACTCGCTCTTGATGCAACGAGGCTGAGAGTGAGAGTGTCTAGTGCAGAAAATGAAGAAACGAGGAAGAGGAATAATTAGAAAAGCAAGGAAAAGAAATCCTAAGGAACCCTCCATTATCAGATTATGAGAAGTAAGGGTTAATTGTGAAAAAGGATTCTAATTGGATGGTAATTTAAAGGAGCACTTCTCCATTTGATTTTGTTTTGTTTTACACTTCAAATTCTGTACTCTGTCCGCATTCCGTGGTCTATGCCTCAAGCATTGACTGAAGTCTTGCAATTAGGACCCTCCCTCCATTTTGTGGGGCCTTTATCTTGATCTGGCCACATATCTTTTTTCTTTTTTCTTTTTTTTGGTTGCCACGTATCAATTTTCATGGGTCAATTTTCAATGTCTTTGTCGTGCTTCCTATAAAAACGTTTTTAATTTGTTTTGTTAAGAAAAAAAAAAAGTTTATTGTTTTGTCTAACACAACTTATGGAGAGTACACTTGATAAAATACGAATGATGTTAGTATGAATATCTCACTTTCAAGAAAAAAAAAAATCTCATTTTCCCTTCCTAAGGCCAAACCTTTTTATTTATTTTTTTACTAAAAATAAAACAAAACAAAAGGCTTGTCTTCCCCTCTAAAAAAAGAAAAAAAAAAAAAAAAGGTTTGTCTTATAAAAGCATTCAAAAATTTCAATCAATTCATGATCCACGTTCCTAAGGTTTAGATTAGAGACAACAATAAGTCATTTTCTCACAACACATCAACCCATTTGCTTAGTCTTCCACTATCAAAATGCTTATGCTTTAAAAGTCTTCCACTAAAAAAAAAAAAAAAAAGTCTTTCTTTTTTAAAAGATAATAATTGCATGAGTAATGTTATAAGTATAACAATTTTCACAATATTTGAAGGACAAAATTTGGTAACAAACTTAGTTATAACCTAAAACTACAATTCCACTCAATATCTTTGAATTAATGTGAATTTTGACAAATCCACCGTTAGATTACATTTTCTTTTTATATTTTCCATACTTACAAAATTTTCAATAAAATTAAAGTTTAATAAATATGTCATCAATCAAATGTTTAACAATAAAAAAACTTAAGTTCAACCTGGTAAAAATATATCTCCAACTTTACTTAAAATAACTACAAAACAGGATACTCTCCTACTAATCCATGATTTCCCAACAAACTTATCTAATTTTTTTTTTTTTTAAATGAAAATCATGACACTAGACCAAAAAAAAAAATTTCATTGCACGTGCAAAGCGCATGTGATGAGACTAGTAAAATCCTATTATGATTGAGTCAATTTTGACTCAAGATGTAATGCTTTTATCTTCTTCTTAATAAAATTATGGTATTCTTATCAATATATATATATATATATATAGTACGCTTGATAAAATAAGAAGAATGAAAGTTTTTTTTTTTTTTAAATCCGCCTAAAGTGAGTCAGTTCGATTCCAATAGCTCTTGGGTTTTGGTTTTGTATTGTTCATATAGTTTATATATGGTAGTATTGCTTATTTGAGTATTGTTGGTGGAAGTTTCAATGTTGTGTGTGTGTGTAAAAAAGACGGTTAGTGTTATAGTAATTTGAAATAGAGTACCAAATTGGTTGTCAGAGTCTCTCTCTTCTCTTTCCCCCAATTCAGCATTGTCAATGCCAAAATTCTGCAAAACTTAGCACTTAGGGTACCAAAATCTCCCCATCTTCTCAGTCGCTCAAATATTTGTTTTTTTTTTTTTTTTTTTGACAAATACCCATAAACTCAAATTTTAATAATATTTTGTTAAAAGACTCATAAAATTCAAAGAAAAATAACCAAAACTTTGACTTCCTTATTCAAAAACCCAGATTAGATCAAATGCCTCCAAAGTCCTAACCATAATAAGGTTGCTATGCTGCCACCATTGTGATCAAAATCAAAATACAAAATGATAATTCTTAACTCATGATTGTTCAAATAATGATAAGTCTATTTATATACCTTTTTTTGTTTTAAAAATTACAAATTTATAATCCAAAGACTTTGAACTTCTAAAGTCTTAAAAGAGTGTTTGGAGATTTCGTTTTTCTTTTCCGAAGTCTTTGAAGTCTCCTTTACGTTGGGCAAAACTTTTTAATTCAGAAATTTTTTTCTTAAATTACCTAATTTTCCACACCAAACTTTTCTTTTTGATGGAATTCCACAAAATGTTTTCCACAAAATTTATTCTTATAGTACCTAATTTTCTACACCAAACTTTTTCTTTTTGATGGAATTCCACACTACACATTGAAAACACTCAATAACATTTTTCTCCATCTAGTTTTTCCAAGAAAGTATTGTTCAAGAAAATTAAAAATCGTGAGGGCCTTAGAATCTTGACAAACAATAATTGTGCGAAGAATTTGACATTCATTTCATGGAATAGGAGATATTGAAATCTAATACCCTCTAATACCGTATCCAACGTCAAACATCTAATCTAGCTTTTACTTACTAATTGAAAAAGTATTTGAAAAAAATAAATTTCTTTGGAGATTAAGAAAATCACTCTCAAGATATTCACCATACACATGGAGAAACTTTAGCAACCAACTTGATCTTCTACAGCCTGGGCTTCTTTCTTACATACTGGTTGCAAGTAATTCATTAAATATCCTCGGATTTTGTTACAAAGAGCCATTTAGTTTGCACAATTAAGTATAATCTTATCGTCTTTTGTTTGATACTTTACAGAGTGATCACTGCTCACTAAGAGACTCCAAATAGAGCTACCACGATTGCTAGACGAACACTAAGATCACCTATTAGAGTGGAAATGCACGTGTCAGTTATCTATTAGTAGTTAAAAGAGTTTGTTAGTTCTTGTTTAGAGTAAAAAATAGGAATAACACTCATTGTAATCTTATTTGAGTTTACTACAATTTCCATATATTAAAATTCCTAGAGTATAAAAATTCATGCTTTGAATTGAATTTTAAAATGAAAGTGTTTATTTGAATTTTAACTTTTACAAAACAACTCCATATCTATATATTTCCATTTTATTAAATAAATAAATAATCAAGTACTATGGAAATAATCCATACTTTCTCATTTTGATTACCCATTAATTACCACCTATGCTATGATCCAAGGACAAATTGGTCCATTAACAACAATAAAAATACGGGTGTGGCTTACCTCCAGTATTTTTTTAATTGAACATGTCTTTTTATTTTAAATATACAATGACAAGTGGTAGTGGGTTTTAATCCCCACATTTTATTTATTTAGTGGGTGATATGACAGTCTCTCATTAAAACAAAAGGAGATTCTTTTTAAGAAAGTATTGGAGATAAGCCAAATCCTAAAAATACACCCCACCCAAGTTTTGGATTTTTCTTTTTTGGGAGGAAATTCACGTTTTGGACTAAAACTCTCACTTAGGCCATCAAAAGGAGAGCCCATTTAGACATGAAAATATAAGATCCTATTTAAAAGCTTCTTTCCTTAAAAACAAAACTTGATCCTTTTTCTCATACTACAAAAGTAAAAATACTTGTACATTGCTCATTTTAATTTAGATTTTTAGACTTGCTCCCCAAAACAAAAGAGTGTAGCTTTTTTGGGGGCAACTTTAAACACATTCCCTAAAAAACACCTATTCTTATCTTAATCAGATCATCCTTTAGCTTTAAGCAAAACTCTAATTTCAAAACCCTAAAAATCATTATAATATTACAATTTTTTTCCCCATCCAATGATATGATAAGCCAAGAATAATAGGTATATACTGTAAGGATGGCAACACGGTGTAGCCAAGTCAAATCATAGATACCATGTCCCTACTTCGGGAGAATGTATTTTGCCATCTTTAATGAGATGACTCTAACAAAGGAGGGGTGACTATAAGAGACCTATTTTTTTTATTAAAAAAATACAAATATTTTAGAAATGATAATAAAATATGTACAAATAAATAATTTATAAATATAAAGGGTGTATAGAAATTCTATTCCATATAATTAAAATGTTATAAAATAAGAAATATATATACTTAAGATATGTTAGGGTGGAGTGACCGAAATATATATATATATATATATCTTGTCAGAAAATCAAACCCATAAAAAAAGTTATTTTTATAGAATATTTAATGTCTAGTTTGATCTATCAAAAAAAAAAAAATTAATGTCTAATTTGAAGTAGGGTACTATGTTTGCAATTTCCTAGTATTGATGATTGAAGAGCCATATAAGAATTAAGAAGCCTCATTAGCAGAGCCACAAATTTGGCAATTAAACACTACAAAAGCTATTTTATCTATTTTACCACCTTACTTTACAAAACACCTAACATTGATGGTGTTATTTTAGCTTTCAACATAATAAAATAATATAAACAATATAAGGAAATAATATATTTATTACAATAATCAACAACCACTACCACCTACACAATAAAATTAATAATATAACTTTTAATGAATTTTTTTTTTTTTTTTTTTTTACCATCTTAGCTACAATCATGGGTGTGCACTATAACTCAAAAGCTAATTTTTTTTGCTTTTCCTCCACCATTGCAGGCTTGCAACATACTTTTTAGTATTAGTGGTGCTAAATTGCCTTAATAGCAATATGACATTTTAGCACCACCAATACTAATTGGATGGTAATTTATAGGAGCACTTCTCCGTTTGATTTTGTTTTGTTTTACACTTCAAGCATTGACTGAAGTCTTGCAAGCAGGACCCTCCCTCCATTTTGTGGGGCCTTTATCTTGATCTGGTCACATATCTTCTTTTTTTTTTTTTTTTTTTGGCTGCCACATATCAATTTTTATTGGTCAATTTTCAGTGTCTTTGTAGTCTTTCCTAGAAAAAAAAACACTTTCTCATTCGAGGGCCAGGGCCATAGACTTTAATTAAAAGATTGACAATATTGTTTTAATTTAAAATGAATTTGGGAATTCTAAATATAAATAAAGTATACATTATGATGAAATTATGGCAAAGTGTTTAGCTCTATAGTGAGGAAATGTTTAAGAAATTGAATAATTGATAGAAACACAAAAGATTGTCGGCAGCCGAAGTCTTTATTACTTTTACTTTCTTTTGCTAACATTTTCTTCATGTCAAGATGATGAACTTGAATAATTTTTTTTTCCTAGGAAAAGAACTTGAATAATTGTAAGTTTTCATCACACACGTCAGGTTAAAGGGATGGTCATTTTATTTAATCTAATTAGATTTTTTTTTTTAAATCACACAAAAGTTACATTATTTGTATCAAATTGCTTAAGAAGAATTTCATTTAAAAAAAAATTAAGCAAAATATTCAGAGTAAAGGCTGATCTTTTACGTGCTGTGGCTGATCTTTTAGCCAAGTACTCTAGACTAGTATATGGCCAACAGGTCTAGCCGGAAGATGTCTCATTCTCTAAATTTAGATGAAAATGTTGTTTAAGTCAATAAAGTTGTATTTGTTCTGGGAAAAAGAAAGGAAAAAAAAAATGCTAGTCTCTCAAGTCTTCCACTATAAAAATTCTTTTGCCTCTCTTATATAAGCTGAGCAGAACTTTTGACTTAGAAAAATTGTTTCCTTTTGACTTAGAAAAATTGTTTCTCTTTCACACTAACATTGAGCTAAAGATGAAGCTCGTGTCGGTGTGGCTGTAGAATCAATGCTTGTGAGAAGAAATCAACATTCATTTAATGGGAATAGGGGACATTGAAATCTAATACCTTATGGGTTTTCTTTGCTCATGGGGTGAAATTTCGGTGGGGTTCTGAAAGTCTAGATATTGATGAGTTTCCATCTTCACTTTTGATTCAAAAAAAAAAAAAAAAAAAAAAAAAAAGGATATTGTCTACAAGTCAAAAAAAAAAAAAAAAAGGTGCAAGAGTCAATTAGTTTTTTTTTTTTTTTAACAAATGGTAAATTACAAATTATACCCTTAAAGTTTAAGATTGTTTGGATTTTACATGTTGAAATTTTAGAATTCGAATTTTATCCCTGAAGTTTGGACGTGAATAGATTTTACACCTGACGTTTTATAATTTGAATTTTACATTCAAAGTTTGGAGGTATTTAATTAGATTTTACACCCCAAATTCTTAAAATTCTGGATGTAAAATCCAAACACTCCCAAACTTTGAAGAGTAAAATCCTAACACCCCTAAAATTTAGGGGGTAAAATTTAAATTTTGAAACGTCAAAATGTAAAATCTAAAAACTTCAGAGGATTAAATTCAAATTTTGAAACTTTAGGTATAAAATCCAAACACATCCAAACTTTAGGTTTGTAATTTGCAATTTACTCTTTAATAAATAACTAGTGTGTAGCCCCGTGCATATGCACGGGTACAATTAAAAACAATCACAATTATACAGTTCAAATTATACATTTTTTTAGAAGATTTTCAAATTATACATGGTATTAGCTTACACTTTTTTTCCAAATTGCAAAACATAATAGAGACAATTGGTCTTATAGTAATTACAAAATTATGACTATTTTTTATGTGCAAAAGAAAAGATAAAATAGAGATTAAACAAAATATCCAAAACTTTGAGTCTCCATTTGAAAACGCAAATCAAACTAGCTCCTAACCATGATGGGGCTACTACGCTACCACCATTCTGACCAAGGTCAAAATACAAAACAATAATTTTGAACTTGTGATTATTCAAATAATGATAAATTCATTTTAATACTTTTTTTATTTTAGGAAATTATAAATTTATAATTCAAGGCTTTGAACCTCTAAAGTCTTGAAAAGAGAGTTTTGGAGACTTTGTTTTTATTGTCCAAAGTCTTTGGATTCAGAGTAATCCATATGCTAGACAGAACTTTTCAATTTAGAATTTTTTTTTTAATTTTTTATTACAATACCTCTTTTTTTTTTCAATGATAATTCAATTTAATACCTCTTGTCCCAAAAAAATACAAATTCATAATCCAAAGACTTTGAACTTCTAAAGTCTTAAAAGAAAGTTTCAGAAAGTTCATTTTTTCTCGTCTAGAGACTTTAGACTTTAGAGTCTCTTATATACGCTAGGCACAAGCACATCTTTCCCATTTAGAAAATTTGTTTGTTAGTATTAGATTATTATAAGTGGCAGGTTGTTACTAGTTATTATTGTCGGGGCAAAAAAGTAATCTTAGTGTTAGGTTTAAATGTGAACCAGTAACAAATAACCAACTATGATTTGTTGAGAAAATGTTGTGGACATAGCACTTCTCTTATTATTATGTAAATAGTAAGGGTTTTACTAATGAAAATGATACTAATTGGATGATAATTTATAGGAGAGTTTTGTGCTTGATCAGTTTCTTAAATCTGAATGCTTTTTGTTTTACGCTTAAGATTCTCCAACACATTATCTTCATTTTGTAGGCCTTTATATAACACTTTAAAGGAAAATTTCATTGGTCATTAGGGGTCATTTTTCTTTTATAAATAAAGAATATAATATAAAGGCAAAAAAAAAAAATCAGGGATCATAAGAATGAGATAAATGACATTATGGGCGTTGTTTTGGCGATTATTTAGTATGTGAACTTCTTGTTGGTGGGAGCAATGGATTTTAATTGATTTATATTAGAAAATACATTGAGAAACCTATATTAATATAGCATGTTTAATTCCTATAAAAAAAAAAGCATTTTAAGTTTCTTATTAATAATACTAGAGTGAATTTTAATTAGATTTTTGAAAAGAAATACAGATGATAATGGTTCTAATGATATTTTATTTTTATGCAAATAATCAATTGGTTCATTTTGTTTGTTTTTGTTTTTTGTATTCTTAGCAAATAAAAGCTTGTCTTTTAGCATATAAAATTTGTCAAGTGAAAAACATTCAAATATTGCAATCTTGTTCCATGTCGTAGATTATAGTTCATAAGACATGCAATAAATATTTTCTCCCAACACATCAATCTAAGAGTAAGGCTGATCTTTTGTGTGCTGCGTGTCCCTTCTCAGTTCTCACACACCTGCCGTGAAGAGACTAGAGTATAGACTTACGAGTCAATGAAGTTGTATTTGTTCTGAAAAAAAAAAAAAAAAAAAAAAAAAAAAGCTAGTCTCCCAAGTCTTCCACTATAAAAAGTTGTGTTTATTTATTTATTGTTGAAAAAAATGTTTGCTAATTTTTTTTGTCAAAAATACCAAAAAAAAAAAAATGTTTATTAATAACAAAAAGCTTGAACTTTAAAAGTCTTCTACCATAAAAAGCAACTCTTTCTTTTTTAAAGATAATAATTGCATGAGTAATGTTATAAACATAGTAACTTTCACAACAATTAAATTGTTTAAGTTTTTTTTTTTTTTTTATCAATTTTTATCTAAGCCTACCACTAATATCACATTTTTTATCAATCAAATTATTAATAACAATTTGTCTTCTCGATAGTTGTAATTTTGTGTGTGTGTGTGTGTGGCTATAGACTTACTTTAAATTTTTAATTGTATTCTTCTTGAGTAACACAAGTGATTGAGGACAACACTTCATAAAACCAAAATCATTAGTTTGAATCTCTCATTTTTCCTCTCCTTAAACCAAGTAAATAGTAAACCAAAGCTTTACTTCCATTACAAAAAAATTATTATAAACTCATTATTTTATATTGGAAATTCTTTTACTAAACGGCTATGTAGCTTTTCTCTTCTAATTAATGAGTTTTCCATGTAAGAAAATCAGCACCTTACTTATGGATTTTTGCTGATATCTTCTAATTTATGTTTGCTATTGTACTCATCAAATTCAATTGAAGTGCTCATTAAATTTGCATAACTAAGAAAAAAAGTGAGGCTAATAGTTGGTCGTCGATGACCTGTTTTCTATATTTCCATCTCAATTCTTTCCGAGAAATGTCCTTAAATATAATTGGACAAAGAGTTTGAGGTTTTGAGCATTCTTTAGTTGATGATTTATTTATTTATTTATTTTGAACGGATTAATGGATGGTTTAGGAGTTAGGACTCACATATATTTAATTTATAATTATTGTTATGATTAATCAAAATTATTCCAAATGCTAATTGATCGTATATTTAAAAGAGAGGATGCAGAAGCCATCAAGCAGATCCCCTTGAGCCGCCGAAATATTCCGGATAGAATTTTCTGGTTGCACACAGGAAAGGGAGGGTTTACAGTCAGGTCAGGGTATCATGTGGCTAGGCTACTCATAAAGGAGGAAGACTTGAGGGGGGCGAGCTCTCAGGCAAGGGTGCACACCACGGTGTGGACAAAACTATGGCAGCTGCACATCCCAAATAAGATAAAAATATTTGGGTGGCGTGCGTGTCACGATATCCTGCCTACTCGGGAAAAGTTGGTTCGAAGACAAGTATTGGATGATGATACATGCGGACTATGTACCAGAACAAAAGAAACAACGATTCACACACTGTGGGAATGCAATGTGGCTCGTGGGGTTTGGGCGGAGTGTACACGAAGAGTGCAGAAGAGTACAGGTGGACAATCTGATTTTCTGCAGCTTGCATCGGAGCTTCTGAATAAGCTATCGCAGGAGGAGTTTGAATTATTCCTTGTCCAGGCTTGGTTGCTTTGGAATCAAAGGAACTCTGTCTCACATGGTGGAAGCATTCAGGAACCAACTCGGCTGGTGAGAAGGGCAGTGGAACTGTTAGAAGAATTCAAGGAAGCACAACAGTGTTTAGGAGTTCAAACAACAATAGTGAGAAACGCTACTTGGAACACTCCACTGGAGAATTGCTACAAGCTTAACTTCGATGCGGCGATATTCAAAAATATTAATGCCTCGGGAGTTGGAGCAGTTATACGCAATGAGCGGGGGAAAGTAATGGCTGCGTTAGCTGCTAAGGGCCCACCGGTACATGACAGTGAGGAGGCGGAGGTGTTAGCATGCTGGAAAGCGCTCGAGTTCGCCGTGGACGCTGGTTTCGCGGAGGTGGTGCTGGAGGGGGATAATGTCTCTGTTATGCAGAATCTAGAAGCTTCAAGGGGTACTCTGTCTCGCCTGGGTCACTTGCATGGAGATGTCCAATGTCTCATGTTGGGGTTGCATGTTGTTTCTGTCAGTTATGTAGATAGAACAGCAAATTCCGTTGCTCACTCCTTGGCCAAATTCGCAAGAGGAGTTGAGGATGAATGTATTTGGTTGGAGGAATCTCCCCCACCTGCGTTGGAAGCTTTGTCTTTTGATTCATTATAACGAAAGCTTACTGAGTTCCCTTTCAAAAAAAAAAATTATTCCAAATGCCATTATTTGGAACCTTGTAGTTGTTTGATGATTTGTTTTTTATTAATTTTTATTTGATCTTACATATCACTAATATTACATTTTCATCTATCAAATTATTAATAACAATTTATTCCCCGATAGTGGCATTTTTTTTTTTTTCCTATGGATATGGACTTATTTTAATTGTATTCTTTTTGAGTAACACAAGTGACTAAGGAGAAAACTTCATAAACCAAAGTCATTAGTTTGAACTTTGAATCTCTCTTTTTTCCTACCCTTAAACCAAAACACATTAAATAGTCAACCAAAGCTTTCCTTCCATTACAAAAAATTATTATAAGCTCATTATACTATACTAGAAGTTTTTTATTAAACGGTTATGTAGCATTTGTCTTCTCATTAATGAGTTTTCCATGTAAGAAAAAAAACATCTTACTTATGGATTGTCTTAGATATCTTCTAATTGATGTATGTTTGTACTCATAAAATTTAATTGAAGGGTTCATTAAATTTGCACAACCAAGAAATAAAAAATAAAAAATAAAAATTGAGGCTTACAGTTGGTTGATGACTTGTTTTTTTATATTTCCATCTCAATGCTTTCCGGAAATGTCTTTAAAAAAGGTTGGACAAAGATTTTGAGAATTTGAGCATTCTTTAATTGATGGATTTTTTTAATGGATTAATAGATGGTTTAGGACTCGTATATATTTAATTGAGCAAAACTTAAGTATAGTACTTAGGTGTTGTTCCTTAGGTTCCCCTTTTAAGATTCTTCCATGTGGATTTTTTCTCATGGGAAGAAAGTGTATTTTTTAGTTAAGTAGCCATGTGACTGAATCTTAAGAAGGGAACCTAAAGAACAGCACATAAGGTGCTGTACCTAAGTTTTGTCTTATTTAATTTGTAATTATTATTATGATTACTCAAAATTATTCCAAATGTCATTATTTGGAACCTTATAGTTGATTGATGACTTGTTTTTATATTTCCATCTCCATGCTTCATGGGAAATATCCTTAAAAATAATTGAACAAAGAGTTTGAGGCTTTGAGCATTCTTTAATTGATGGTTTATTTATTTATTTGTTGAACAAGTTCATTGATGATTTAGGACGTATGTATCTATATATATATATATATATATATGTAAAAAAGACAGTTGGTGTTATAGTAATTTGAAATGGAGTACCAAATTGGCTGTCAGAGTCTCTCTCTTCTCTTTCCCCTATTCAGCATTGTCAATGCCAAATTTCTATAAAACTTAGCACTTAGGGTACCGAAATCTCCCCATCTTCTCAATCGCTTAAATATTTTTTTTTTTTTTTGGACAAATACCCATAAACTCAAATTTTAATAATATTTTGTTAAAAGACTCACAAAATTCTAAGAAAAATAACCAAAACTAATAGGTCACAAACTGAATGACCCCTTATAATTAAACCAATTAATTAATTAGCCAAGTTATTAATTAATCAATTTATCATGCAAACACGTGGAAGCACAAACAAATCACCAATAAACTAATTAAGCAGCGGAAATTAAATAACACGGTGATTTTTTTATAAATGGGGAAAACCCTTACGGCAAAAACCCCACTGGGTGATTTTCAGGTCACTACTCCCCAAAATCCACTATTATCAAATCAAGCAGTTACAAGTAAAGGAATCCCAAATACCTTATCAACCTACAGTTAAACACTTACCCCAATACCCAATTGGACTTAATCTGTAGTAACAGTTCCCACCTTTGATGCACGGCTCCCAAGTACGTGACTAACCAATATGCGGATCCTAGTACGCGACTTCAAACACCAACTTAGAAGGAGAGGTTGGCTGCAAAGTTCTTCAGTTCATCCTACACGATGAAGATCAGTAAGATGCTTTGTCACAAAACCCTTTAGTGTAAATACACAGCAACTTCTTCAGAGAAGATGAACTAGATCAAGAACTTTGTCTTTGATCACAAATTGCTTGAACAGAGTTTGCTCAATGCTTGTGCAACTTATGTACAACTTGAAGGCTCTTAAAATAATCATTTTATATATCTAGGGTTAGGAGAAAAGACATCCCAAAGACACATTCACGGATACCAAAGAAATCAAATTAGAAAATCTGATTTTATAAATCTCGACAGATAGCTAGGTGTCGAGGAGCTATCGAGCAGGTGTCGAGCTTTAAAGAAATTGCACTTCAGCTTGTTTTTCTTGGACATACTTGATGACTTCAACACTTGATCTTGAAACCTTATTTCTTGAAGTATTAAAAACACCTAGAACTACCCAATTACAAGTAGAGTGCGTTTTGTCAAAGGATTAGCCAATTTAGATAAACAAATGACATATGTTCTTTAACAAGTGAAAACACATATGTCCTAACAATCTCTCCCTTTGGCAATCCGTGACAAAACCACAACAAACAAATGAACATATGAGAGAAATCATAAATCACTCAACTCATATGTACTTGTTGAATACAATAAAATCTATCATATCACAAACTCTTGAAAAACTTTGCAAGAAAAGAGTTTATGGCAAGTAGACTTTGACAACCTGTATTTCTAAAACACTTTAAACAAAACTCATCAAGGCATCTTGTGTGAAACAGAAATAATAGATTGCATACAAGTATAAGAATCATGTGTATAAAGATAGATAAGAAACAACACATATAAAGATAGGTGAAAGAAACATACATCCACATATATAGAGAAAATAAATACAATGTATGTAGAACTGGTCACAAGACCTCATATACAAGAACAATGTATCTAAAATGAATAGAAAAGAAAAGATACATCAAAACCTCACTACATCCCTCAAGAATCAACACTCCCCCTATCAAAAATGTCCTATACTAATTCTCCCCCTAAGATGACTACTCTCATATCTCCAAAACTACTCTCCCTTTTTGTCACGAGTGACAAAGGGTAGAGTGTCAGTAGACATCTCATCAGTAGAGCTAGCATCTCTATCATCGTTATCTGAAGCATCATCGTCCTCGTCATCATCATCCTCAGAATTAGAAACTGCTAGAGGAGGTGGTGAAGGAGTAGCCTCAGGAGCAAATCCACCCATGGTCACCTGCCGTCGTGCAATATGCCAACACGGACATTCACCTGATACAACTCAGTGGAGAGTGTATCAAGGCAAGCATCCATGCGCTACAACTGCGCCATGATGTCTCCGAGAGATACATCACCCGTAGAGGATGAAGGAGCAGATGTAGATGGAGCAGATCTGGATGGAGCTGAATGGGAGGGAGGAGTGGAATCTGGCTGTCTCAACCTAAACTGAGTCTCACTACGTTTTACAGTAGCAGCATCTATGGCACAAATGTGTGTGAAGTGGTCGGACACAGGAAAAGGGGTAGAAAAATGGCGTAAGATCCTCGTGATAGCGGAAGGAAAAATGAGCTTATCACAGGACGCCGAATCTAAATGAACATCAATAATAGAAAGAATGAAATGAAAAGGAAAATCTATAGTCAGATGCTCAAGAAGAGATAACAAAAATCGAGCACGAAGCTCTATGATGAAGTTGTAGTGAGAGAGTGGATGGAGTACAAAGGTCATCACCATGTTTAGGAATCTAGGACCTTTAGCAAAAGGCCTACATGATGTATACTGACGTTCACCCCAATCAGTGGGGCACTCACAAAAAGTAGAAATGAGCTCATCTTTGGACACAGTCCTCAAATGCTCATAAGAAGGATAGTCAGGAAACTCTATCCTAGGAACCCTAAGCACATCAGCAACTAGCTGCGGTGTGACAGGGATGCGCGTACCTCGAACGCGAGTGAAAAAGAGAGGTACTGAACGATCAATCCCATGCATGTTGGAGTAAAACTCCTGAATAGGCACAAGAGGACATGTGACCGGGATGTCACACAGTGACTCCCATCCCCTACTATGAATGACAGAGGGAAGGTCAGTGTCGGCGAAGTCCACCAAAATAACTTGGCATTCCGAATGAACACTTCGTCTAGAAAAGTTCTCTGAAAATTCCCTGTAGGCATCCTCATCACGGAACCAAAGATTAAGAGGAGCAAAATCAGAAGAGGAAGAAGCTCCAGAACGCAGAGGGTTTCGAGCCGGAGTGGATTTATGCTTAGGTGCCATAGACACTACTAACGTAAACATAATGAGAAAGAGGGAGAGAAAGAGACAATCAGAAAAGTCCCAAAACAGTTCACATATATCAAATATATTGAACAATAAGTACGTATGCATGGGGAATGCATGAACATGTGACATGCAAAGTAAAAAACATCATGGGCTCAACCCAATCCAATCCTACCAGCACACAAGCATAGAACACACATCTAAATGCATGAAAATATCATTCTAATGCACATGAAATGCAATGTATGACATTTTGAATACATTTAAGTGAAAACCCAACCCAAAATTTTAAGAAAAACTCATCAATTTTGAAAAACCCCAAAACCTAAGATTCAAAACATGAAATGCATGAATAAAGAAGGAAAAAGAGATCTTACCAAGTGATTTAAAGCAAGGAATGGCCGAAAATCACGTGGGTTGGAGATTTTGAGTGAGAAAAAGAGGTTAGGGAGATGAACAACCGCGGATAGGTCGAGAGAGATCGAGAAAATGAAGTTCAAATCGCGACAACAGCTTATATAGGAGCATCAGTAAAACTCGACAACTGATGTGTCGAAAGGTATCGAGGAAGTTGTCGAGGTAGGTGTCGAGAAAATGGCCTTCAACAGCTGCAAGTGTCAAGAGGTATCGAGGAACAAGAAAGACTTCCAAGAATCAGAATCTTGATCGATCCACAAGGTATCGAGAAGGTATCGAAGAGGCAGGAACTTTCTCGATCGATCCACCAGGTGTCGAGGAGGTGTCGAGATTGCGATAAGAAAAATGCTTGAGAAGCTCGACAAATAACAAGGTATCGAGGAGGTGTCAAGCCAGCTTTAAAAAGCAGTTTTTCGAGAAGTGAAAAACACAAACATGAATGCAATCCAACATACACCTCAACCACTGATCCAATCAACATATTAAGCTCTCAATATCATCTCTCAACAAACATTTTAAGCACATGGATCCTTAAAAACACACACACACACTAAACAAGTCTAACCAATTTTATTTTTCAAAAACAAGTCAAGACAGTTTAGTGAGCATACATTAGTACATGTAAACACTTGTGCTGGCCAAATCACATTGTACCTGCACATGTATCAATAGTAGCAAAGAATATTGTGTGTTGTGTGTAAAAAACATCGCAAGATTGCATATGTGTATACAAGTTATGACAATTTGAGACGTGAGAAAATAACTTTAACTCACACACAATCATAACTGTTTGATGGAGACTATCACCTTCGAGGTACATCCTATAACTCCTATATCTCCTAGAAAACACGCTTGCAATCATATTTAAAAGCATTTTTGATCTTTTTGCTTTTTATTTTCTTTACATATTTTCTTTTAAGTAACATATCATGCATGAGCATATAAAAGAGAGAAGAGAAATACCCAAGATGTTAAGCATTTGACACTGCACTTTTGCTATGCCAAAGTATACTGGTGTCTTTGACACTGCACTTTTACTATGCCGAAGCATACAGGTGTCATGTTATGATTGGCGAGCAACAGTGATGAGATGATTATTTTTGCATTTCTCTCAGGATTTTCTAGTCCTACCTGTCAAAAATAGTGATATGAGTGTTAAGTTTTAAGAGATAACTTAATCTTACTCATTACAAACAAGAGTCACAAAGCTCACTTGCTTAGTTGTGCATAGAGATGCTTATCTAAGTTACAAAAGATACAAAGTTTAGAAAAGTTTGTTTCAATGGTCATCCAAGGTACACAAGTACCAATGTACACATAACACACACTGTTTTTGTATTTTTCTGATTTTTCAATTTTTTTTTTTTATATTAAAAAACAAAATAAACAAAACTGAAAATAAAACAAAAACATGCTATCAAAACAAAACATAAAACTAGACTGACTCAAAGAAAATGCAAAACACACGAGTAGTGCAACAAACAAAAACAAAAAGATAGAAGAAAGTGATAAAATCAATTAGAGTCCTTTTTCTTCCACACCTTGGAAGAACCTTTCCTTTGATTGAACTCTTGAACTAGCTGTGAAGGGGAAGAATTGAAACTGTTCAAGTTCAAAAGGAGCATGAGGGCTTTTAGAAGATCTCCAAGAGGAGCAAGAGAGGATTGAAGCTGATTTTGGCTTCCAGATGCTATAATGCCATTGTTCTGTTGAGTGGATAGCCACTTATAGCAATTTGGTCGAGTATGACCGGCAGCTCCATAATGATGACAGAGATGCTACTTCTTTTGTTTAGGCTTTTGAGAGTTAGCCTTCTTAGCCCTAGGATTTTTAGCATCTTTCTTATCTTGCTTAAGAGGTGCTCCTAAGATAGATTTACCCTTGTCTAAGTTCTCACTAGCTAATTCAGTTTTAACATCAATGTTCTCAATTTTAGTGTTATTAGCAGGAGAAACAAAAACAGTAGTACTAGTAGAAGCAGTATTAGAGGAAGAAAGACCATACCCTAAGCCTGTTTGATCCGAAGCAGATTTCTGATTGCTGAGCATCTCATCAAGTTTTGCACTTGAAGTCCTCTCCAATTGAGCTCTGACTTGAAACAACTCCGCTTCAAGCTTCTTGGTCTTCTCAGCCAAGAAATTGTTCTCAAACCTCAGTGCACCAATCGTTTGATTAGCTTCATCAAACTTTGTGGAAAGTTCTACACGATCGAGTTCCACATCACTGAGCTTCTTGGTGCCCAGCCTATACAGTTTCTCATGCTTCTCAGAGAGCTTGTATAGTTTCTCATAGGCTGAATGGATATCATCTTGATCATCCATCTTCTCACATTTAGAATCCACCAATTCTTCTTCTTCTTCCACTTCATCAACAATCCCTTCAGTAGGATTGACTGTGGCAGTGAAGGCATTTAAGATTCCGTCATCCTCATTGTTGGAATCATCTTGAGACTCAGTGTCACTCAAGGTTGCAGCAAGTGCTTTACTCTTCCCAATGCTCTTGAGATATGTAGGGCATTCATGCTTCATGTGACCAAAACCATGACATCCAAAACATTTTGGTCCTACAGGAATGGTATACTGACCGCCATTCTTAACATCCTTCTTCCCTTTGTCTTAGCTCTTAAATTGAGAAGAATTGGATTGTCTGCGGTCCTTGTCGAAGATCCTTCCATTGGCATTCTTCACAAACTTCTTGAACTGCCTTGTAATGTAGGACTTCATCTTGGAATCTTCATCATCTAAAGACTCATCTGTGTCACTGCTCTTTGCCTTCAAGGTCATGCTCTTGCCTTTACCCGACTTGCCAATCCTAGACAATCCTATCTCGTAGGTCTGCAAGTTTCCAACCAGCTCAGTTAAAGGAATCTTGTCAATGTCCTTTGATTCCTCTATAGCAGTAATCTTTGCATGGAATCTCTCGGGTAGAGATCTGAGCACCTTCTTTACAATCTTGGGTTCAAGGATGGTTTCTCCAAGATTGAAAGCTGAGTTCACTATGTCCTTGAGCTTGACATAGAACTCATCGAACGACTCATCCATCTTGTTGTGAGCCTCTGAAGCTTTGAATCCTTGACAACCTTTGTGCCCTCATAGGTTGTCTGGAGGATGGTCTATGCCTCCTTAGCAGTTTCTGTTGAGCATATCTTCTTGAATTCCTCATTGGTGACCGCACTAAACAACGCATTCAATGCCCTGCTATTGAAGTTTGCCGCCTTGATCTTGGCTTCATCCCAATTGGCCGACGCTTCCTTTGGCTTAGTCTAACCAATCTCTACAGCTTGCCACACATTTTCATCTAAGGACTGCAAAAAAGCTCTCATGCGTACTTTCCAATATGCATAGTTAGTCCCATCAAATAAAGGAGGTATAATTAACGACTATCCTCTATCCATAACAAACAGGGGTCAATGGATCAAACATAGCAAAAATTAAAACCTAATCAGAGTATGCCTGCTCTGATACCACTTGATAGGTCACAAACTAAATGACCCCTTGTGATTAAACCAATTAATTAATTAGCCAAGTTATTAATTAATCAATTTATCATGCAAACACATGGAAGCACAAACAAATCACCAATAAACTAATTAAGCAGCGGAAATTAAATAACACGGTGATTTGTTTACGAATGGGGAAAACCCTTACGGCAAAAACCCCACCTGGTGATTTTCAAGTCACCACTCCCGAAACTTCACTATTATCAAATCAAGTGGTTACAAGTAAAGAAATCCCAAGTACCTTACCAACCTACAGTTGAACTCTTATCCCAATACCCAATTGGACTTGATCTGTAGTGACAATTCCCACCTTTGATGCACGGCTCTCAAGTACGTGACTAACCAATGCGCGGATCCTAGTACGCGACTTCAAACACCAACTTAGAATGAGAGGTTGGCTGCAAAGTTCTTTAGTTCATCCTACACGATGAAGATCAAGAAGATGCTTGGTCACAAAACCCTTTGGTGCAAATACACAGCAACTTCTTCAGAGAAGATGAACTAGGTCAAGAACTTCGTCTTTGATCACAAATTACTTGAACAGAGTTTGCTCAATACTTGTGCAACTTGTGTACCATATGATGGCTCTTAAAATAATCATTTTATATGTCTAGGGTTATGAGAAAAGAAATCCGAAAGACACATTCACGGATCCCAAAGAAATCATATCAGAAAATCTGATTTTATAAATCTCGACAGATAGCTAGGTGTCGAGGAGCTATCAAGCAAATGTCGAGCTTTAATGAAATTGCAATTCAGCTTATTTTTCTTGGACATACTTGATGACTTCAACACTTGATCTTGAAACCTTGTTTCTTGAAGTATTAAAAACACCTAGAACTACCCAATTACAAGTAGAGTGCGTTTTGTCAAAGGATTAGCCAATTTACATAAACAAATGACATATGTTCTTTAACAAGTGAAAACCCATATGTCCTAACATCATATATTATGTTTGTTCCTTCCCCTAATCCTAGGTGCACTTGCTTTCCTAGATATTTACTCCTTCCAGGTACAACATTAATTGGTTTCATAGTATTGTTCGTTACATATTTACATGTCCAAAGCTGAATACAAGAAAATCTTGTGGGTTTGTATTTAAAATACAATACAATTTCAATAATTCAAAACCTAACCCAAGCTAATTCTTGCATTGTTGCAATAGAGACTAGCTTTGGAACGGATAAAACTTCTATTGGAATTTCAAAAAGTGGAGGTATGTTAAATTTTGATTACCATATGTTAAATTTTTTTTTTTTTTACCTCATAATATCTCTTATAGTTAGTAATTTATTTGAATTATCGAACCCTATATGCTCAGGCATGCATTTGTATGACAAAATGCCTAAAAGAGGTATTGTATCATGTTTGAAATTTCATCGTATCAAAGGATGTAGCTAACCACTGCCTATAATCTCTCTCTGATTTGTTTCATTTGTTTCTCTTTTATTTTTTCAAGGCTCAAACTCAGACCCTATCCTCTCTCTCTAATCTCAGCCAAATCCATCACCACTCTCAATTTGCTTCTATCGCTGATATTGCATAAGGTAATGTTTTGTATTCAATTCTTTATTATATAATATTTTCTCAAATTTAGTTAGTGTTTTGAGACTTGGACCAATTCTTTTCTTAGTGCTATTTGATTAGAATTTAGATGTCATGGAGTGAAACTTAATTTGTGTTGATAAAATTGTTGATTCGTTGATTACAATTATGCTTGATGCTCTTTTCATTCTCTAAAATAACAAAAGCTATAAACTATACTTATCAAAGTTGCATCAATGAATTTATGGTTGCAGGGCTTCTTAGTTGGTGTTCTTTGAATTGTGGTTAGCCCATGATAGGAAACTTGATGGGATCTGGAATATGAATGATTAATTTTTGGGTTTGTGGTTTAGTTGTTACTTTAGTTAAGTTTATATCCCACAAAATTTTCCTACCACAATTAAATGCAAATTGGATTTTGGATTTTGGGTTTTTATGTGGTTTTTTAATATTGTGAGTGATTCCAGGCATATACAACCTACACAAAAGATCAACCTCAGGCAGCCTGTTGAGGTAAAAACAAAAACCTATGTTGTTGGGGGCATAACCACATAAATAAATTGCTGTATTTGTTATGTTTGTTTTCATATTTAGTGTCACAATTCTGTTTTCTTTTCTTCTTTTTTATTTTTTTTCCTTTTTTTAAGAAAGAAGCTAAATAATATTATTAAAAAAGATCGGCTAAATCAGCCTGAAATATAGAAAAAAGTTGTGGTGGAACATTCTCCATCCACACTAAAAGTTTGGAATATTAATAGCATGTCTAACCAAACTATGAGCAACAGAATTATGTTTTGCTATATTGGTAGTTCTAGCAATAATAAGTTGTGCAATGTGATATTGCCATCACTATTTTTTACTTTTTTTTGGTTCCCTTGCAACTTCTTGAAACATACAAACACATCCCTACATTGTGCAATGCTTGAATGAATTTTTTAGAAGTTTTCTACTTTTATTTGTTATTGTCCAGAATTTGTGACTCTTTAAAAATAAATGGCAAATATAGTAGGCAAGATCACCATTGACCAATTGTAGGCAATGAGAGTTTTAGTAGGGATGGCATTAACACAACAAGATCTTTGGTCACTTTGTAAGTGTTTGTTTCCTATTAATTTGTTTCTTCTCTTTGATTTGTATATTTTTGGGATATGCTTTTGGTGTTATTGAAATTGTTTTGGATATTAGGAATTGAAATTGTCTTGGATCTTGATAAAAGCTTATAGGAGTTGGGATTATTAAATTAGCTTCACCATCCCATTTCAGTTTTCAATTTACTCTTCTACCATATTTTTAGAAACCTATGCATTTAGGACATAAATAAGAAAACTATAAAGTCAGTACTATTATTCAAATGATTATTCAAAATGAAAATGGCATTGACCTTTTTCAAAAGCCAAGAATTTTGTAGGTTTAATCAATATTGTTAGAGATAGACTTGGTTCTCCCATGTAGCCCATAGTGAATTAATTCCTTGCCAAGACCCATTGTGGATGGCTACTATGGCTCTGTTGCGAACATCACATTTGCTGGCATTAATTCACTTGTAGGAACCATGCTTTAAGGAGATTTTAGATGTGTTAGAACATATTCATGCTTTTGTGTATTATGCAGAAAATGTATATTATAGGATAGTTTCTAAACAATGTAATAAGTTAGACAATGCTTTGGCTAATCATGCTAAGGAGTTAAGGAACCTATTCACCTGGAATATTTTCAATAAAATTCTATCACTTTTGATTAATAATAATAATAATAACTATTTAGTTTAATTCAATTTTTGTCATTTCTAAAAAATAAAGGTAAGATATTTAACCCAATGTGAGATTTTATTCCTCAATTTTCTTCTTTCTAAACCCTAGAACCTGCACATTTTATGGTTTCTAAACTTTCCCTTCCCTTTAAGAGACCCAGTTCTTGCTTTAACTCTATGTTTGTAGTCTTTGTCATTCCAACCATAACATCATGAACTGCAATGTCTCCAACCATAACATCATGAACTACAATGTCTCAAGTCTAGCCTTTGTTTAGTATGATTCACATAAGCTTTTGAGGTCTCAGGTCATGTTGTATTTATATATGGAAAAATAATGGTATTGAAAGCCTAATGGTTAATGGTACCTTGTCTTCAGATCAGGGTATAATTGCAGATTGCATTACTCATTTCTTCATGAATTTGTACTCTGAGTAGCAAGTTGATCGACCATTTCCAGATTTGCTGGTTTTTCCAATGATATCTAGCGATAATGCGAATTGGCTTGAGAGACCTTTTGAAGAGGCATAAATTTTTGATGTCGTTCGGAGTTTTCATGGTGATAAATCTCCTGGTCCAGATGGCTTCTCAATGGCTTTTTTTCAAGCTTGCTGGGGGATTGTTAAACCTGATCTTATGGCCATATTTCATCATTTTTTTGCCAATGGTCAGTTTAAGGAAAGTTTAAATGCAACTTTTATTACTCTCATTCCTAAAAAACATACAGTTAGTGAGATTAGGCATTTTCGGCCCATTAGTTTGGTTGGGGGGGTTTATAAAATTATTGCTAAAGTCTTGGCTAATAGACTTCGTACGGTGATGGGGGATATAATCTCAGCATCTCAGAATGCTTTTGTGAGGGACAGACAAATCCTTGACCCTGTTCTTATTGCTAATGAATGTCTTGACAGTAGATTGAAGTCTAGGGTGTCGGGGCTGATTTGTAAGCTAGATGTGGAGAAGGCTTTTGACCATGTAAACTGAAGTTTTCTACTGCAGATGTTAGAAAGAAGTGGGTTCTCTGCCGAATGGAGACAATGGATCTTCTTTTGTCTATCTACATTCTGTTTCTCCATCTTGATTAATGGCTCTCCTTGTGGTTTTTTGGTAATACCAGAGGTTTGAGGCAAGGTGATCCATTGTCTCCATTGTTGTTTGTTTTGGTGATGGAAGCTCTTGGAAGGATGTTGGATAAAGCAGTTCATGAAGGACGCATGTCTGGTTTTAGTGTGGGGAACTTGGAGGGAAGATCCATGGCAGTGTCTCATCTCCTTTTTGCAGATGACACGCTAATTTTTTGTGAGGCTGATTTAGAATAGATTTTGATTCTTCGTATGATTCTTATCTAGTTTGAGGCGGTATCAGGTCTAAAGATTAACCTGGGCAAGTCTGAATTGGTTCCGGTTGGGGTAGTCCATAATTTTGACCTTTTTCTGGTCGTTCTTGGTTGCAGGCAGGGTTCTCTCCCAATGAAATATCTGGGTCTTCCTTTGGGTGCTAAATTTAAGGATAAGTCTATATGGAATCCAATTCTAGAGAAAATGGAGAGGAGATTGGCAGGTTGGAAGCACTTATATTTATCCAAGGGAGGGAGAGTCACCCTAATCAAAAGCACCCTTTCTAATTTACCCACTTATTTTTTATCTTTATTTCCTATACCTACTAGTGTGGCTAACCAAATTGGGAGGCTCCAGCAGAATTTCTTATAGGGCAATTTTGGAGATGATCCTAAAATTCATTTGGTTAACTAGGCTTCTATTTGTGCTCCTATTTCTTCAAGTGGCTTAAGGATAAGGAAGATAAGACTTTTCAATGAAGCTTTACTTGGAAAGTGGCTTTGGAGATTTTGGATTGAGAAAGATGCCCTTTGGAGACAAGTGATAGAGATGAAGTATGGATGTGTGTGGGGGGGCTGGTGTACCAGGTCTGTGATTGCCCTTATGGTGTTGGTTTATGGAAAAATATCAATCAGGATGGTCTTCTTTCTCGCGCCATATTCTATATGATATTGGTGATGGGTCTAGAGTGAAGTTTTGGCAAGACCGGTGGTGTGGAGAGACTTCTTTTGCTGTTAGATATCCTAACTTGTTTAGATTTTGCAAGAATAAGGATGCCAGTGTGGCTGAGCTTATGAAGTCCGCCAATGGTATCCTCTTTTGGGATGTGAGATTCTTTAGAGGGGTGCATGATTGGGATCTAGAGGATATGTCAGACTTCATGGAAACCATATATGGTTCTCATTTAAGGGGGCTAGGTGAGGATAAAATGTGTTGGATACCTAGCAAAGATAAGGGCTTCCTAGTTAGAGACTATTATAGAATTTTAGTTGGCAACACTTTCTTTGGTTTTCCTTGGAAAAGTATTTGGAAGCAGAAGATTCCCTCTAGAATAGCTTTCTTTGTTTGGACTGCTGCCTTAGGGAAATGCTTGATGATTGATAATTTACGAAAAAGGAAGGTGTGGATTTTGGATTGGTGTTACATGTGTAAGAGAATTGGTGAATCAGTTGACCATCTATTCCTTCATTGTCCTTTTGCTATGGATCTATGGTCTATGGTTTTGGGTCTATTTGGTGTAACTTGGGTTATGCCGCTCACTGTTTTAGGGCTGTTAGGGTGTTGGCAAGGCAGCTTTGGTCGTCATCGAAATGATTACATTTGGTCCATCATTCCTCATTGCTTAATGTGGTGTCTTTGGAGGGAGAGAAATAGTAGATGTTTTTAAGATATTGAGAGATCTATTCCGAACCTCAAGCTTCTCTTTTTTAGAATTTTAAGGGATTGGCTGTTTGCTTTGCAACAACAATCATTCCCTTCTTTTATTGATTTCCTAGACTCTTGCAATTTTTGTATTTGATTTCCTTTCCCTTGTTCACTCCCTGTGTACTAGGGTGTTCCTTTTTTATATCAATATAACTTATTATTTATCAAAAAAAAATAATCTATTTTGTTATTTATTTATGAATTTTATGATGAAAACCAATGGAATGCTTATTTTCATGAAGATTAAAGAAATATTCAACTTTTTTAATAATTTAATAGTTGGCGTGGGGTTATTATAAAATTTATTGACATTGAGGGTGTTTGGTTTTACATTGTAAATCTTTGATGAATTGGTATAATTTGGTGTTATACTTGATACTAATTTGGCAAAAAATTAAGTAGCTTGAAGAAGTAGAGAAAAGAGGAGCTTAAGAAAGGGAGGAAATACATTCTTGAAAAGCATTGGATAAAGCTTGAAAATGTAAGCACTATTGTATATTTATTCTATTTACTGGTTCTTTTGTAGTACTTATTAAACCAAATATAAGAGCATATTATGATTATTGTAATATATTACTTAATAATATTTGTATTTATCTCATTTTTAATATTACTTTATAATATTACATGTTTCATCTTATATTAAAGCCAATTTAGCTTTTAATAATTGAAATTTGAGAAATGTTTAAACCTTAATATGTAAACATTTAATTTAAAACAATCCTGTGCATTGCACGGGTTAGTGACTAGTTCTATATATTCTATTATTTTTGAAAGATTAAAATAATACTTATAAAATAAAACAATAGTTGTTTAAGAAAAGATCGATGATGGTGTAGGAAGATGTAAAAATCTCAAACGTACGTGTTAAAACATTAGGTGTGGAAAATTTTTTAAACAATTAATTGGTGCTTGGGTTGAGTGCCATGTTGTTTTGCAATATTTTGCTTTTGCCTTACTATATTTCCGCATGGCCCTACGGGCTTAACAACAATTAATGGCCAACTTTATATTTGATAATCAAAAAAGCCAGACTTTATGGTGTGAAAATGGCCAAAAACAAAAGCAAGTGGGAAACTTCGTTGCTGGTCTTCAACCAAAAAAAAAGTTCATAGCTGGTCACTTGGAAATTCACTCGTTTTGACTACTTTTTCAGGACGTGCAAAGCAGGGAAACGATTGCATATATCACCAACCATAGGCCATAGCCTTGCTAGAGAAACTTAAAGTCTCTTATTGTTGCTCCCATTCTCTAAGTCTGCAACAATCTCTGCTAGACATCGCTTAACAAGCTAGTAAGTTACCAATTGCTTCCATGGTCACTCAAGCAACTTCCTCCTCCCCCTCTTCAATTTCTTCATCATCTTCTTCTTCTTCTTTCCCCCAATGGAACTATGATGTGTTCCTCAGTTTTTGCGGTGTTGACACCCACAAGAATTTTACAGATCATCTCTATACTGTTTTAAAACAAAAAGGTATTATCACCTTTAGGGATGATGAAAAACTTGAGCGAGGAAAGTATATTTCTTCAGAGCTCTTGAAAGCAGTAGAAGAGTCCAAGTATGCTATCATCGTTCTCTCAACAAACTACGCTTTTTCAAGGTGGTGCTTGATTGAACTAGCAAAAATTGTTGAATGCTAAGAAGATCAGATTGACAGTTTTGCCTGTCTTTTATCATGTGGATCCCTCTAACGTAAGGAACCAGAGAGGCATTCTTGTTGAAGCCTTTGCTAAACATGAGGAAGATACCAGAATTAACACACAGGATGTGCAAGCATGGAAAGCTGCTTTGAAAGATGTGGGTCATATATCTGGATGGCATGTGCATGATAAGTAATATTTGTCTTTTTTAGAGTAATTTTGTTCATAATAATATCAAAATCGTAAATTTCTACGCTAAAACTTTGCCGACTTTCCCATGGATTAACATGACAAATTTTATTTACTTTTTCTAGCCAAATCAGATCTTAGAAAATTTTGTCAGTGCCTTCTTTTATGCGATACAACTCTTTCTTCAAGCATATAATCGATTTGTCAATGACTAAACATATATACTTTCTACAACTTTTTCCAAAACGCTTGGGGGAAAAGTCTCATTTAACATGCTAGACTTTATCTAAGGGGTAAGACATGATTACATGAACAAATAGTTTTTACTTTAAAAAGCTTATGCTTTAGAAGTGTTCCACCATAAAAAATAATAATAAATAAAGTTTCTTTTTTAAAGATAATAATTGCATGAGTAATGTTATAAACAAAACAATTTTGAACAAAGTTTGACAACAAATTTAGTTGTAGCCTAAGATTACAACTCTACTCAATATTTTTTTATTGGATGTGAATTTTGACAAATCCACTATCGGATTACATTTTCTTCTTATATCCTTTATACTTGCAAAATTTCAATAAGATAATTAATAGCTATCATCAATCAAATGTTTCAATTTTAAATTTTTATAGTCTAAAATTATACATGAAAAATAAGTTTATGAATCGAATAGTAAATAACATTTGATAGACATGAAATTTGACGTGTATGTTAAGAACATAGAAAATATGCAATTGAATGGTTAGATTTTCAAAATATGTAGTCATGGTAATTTTTTAGTGGAAGTAGGCTACAATTTAGTTTGTACCCTTAGATTACAACTAAGTTTTTGCCAAACTTTGTCCATATTTAAATTTGTAGATTTTTTTATTGATTTTGTACTTGATCCCATCACTAATATCACATTTTTATCTATCAAATTATTAATAACAATTTGTCTCCTCGATGGTGATAATTTTATGTTAAATATGTGACAAAAAGCTAAAGGCTAACTTTTTTTTTTTTTTAAAGAAAATAATTGAAAAAAAAAAAAAAAAAAGCTGAGACAAAAGGCAAAACTCATTAGTTTGAGTCTCTTTTGTCATATCCCTTGAGAGTAGAACGTTGTTGATGCCTATTTTTTGCAAATTTGTACCCAAAGGCCCATAAAGAAGAAAGCCTAGTGAGAAGCAAGGCTCAAATCCCTTTGTATAAAAAAAGATAGGCGTGAAAAATAAGAAGAAAAACACATGGCAGGCCCAAAAGGGTCCGGCAGGATTGAGATAAGCAGCAGGAATAACAATCTAGTATGGCAGGAGATGCCAAGCCACGAAGCAAACACCCAAACTAAAGGGAGGCCCAATGATCCAGCAAGGCCCAACTCTCCAAAGAAAGGGACAAGTCATAAACGTTGGCCTGCCGAAGATGCAATCCACACCAGAAAAGGCCAAAAAGCGCACGGCAGGATATGTGCACCCATTTTCAGACCTCGGCAAACGTATGAAACATCAATAAGGTAAAGCATGCGTATAACCCAGGCATCACCAGCCTATACCCAGCCACTATGGGAAAAGGTGAGGTCATGGGAGAGGGCACGGTCTGGCGGTGGGGAGAGGAGTGGAAACCTATTATTGTGTTTCTTGCCCAGGCTCTTTCGGTGGGCACAGTCCTGCTGGGATGACATGCCACCCAAAAGAGGTAAGGCTGGGTAAGAACCACTGGGTGCATGCCATGAGAGACCGAGAGGGAGAGGGTACACACTGGACGAATAGAAAAAGAACCATCGTTGTCTGAAAGCCACAGGTCAATGGTGGTAGTTAGAACCATTGACTAGGTAAGTGGTCGGCAAAAGGTTCCCATATCAGACAAGGGCCATGAAAGGGCTAGAATAGTAAAATCGGTCATGGCAGGCTCTATATAAGAGACCCGTAGCTGTGTACAGGAAGAGGGAGGAAGGAATTGAAAGAAAAAACAGAGAGGAAAAAAAAGGAATTCGAGGAAAAAACAGAGGGGAGTGGAAAAAGATGAGAAAACAAAGATGAGAAAACAAAAAAGAAAGAAAGAAAGAAAGAGGGGCGAAAAAAAGGAAGTCATTGAGAAAACAGAGAGAAAAGAATCGGAAGAAAGAAAACAGAGAGAAAAGAATACTAAGAGAGAAAAACAGAGTATTTATGGCAAGCATGCACCTAAATGGGTTAACCCCCTCTCTCCCTCAATAGCCTTGCTCTCTATTGGAGGAACAAACGACTCATACCCGGGCACATACCATTTGGGGCTGATCTCTCAAAGCAATTAATTTCTCCTTTAAAGTTACTTGCGTTGAGGGAGCAATTTTCCCTTCCCTGGTTAGAGTCCCGCGGTGATACTTGGTGTGGCAGACTCATTCTTTTTACTCTACTAATCCCGCTCTAATCCTTTGTTTAAGTGTTATTCTTTAAAAGCGAGGCCTTTTAAGTTATTTATCTTGTTTATTGCGGCAGAAATAGTGACTGCATTTTCTTTACGTTTTCTAGATATTGTCTGTCTGCAATAACCTCTTAACAATGACTTTGCTTGCTGTGAGCTTATAAACAGACTTTAGCAAACGTGGTGTGGCTTACGCACAAGCCAGGCCAAGGAAGTGGAGAAATATTTCTGCAGTAAAAATGAAGAGTAGTCATTCACATGGCAGAAATCTTTAAAGCACAGTAAAAAGCTTTAATGTACAGCAGACAGCTCTATTGCACAGCAAGAGGCTTTACAGCAGGAAGCTTTACTGCAAAACAGAAAGCTTTATCGCACAGCAGATAGCATCATTGCATAGCAGAAAGTATTGCTGCACAGCAAAAAATTCAAACCTGTGGCAGAAATCGGAGAAAAGTTCCTTCTGCGACAGAAACGTCAATCCTGCGGCAGAAACTGGAGAAAAGTCTTCTGCGGCAGAAACAGAGGATAACTTGGACTCAACTTTTGCGCACAAGCCGGGCCAAGGTGTGCCCCAATTGGGCCGGTCCTGACTCCTCACCCAGAAACAACTCGAGCCTAGTGCGGCAAGAATTTGCCCAATACCCCAATCCAGGCCCACCCCCTTACAAACGTATTCATACGAAGGGAGTGATGGGAATAGGTACGAAATAATCAGATCCGTGAGATGCAACAATAGAGAAAAATTATACGCTATAGAAAAATAATCAGACACAAAACAGTATTTACGTGGTTCGACAATTTGCCTACATCCACGGAGTTACATGGATTTCACTATTTTCAGGAAAAAAAAAATATAGAGTGCGATAGTACAGTTTTCTCTCAAAAACAACATCAAACTAGGGGTATCCATGTAACCTGCCTACTCGACCAAACCAAAAAACCCGCCCGGACCAACCCGCTCGCCGTCCAATCCGACGACTCTGGCGGTCGGCGGCAGGTCTCAACCCTTCAAACCCGATTCCAGCGGGTTGAGTGACGGGTTTTCTCCCCTAAAACCATAGCCACCCGACCCGCCCGACCACCACTTCAGATGAACCATCCTCCGTTCAGATCCGGCGACGATTAGCCATCTTTTGCTTAGATCCAGCGACAATTTTTCTCAGATCTACTTAGATCTGAAGATTTTGGCTCAGATCCGGCAATATTTTTCAAAAAATTACTCAGATCGGCGACGTTGAAGCTCAGATCGGTGACGTGTAAACTCAAATCGGTAACTTTGGCTTGGATCCGGCAATGTTCAAGCTCAGATCGGTGACATTTCATTCTCCTCCAACCAGATCCGATGACATTTCATTCTCCTCCACTCATCGCCGCCGTTCGTCACTTTCAACCAACCGACCGATCGTTTTTTAGAATCCGATCCGACTCGACCCGTGGTGATTGGCGGTCGGTTGCGGGTCCGATTCTCTCCCACCCAACCTGAGCGGGTCGAGTCCAGGTTGGGCACAAACCCCACCCGGCCCGACCCATGGACAGCCCTACATCAAACAGTGGGAGATTAAGCCTCAGAAAATCCCCCACTAAAAATTGTAACAATATTATTTCAAGTCAAGTCATAATCCGGATTAAACACAACTAGGCTCCACAAAGCCCACATAGGGAGATTTAAAATATTAAAAAAAAAACAAAAACAAAAAAACAAAAACAAAAACAAAAAACAAAAAACAAAAAACAAAAAACAAAAACAAGAACAAAAATAAAAGCTTTTCTTCGGTCTTCCTCTATAAAACAAGTTTATCTTAGCTAGCCAGAGCATTCAAACTATCCAATCAACTTCTAATCCCTGTTTTTATTAGTTTAGATTCCAAAAAGCAATATAAACATTTTCTCACAGTAACACGTTTGCTTAGTCTTCCACTACAAACAAAAAAGAAAAACAAGAAGTCTTCCACTAACAACAGGGTATCTTTGTACCTGGGGCAATGACGCAGCTAGTGAGGTTCTAACTGAGGCGTGTCTATTGCTGGTTGAAAAATTTTCCCACTAACAACAGGTTAAAATTTATAAGCCACTCTCATGTGCACACGCAAAATATAACAATAGCATATTTGTTATTATGTATTGATCTATTAGGGATTTGTTTACACGTTAATAAGTCATTTTGTAATTTTTTTTTTTAAATTCAAAATTCCATTTACGAGTTTCATAAAAAGATCTTAGTAGTTAAGATAAACTCAAGGACAACTCATGCAAATTACGATAATTTAGTTAATATGGACTTGTAATATTTTAAAAAACTAGATTATGAACTTATATGCACTTGAAATTCGGAGTTTAACTTAAAAATAATATTAAACTTTGAAATTTATAATATAATTATTTTATATTTTATTATTTATACACAAATTTTATTAGTAAAGAATAATTATTACATTAGAAATTTGTGCTTTATCATTTTTTATCAAGTCAAAGGCAGCAACAATTAATATTCTTTTTATTAAATTTGTGCTTTTATATTTATCCTTTTTTCATCCTTTATTTTTCTTTTGTAGGTTTTGAGTCTTAAAAGACATTGACATAATATGAATGATTTTATTTTTCTTTTATAAATGAAGTTTGCATGTAAAAGAAATAATAATCCAATAGTTATTACATAAATTATAAAGAAATACATAAAAGAAAATTCATGAAACAGAAGAAGAACATAACAGGGGAAAAAAAAAATTAAGACGGGAACAAAAAGAAATTTATCCTTGAGTTCTATTCCTCAAAATCTTGGCATTTAGGCATATCATTCATTGGATGTGTTGAACTTAATAAAATACAGCTTCAAAATGCAAGAGCACAATAATAAATTTATTATCAAGCTGGTCTTTTTTTATTTTATTTTATTTTAAATTCTTTCCAACTAAAAGCTTGTCTTTCGGCATATAAAATAGGTGTAGTTTTCTTGAGAAACAAATTTGTCTAGTTGAATACATTCACATCCTTCAATCAATCCTTCTTCCATCTTTGTAGAGTATAATTCAGAAAAAGGCAATATTAAAATTTTTTCATGAAACGTCAACATGTTTTCCAAAAAAGAAGTCTTCCACTATCAAAAGCTAGTCTCCTAAAGTCTTCCACTATAATTTTTTTTTCCTTAATAAAAAGAGTTTTTTAATTTTAGCTAACTAAATTGATTGGGAGTGTGCTTCATGAAACAAAACTAGTGACTTCAAATCTCTCATTTTCCCTTCTCTTGACTATAGTGTGGATTTGTTGGGATGATATTTTATTCCAGTTTAAAAATATGATGGGCTTTATTTGCCTATTGGGCTAAATTTACTGAAGATTTGTTTTTGGATTTAATTCATTGGGTCATTTATTTAAGGGTTGGTATTTTTTGATTTCAGCCTTTTGCTAAATGAAGATAGGTTGGTGTAAAGCTTTAGTGTGTGGGCTTGAGTCTCGGGTTGGGCCTAGGTTAATGGGCTGGCTGGATTTGAGGTTGTATGTTGACTGAATTTCATTGATTTTGTTCAAGTTTGCATATTTTTGGTGGGATGTTGCCACTCAATTCATTAGATCTTCATTTAATATATATATATATATATATATATATTCATTAGATCTTAGTTGAAGACCCATTGCCATCATACCATGCAATTCGTTATATTTCGTGAAAATAAGTTTACTGTTAAATCAATTAGCTTCAAGTCTTTGTTGTTCTGCAATGGTTGAGGTATGTCCCCAAAGATGCAAATTATTGTGCAAATACAATGATTGGAACCTAAATAGTAAAGAGCCCATTAAGTCTGAAATTTCATTGGACAACATATTACTTCCCCAAGTTTAGGTGAAGCAAAGACTGCAGTTAAGAAGGTCCCCTAGACAAAATTTTAATGTGACAATAGTTTTAGGATTGTACTACTTGTCCTAATATGTCTAGCACACCATGTATTGTTGATACTTTACTGCAGTTCTCAAAAATGAATATTGCTTGCTGCTTTCTATTATTTAATTTATGAAGATATTCTTGACGTGCAAACTTTATTCATCGGATCCTACACAAGTAGCATAAAAGAATAAAACAATTTCTGTTCCATGATGTGAACATTTTAACAAAATAAACAGCAGGTAGCATAAGAGAATAAAAATTTATTACCATCGTGTCTTATACTTATTGCCACAATCAAAACAGGAGAGGTGCCTTTTGGTCATCTCGCAAGTTCACTTGTTTGTGATGCAATCTAGTAATTTCTGAGCGTTGATAATATGCTTTATTCAATAATTATGACATAGTATACTAAAATAAGTGCTGCAATGCATTTTCTTGATATTGTTTTCCTCTTAAACAAATAAATCCTATTATCTTTATTGTATAATATGGATGATGATTTCTGTTAGGCCTTCAGTGATTGATACCTATCTTTATTTCCTTCTTCCAAAAATAAAATAAAATAATCTTTGGGTTAGGCAAATGCAGCAACTAGAATGGTTGTGCCTGATGAAAGTAAGCTGAAGTTCTTGGAGCTAAAAGAGAAGAGTAATTACTTGTTCATTAATTGGTAGCCCAGATAAAATCTGAGGATTTACCATCTGCCTGCCAATGAGTGCGGCTATGCTATCAATGATTTTTTTTTTTTTTTTTTTCATCATTGATGATTGATGAGAATTACCGAAAAAGTAAGAGTTTTTCTTTGCATGGTAACTCTTCTTTTCCTCTATATGCATGCTTAAAGACTATTGTTTCTCATTTGGTGTATACAGTAGGATGTTAAAATAAAGAATAAAGGAAGGCACCACCATGATTGGTAAAACTTGATTGGTACTTCAAGAACACTTCTGCAGCTCTGCTGAGCAAAAATCACGGCAAATTTTGCTTCCCCAGTTTAACGTAAGTACTCTCAAAATGCTGATGAGTAATGACACAATGGAATGCGAAATTGGATGCCAATTTATATCTGGCTTTCAAGCTGAACGCTGCTCCTCTCGGCTGGCATGTGAATATATTGAAGGCCAAAATAATAAACAATTTAGCATGCAATGGTGTCTGAGAAGGTTCACTTCTCTTGTTTTTCAAGTCACCTGGGACATCAAAGGTGAGAAGTACGATGGTCTATGCTTAGCTTCAAGGATAGATGCAAGAGGGAGATGGATGGCATTCAAGTCGAGTTGCAAGCAACAAACCTAGTGAAATGAACCTTGAAATTGTAAAAGCGCGAGCACTTTAATTGTTTGCCATTTCACCCTATATATGTTTAGCCCTTCCTAACAATCACATTTTGTGCGCATCGTTTTTTCTGCCCCTCGTACTGCTGATTATTTAGTGTTGTGTGGGCTTATACTAAACCCGTAGTATAATGTCACACTATGAATTTATCTGTCCTGATTAGTACTTTTTAGATTGTTTAGTCAGTCATTTTTGCTAGCACATAATTAAAACTTCAGCCCATTTTAAGGAAGGGCAATGTTTATTTCACACTAGTTGCACACAAATGTACACACCATTTTTGCACTGAAATTGAGTGCAAAAATGGTGTGTACACTAGCGCAAAAATGGGCTGCTTGTGACTTGTGTAGACTAGTATTTACCCTTTAAGGAATAGATAAGTAAACCTGCTTGTTTCCAGACTTGCTTAAAACTAGAAACACTACTGGCCCAATGTTCTATCCTTTTTGGTGCAAAGTGAAATGGCTTACCACTTAAAAAAAATGGCTTACCACTAATCTTTGCGGCCTCTTGGAAAGCTACAACCAGAGCTGCCTTCTGAAGCATGCAAAACAAAGACTGGCAATCATCAATAGTATTGCCATAGAGTAGGCTTTTAGCATGTTACATGTGTATCGTAGTACAAAACTGTATGATATAAATGTGCAAGAAACAACTCATTAACAGTTCCTACTCTGTATCCTTCCAGAGCATTGTGTTCTCAAATTATTTTAAAATGAAGTATGCATTTCAAAATGAATTATATTTCATATGGCAACAGTCAACAAAACTAGACTAAAAATTGAAAACGTTGGCTCCATTTTAGCATCAACATATTTCTGAAATAAAATCTCACTACGTAGAAGGTTAGCTATAAATTAAATCACATTTGCAGTGCATTGTCTACAACATCAACAAGACCAAACAATCATTAAGGCATAATATTTGAAACATACCTCATAGAAGATGATGCCTTTTACTTACATACCAACGTCAGCAAGAACAAACTATCATTGAGGACATAATTTTTGAAGTCTACAGTGCAGAAGATGATACCTTTCACTTAGATACCTGCTTACTCAAAATTTCAAGGAACCAGTTCACTTCTAATATTGTAGTAATATTGATCTTTTGTGTCATTGATAAAACCGAAATAAGTACATTGAAGACCTTTTGAAGAAGAGAACTCCACAAAGTCCCCAAGAACCAACAGAGAATCTAATTCTCATACCTATACATAACCAGGAAGAGTCATCCTCATTTTTTTCCCATTGCTTTTGTGCAATTTTTTTGCAGGAGGAGCTCCATCGCTTTCAAGATTGGCAATGTAGATATGCCCCCAAGAAACTTTCCCAAAAAGATTTTCTATCGACAGATCTGAGAATTCCAACAATATCATGTTCCCTGCATGTTTTGGTATCTTTCCCATCAAATGAATTTGAGACAAGTTCAAGAAACACAATCCAGTAAGACTCTTGCAACGTGCAAGGGGAAAAAAAAAAGTAACCATAAGGTTCAAGTTCATATCAGACCTTGGTATATGTCCTGAGGCTATTATTGGCAAAAATCCAATACCAAATGAGAAGCAACTCAAGAAAGTTACCATATTTTTGGAGGATTACTTCCAAAAATTTTATTGGATTTTAAGCTGATAGCCACTAAAGCTAAGATTTGACCCCTCCGGCCTGGTACAAATCCCCATCCAGCTTGAAACAAGTCCCTACAATGAATAGGAATAATTCTGAAAAAGCTATGGTTCAAGCACAAAGGTTCAAGCTTATAAAAGGAAGCCAATGATTTGGGACAGGTATGAAATTTTCTTACTAATTGCTATTGTGCCATTGAATGATTTATAGAAAGATTAAGCTCTTCATGGGAAGTAAAATTGACATTTACAGGGACTAATGTGTGTCATGAAATTGGCATTTAGACAACCAGAATGCTGAAAGAGAAGGGAATTATTCATTACCTGAAGCATTTTCTGTTCCCCTTTGAAGTTGATGTCACGTGCATAAAAATATTGCAGGGGACAAAGACAAAAAACCCACCCTCGCCCATTCATATAAAGGACATTTCCCTGTCTATTAAGAAACTAAAGCTGTGATATATTTCTAAGCTGCTGAGGTATTAATACTCCAAATTCTGCAAAGGAGAGACCGAGATGTCTAAGTCTCTCCTAGAAAACAAATGGCTTGGAATACCCTTACAAGTAGAATTATTAAACTCTGGTAATTTAGTAGTTCTAGCTAGAATAATGAAGGATTAATCTTGCCTCCCAATATTAATCTATATCTATCAGCAGGATATGAAATTCCTTAGTGAAGCTGGACCCAACTTTCTACATATGTTGTGCATAAGAATCCACTCCATCTACAACAATCTGTATGAATAGACAAAGTCAACAACCCATTTGAAGGATTTTTAAGACATTTGAAACTTAGTAGGGTATTAAAAGGAAAACTAAAGCAAAAGAAGCTCAAGAATCATAAAAGATATAGACATGATGAAGCAATAATTAAGGAAGAACTTTGCTCAGAGGAAACTTAATACGTTCATATAAGGCTTTAAATAGGCTTTTCACCAAAACTGGCCATCGATGCATAGATCACAAATAATGTTTATGCTTTTGTACATTTTCTCTAAAAATAAACCACGGTTACCATTCTCAGAAGAAACTACATACCAGTAGCAGATAAACACAAGAATTTTCATGTATGCTAGGGTCATGATTCTCTGAAGACTTGTAAATCGAACCTTCAACGTTCACTATCTACAAAGTTTCTTTCAAGTGGGATAAAGTATTCCATGGGGCACTATTGTGCTCGACTTCCAAGTTGCAAGTTTCATGTTCTTTTCATTGGTCCCCAACAGTTCACCAGACAAGCTTTCATATTATGTAGGTCTTCAACCAAAATAAATCTTACCAACTTTCGCCAGACTGCTTCTTGGCCATGTGCCTCTTCTTATAGATTTGAGATGCTTTTTCTAAATTCTCAATTAAGAAAATGCATACCAGTAGCAAATAAGCGTATAAGAACATGCAAGCATGATATTGAATCCCATTCAAACCAAGGTGCAAAGTTGGCTTGAGTTGTTGTAGCTTTTGCAAAAATAATGAAGGAAGCAACATTGCCTAGCCAGGTGATGTTTAAACACAACCTTTGATTTTTTTTTTTTTTTTTTTTTTTAATTCATTCTTTAGATGAATGAGAATCTATTCTTCAAAAAAAAAAAAAACTAAGTATAAGATTTTGTTTCCTAAACATTTTTTTATTCATTTAGATGAGTGAGAATTATTCATCAGAAACAAAGACAGCAGTAATAGGCAGCAATAGTTGTCAACAAGACTAGCAGACTACCAAAGAACCAAAGCAATACAAAAATCCCTATCAACAATATAGGATGAAATACTTTAGATTATAGTTCATCGTATCAACAAAAGCAAACAGAAGATAGACCAATGCAACAATTAAAACTTAGAATCAAATACATTCATAGGGATATTCCAAACAGAACACAACCTTTGTTTCTATATGAACTTGCAATATGCCTGCTTGATGCCAATCCGTCTAACCTTTATGACAATAATCTTGAAGATAGTTTTTTCGCGCCATCAAGAGTTTTCTCCATCCAAGTGTTATATATATAAGCAATCCAAGAAGCTTTAAGAATGATAACATCAAATCTCTTCTGCCTTTTAGAACCCATATTGCCAAGCTAACTCTGCATCCCAAATAGTAGGTCATCTAGGAATTGAACAAAGCCTAGTAGTTTCTCCCAAAAATGTTTTTAACATCCACAAGAATAGAATGGATGATCTCTACTTTCCCCATCTTCTAAACAAGCAACACAGTACACCATCTTGGTAACCCCATTGCAGCCACCAATCCCTAGATCTAGTCTTAATTGCTAGCCAAGCCATGAAACTAAGCTTGCAAATAGATTTAGAAAACCAGGAAAGTTTGCACTGCTAAACATTTGGTGCAGTAAGTCTAATAGCATTCCATGATGCCCCCTAAATTTGAATTTTCAAGATTTTGTTATTTCTAAATTGAAATTTTCTGCTGCATTTTGATCAATGTTCACCTCAAAAAACTTGCCATGAATATGAACCAAAGCCTCAAATTTGTTGGCTGCCAATTTTAGTTTCCTCCATTGCGAGCTGATGAGACATTTGCATTCATAGCACTGAATGTCATTACTGATCCAAGGTCCATATTCAAGTAACAGAGGATCCTCAAGATGCTAATTATCCAGCAAAAGATAAGTACCATTTCCCTCTTCAATGTGATGTTTGAGAAATGGTCCACCTAAATTGGGGCCTAGAAAAGTGTGAAACTTCCATATGGCCAATCGCAAGTAAGAGTCTAGATCCCTTATAGACATTACCTTTTAGCTATTTCTCCCTTGCAAGTAAATGCCTTGAAACTGGAGTTAAGAACTGCTAAGAGACGTGTCTTTTAGGAGAGAGGTATTAAAAAATTAACTAGACAGAGAAGGCTAGATTTGGCATGGAAAGAGAAGTAGACAGTATATACCCATGCTTTCTCAATGTAGGCATTCTTTTTAGTAACTAGTGGCAAGGGATCTACCAAATAGCCTAGTAATTTGTTACAAAGAACACACTAAGTTTGCCAAGTTATGCACAATCTTCTTTTCTTTCTTCGAGACTTTATAAAGTGATTGCTAGGAGATTCTAAAGAGAGCTAAAAGGATAGCTGAAAGAACACTTGCCTCATCATTTCAAGTTATAGCATATTGCTTAAAAAAAACTACAAATGGGATTGCTTTTGAAATTTATAAGAAGAAACACCATATTCATATATGCCAATGGAGTGAACATAAATAATAATATAATGGGGCCTCTTGGATTGGTCTAGGTGTTGGGGGCTCATGGAGTTTACTTCTTCTCTTAGAATGGAATCTTGATTTATATGTTTTTATGTTTATTTGCTTTTCCTCTTTTCTCTGTTCACCATCGTGAACACCTTGTATTCATATTTCTTTTTCTTTTTAATAATATTGACTAAAATTTGCAAGTATGCAAAAATTTTGGAAATAATTAAATTCTACCTCATCTGGGGTCTGTTCTCCCCAGGGTCTTCGCCCATCAAACAAGAATGCAATGGAGTTGAACTCCACAGACTGACGTTCACAGCATGCAGTCATGAGTTTCCGAAGGTGGGTGCTTCGTTTGATCCCAAAAAACACCTCATTACCATCCTACAATCAAACAAGACCCACAGGGATTAAAAAATGAGACGAAACTGGAAAAGGAGGCAGCACACTTTGTTGATGCAAACAGGAAGTTATATTAAAAAGCTAAAAAAGGCAACTCTAACAAAAGCAAAATTAAAAGCGATATGGCATGAAGGCTACTAATCCCACAGTTAATATAAACTAGAAATTTATATTGAAAAGTATACAATGGAATGTGCACATAGGCACCCATGGATAAAATAAGAAAGAAGAGATCACTGTTTGTTCAAGAAGTGACAATTTTGAGTCCCAAGAATCCAATCAACCAATATGGTTGAACAATCCAATACTAAATTCAGCTCAACTAAGGTTGTTTAGCCTTTAGCCCTCATTTAAAACAAGGACTAAAGATAAGCAATGCAAACATTAAAATTCACTAGTCTTAATAAAAATTCTTGAAACATTTTGCAAATTGGTAATTTAAATTTTGTCCACCAGACCAAAACAGTTTCAATTTGATTCCACATCCAGCTATTTCCAAGTAAATGAGTGTTCTTTATAGTAGCTAAAACTACCAAACCAACCATATATGATTTACACCAACTATTTATTCGGTCTAGTAAGTGCCAGCTAAAGACACAGTGAGAACATGTATAGTAAATTCCAGAGAAGGTCTGGATTGGGGATTCTCAAACAGGGATCGGTTGAGAGGTGGGTGAACCTAATCTATTTGATCAGGGCCAAGTACACCTTCCGAGTATTCAAACAACATAGTTCTATTAAATAAAGTAGACCCAGCTCATTCGTGAACTATTAGAGCATTCCCATTAAGCATTGTATATGCTAAAAGATGCTTTTTTTTAGCATTTATAACCCAAAAACATGCTCCATCAAAGATTGTATATGCTACAGTGCGCTCTCAGTTAAAAATAGCATCGCTAAAGGCATCAGTACACAAAAAAACATTGGATAAAAGATGGTAAAGTTATGGTTCCTTCCTAGATTTTCAAAGTTCGAGTGTACTGATCCCATGCCTCACACCACCCAAGTAGTGTCAACATATTCACTAGTAAAAGAAGCATAGTACTAGACTTACTACTGTATCACAATATTGTGTACATTTAATAAAAATTTATAGAAAAAATAAAAATCAGAAAAACCTTAAAATCAAGATCCAAGGTAGTTTTTATTTATGTCTTTAAAATTGTAGGAAAATTTTCTCCTATTTGGCAGGGGAGGAGAAGTAGACTTTTGAGAGCCACAATTTTGTAAGCTGGGCTTCCTTCTTAGAAACTGGCTGGGGCGTATTTAGTTATACACAATCATGTTGAGACTTTAGACATTAGAAAGTGATCACTAGGAGATTCTAAAGAGATCTGCTAGGATAGCCAAATGAATTTATCAACTTTTATCTTTAGAGTAACAAAAACAATAATAGGGCATCATTACAAGGTATAGTATACTACATTACTACCTTTAACAAATCAGTTACTTTTATGAACTAAAATTTGATTTTACAATATTAATCTTCAAGGATTACATGACACTACAAATTGGATTGCCATTGATGTTCATAGGAAGAAACACCATATTCAGATATGCTAATGGAGTGAATTAACTAATAATATAAGTATTAACCAGCAAAAAGATTATTTGGAAATCATCAAAATATTAACATGATCAAGACAGCATTTACTTACAATATTTAACATGATCAAAATATTTAACATTTGCACAAATTATTAAGAATCTTACAAGACAACACTCTTAAGTTTGTACCCTATATGATCTAGGAATTGAAAGTACATCATTCTCCATTGCTTATTGAATAGTAAAGGACCACATACACCCAAATTATTAAGAATCTTACAAGACAACACTCTTAAGCTTGTACCCTATATGATCTAGGAATTGAAAGTACATCATTCTCCATCGCTTATTGTATAGTAAAGGACCACATACACCCCCAAACCCAACCACCAAGCCGAGTGACATGCTCACATAGAACCAATCCACTTCAAGTCCACTAGTATCTTTACTTCTTATGTTGGGTTTTACACCATTTGTAGTACAACTATTAGTAAGTGGTGGTCCACACAGTTTGTTTCCAATAAAACTGGATGGATCAAGGCTTTGTAGTTGAGTGCTTAAAGGAATTTTCCCAGTCAAATTGTTGTCTGACAAGTTCAAACGATTTAAAAATGTCAAACTTGTCATACTTGAGGGAACTTGACCTGAAAGTTGGTTCAAAGAGAAATCAATAGATTCCAGTGATCCCATAGCACCTATATTCTCAGGAATACTTCCGATCAAGAGATTATATGACAAATTCAAATAATGTAATCCTTGGAGACTAGTAACTTCGATGGGGATCTTTCCTGATAAACTATTCTTGGAAAAGTCTATACTTTTTACCAATGGGAGAATGGTGCTATACTCAAACATGTTTCCCTTTATCACAAGCAATGCACTTTCAAGTGGGAGAGTCGCATCATATCCATCATGAACAAAAGAACGATTAGAATTCAAGTGGTCATTTGAAATATTATTTGTGGCCATGGCACTAAAATTTTTAACACATCTAGGTATGCTTCCAGATAGCTTATTATGTGAAAGGTCCAATATTTGGAGTGAAGCTAGAGCACAGAGTTCTTTTGGTATGTGACCATGGAAATAGTTTGAGCGAAGGTTAAGAATCATCAAGCTTGTACATCTATGCCCAATCCAAGAAGGTATGTTTCCAGCAAACCTATTTTCAGCAACATCAATAGTTACCAAATTTTCACAATTTTTCAAAGATGATGGTAACTTTCCAGAAAATTTGTTTTTGTATAGGTGCAAAGATTGAAGAGAAGTCAAAGATCCCATTGATGCTGGAATACTGCCACTGAAACTGTTGTTCTCCAAATTCAAGACTATCAAGTCGTTCCAATTCATCAAACAATCAGGTATTATTCCTGATAAAAGATTTTTTCCAAGATTGAGATGTACTATGGTTTTGTGCTCATTCACTCTGAAACAAAAGAAGTGAGAAATAGATCCAGAGAATGAATTGTTAGAAATATCTAGCTCATACACATTAGAGGATATACAAGGTAACGGACCTTTGAAATGGTTTGAACTTAAATCAATCATTGAAGCAGACAAAATCACGGAAATTTCTCCATGGATTAGATTGTGGGAGAGATTTAAAATTTTGAACTGAGAAGACAAGTTCCAAAATGAAGGAGGAACCACATTTGAAATTCTTGTATCAGAAATGTCTAACGACTGCAAATGCCTTTGTGAACAAAGCCATGGGGGAAATTTTGGCCCTAAATTCCATGATTGCAAGTATAAAGAATCAAGCTGAAAAGGAGGAATCCAATTTTGACTTGCTTTTAAAGTCAGTTGGTTTCCAGATGCATAAAAATACTTCAAACTGGTTAAATTGGAAAAATGAACTTCAGACACAACACCTTTCAACATATTAGAACGAATATATAAAGTCTCAAGTTTGGAAATCTGTCCAAAATTTTGAGGGAGAGTTCCGTTGAATTGATTATTCTCAAGATCCAGGAATGTCAGAGATGAGAGATTTCCAAAAGAAACCGGAAGTGGACCTGAGATTGAATTATTCCAAAGAACCAGTTTGACTAGATTTTTGAATAGACCAAGTTCATCCGTCAAATGACCATGAAGTTGAGAATGACTTAAGTCTAAGATCTCTAGTTTATCTGAAAGACACCCTGATAAACTTTCTAAGATTTCTGATATCTTTTGACTCCATTTGTTGGATGACAATCTGATTTCCCTTAAGTTACAGAGATTATCCAACGATCTTGGCAACTTTCCTCCAAGTTCATTTCCTGACAAGTCTATACTAATGGCAGATGTTAGGTTTCCAATGGCACTGGAGATTGTACCCTGCAAATAATTGTGGGCAAGGTTGAGAAACTCAAGACGACTAAAACTATACAACCAATTAGGAATTGAAGAGTTGAAATTGTTTCCAGATAGATCGAGGTGCCAAAGAGAAGTCATGTTGTGGAGATCAACAGTGGGTGTCAGTGGAATGAAAGGAAGTTGGGAATATGACAAGCGCAAGTCAAACAAGGAAGGGAGTGTGTTTGTGAGTTGTAGCCAATTAGAGGCTTTGCTAAGATCTACACCAATCATATTGAGATGTTGTAGTAAAGGAAGACCAGAAAGCCATTGAAGGTTATTCACATATAAATCATAATATCCATAGCCTTCGAGATCGAGATAGTGCAAATTGGAGAGATTTCCAAGTTGATGAGGTATGAGTCCCACAAATCTCGCAAAAGAGAGATTAAGAGATGTTAAACTCTTCATTGAACCGAGAAATTCGGGAATAGGAGAAGTAGAGAAATTATTGAAGCTGAGGTCAAAGTAATTCAAATGCTTCAAATCAAGCAGAGAAGGATTTAGCTTACCACCAAACATTGACTCCTTGTAGGCTTCATACTGTTTGTCAGTGAAACCACTTGAAGGAAAAAAGGCTCTGAGATGGAGTTGGTGGACGTGAGCAGTGAGGTTGTGGCAGACAACACCAACCCACTGACAGCAATCCCCATCAACAGTCCAAGAGGAGAGCCGGTTTGAAGGATCAATAAGGTCTTGCTTGAACTTGAGAAGGGCATGTCGCTCGCTATCGATGCAACGAACCTCAGAGTGAGTGTGTCCGGTGCAGAAAATGAAGAAATTCGGAAGAGGAATAATTAGAAAAGCGAGGAAAAGGAATCCTAAGGAACCCTCCATTATCAGATTATTATGACAAGTAAGGGCTGATTGTGAAAAAGGATACTAATTGGATGGTAATTTATAGGAGCACTTCTCCATTTGATTTTGTTTTGTTTCACACTTCAAGCATTGACTGAAGTCTTGCAAGTAGGACCCTCCCTCTATTCTGTGGGGCCTTTATCTTGATCTGGCCACATTCTTTTTTTTTTTCTTTTTCTTTTTTGGGTTCATTTCCGGGGTCTTTAGTGTTTCCTAGAAAAAACACTTTCTCGTTCAAGGGCAGGGGCCAGGGCCATAGACTTTAATTAATAGATTGACAATATTGTTTTAATTTAAAATGAATTGGAGAATTCTAAATATAAATAAAGTATATATTATGATGAAATCATGGCAAAGTGTCTAAAGTGAGGAAATGTTTAGGAAATTGAATAATTGATAGAAGCACAAAAGATTGTCGGCAGCCGAAGTCTTTATTACTTTTGTTTTCTTTTTGCTGACATTTTCTTCATGTCTAGATGATGTACTTAAATAACTGTTTTTTTTTTTTTTTTTTTAAGAAAAGAACTTGAATAATTGTAAGTTTTCATCACACACGTCAGGTTAAAGAGATGATCATTTTGTTTAATCTAATTAGATTTTTTTTTTTTTTTTTAAATCACACAAAAGTTACACTATTTGTATCAAATTGCTTAAGAAGAATTTCATTTAAAAAAAAATAAGCAAAATATTTAAAGTAAAGGCTGATCTTTTACGTGCTGTGTGTGATCCTTTTAGCCAAGTACTCTAGACTAGTATATGGCCAAAAGGTCTAGCCGGAAGATATATGTCTCGTTCTCTAAATTTAGATGTAAATATTGTTTAAGTCAATAAAGTTGTATTAAAGAAAAAAAAAATTGCTAATCTCTCAAGTCTTCCACTATAAAAATTGTGTTTATTTATTTATTTTTGTTGAAAAAAAGTTTTTATTTTGTTTTGTAAAAAAAAAAAAGTTTATTGTTTTGTCTAATACAACTTATGGAGAGTACACTTGATAAAATACGAGTGATGTTAGTCTGAATATCTCATTTTCAGACCAAAAAAAAAAACTCATTTTCCCTTTCCTAAGGCCAAACCTTTTTTTTTTATCATTAAAAATAAAATAAAACAGAAGGCTTGTCTTCCCCAATAAAAAAAGAAAAAAAAAAAGTTTGTCTTATAAAAGCATTCAAAAATTTCAATCAATTCATGATCCACGTTCCTAAAGTTTAGATTAGAGAAAGCAATGAGTCATTTTCTCACAACACATCAACCCATTTGCTTAGTCTTCCACTATCAAAATGCTTATGCTTTAAAAGTCTTCCACTAAAAAAAAAGTCTTTCTTTTTTAAAAGATAATAATTGCATGAGTAATGTTATAAACATAACAATTTTCACAATATTTGAATGACAAAATTTGGCAACAAATTTAGTTATAACCTAAAACTACAATTCCACCCAATATCTTTGAATTAATGTGAATTTTGACAAATCTACCATTAGATTACATTTTTTTTTTATATTCTCCATACTTGCAAAATTTTCAATAAAATTAAAGTTTACTAAATATGACATCAATCAAATGTTTAACAATAAAAAAACTTAAGGACAACCCGGTAAAAATATATCTCCAATTCTACTTAAAATGCCTACAAAATAACATATTCTCCTACTAATCCATGATTTCACAACAAACTTATCCAAATTTTTTTAAAAAAAAATTGAAAATCATGACACTATACCCAAAAAAAAAAAAACTTCATCGCATTTACAAAGCGCATGTGATGAGACTAGTAAAATCCTATTATGATTGAGTCAATTTTGACTCAAGATGTAATGTTTTTATCTTCTTCTTAATAAAGTTACAATATTCTTATCAATACATATATATATATATATATATATATAGTATGCTTGATAAAATAAGAAGAATGCTAGTTTTTTTTTTTTTTTTTTTCCTTCTTTTTGATGAGTTAACAACACTAAGACACAGGGGAAAGGGGAAGGGAGTGGGAAATGGGAAGACAAAACTTACAACACTAGCACTTCTAAAAGGGCCTAACCTTGGTTTTTTTTTTTTTTTTTTTTTTTTAAACTTTGATGAATCTCTCATTTTCCCTTCCCTAAGGCCAAACCTTAATAATGATTTTTAATTCAAAATAAAATAAAACATATAAAAATTGGACAAGGTTTTTATCCAATTACTTTAAAGATAAGCCCTTCAAACTCCTCATATATCTTTTTATTTGATGTGAATTTTGAAAATCTAACCGATAGATTGCATATTTTTTATATTCTTAACATGTATATCAAATTTTGTTCAAATCAAATGTTATTTTCTATTTGATCAATAAAATTATTTTTATGCAAAAATTTAGATCACAAAAACTTGAAATTTAAACATTTGATTGATGACATAGCTATTGATCTTTGATCATTTTGAAATTTTACAAGTATAGAAAATATAATAAAAACGTGCAATCTAGTCTAAACTATGATAAAAACGTGCAATCTACTTCCTTTGGCTCTTTGTAACAAAATCCGACGACTCAACATGCTTTCTTTAGTCTAAACTCTATGAGCATGGATCACAAATTGATTGAAAATTTTGAAGGAAAAAAGTTTCCCTTCAAACTTTTATTTTATCATTTTATTGAATGTGAATTTTGAAAATTTAACCATTAGATTGCATAAAAAATGTTTTTTTACTGAATGCCTTTCAGTAACCTCGCAAGTGCACTTAGTTGTGATTCAATCCAGTATACTAAAAGAAATGTTGATATGTATTTCTTGATATTGTTCTCTTCTCCTAACATATAATTCCTATAATCTTTATTGTATATGCATGATGATATCTGTTAGGCCTTCTGTGATTGATAAATACCTTTTTTTTTTCAAAAATAAAACATTTGGGTTAGGCAAATGCGGCATCTGGAATGGCTGTGTGTGATAAGAAAAGCAAAGAGGAACTTGGAAACCTGAGGACTTTGCAGAGTCTCTGCCTGCCAATGGGTGCTACTTGTAAAACTAACCAATGCAAATCAACACACAGTGGAGTTCCAATCAGTGCCTACACAAAATTCAAGTCAAAACACTTTCAATTCTAAAGCAATCTAGAACTAAACGGCATGCAATATAAGAATAAAGGCTAAAGCTACATGTAGTTTATCTTCTATTAGTGGCACTGTCATTTAGAGTGGAAATACACGTGTCAGTTATATATTGGTAGTTTAGAGAGTTTGTTATGCTTAAATCTTGGTGGTATTTCAGGTAGAGTTTGTTAGTTCTTATTCAGAGTATAAAATAGGAAGAACACTCATTGTAATCTTATCTGAGTTTAATACAATTTCCACATATTGAAATTCCTGGAGTATAAAAATTCATGCTTTGAATTGAATTTTAAAATGAAAGTGTTTATTTGAATTTTAACTTTTACAAAAGAGTTCCATATCTATATATCTCCATTTTATTAAATAAATAAATAATCAAGTACTATGGAAATAATCCATACTTTCCCATTTTGATTACCCATTAGTCACCACCTGTACTATGATCCAAGGACAAATTGGTCCATTAACAACAATTAAAAATACACCCCACCCACGTTTTGGATATATATATATATATATTTTTTTTTTTTTTTTTTTGGGAGGAAATCCACGTTTTGGACTAAAACTCTCATTTTGGCCATCAAAAGGAGAGTCTATTTAGACATGAAAATATAAGATCCTATTTAAAAGCTTTTCGCTTTAAAAACAAAACTTGTACCTTTTGCTCATACTAAAAAAGTAAAAATACTTGTACATTGCTCATTTTAATTTAGATTTTTAGACTTACTCCCCAAAACAAAAGAGCTTATCTTTCTTGGGAGCAACTTTAAACACGTTCCCTAAAAAACACCTATTCTTATCTTAATTATATCGTCCTCTAACTTTAACCAAAACTCTAAATCTCAAAACCCTTAAAAACATAGTAATATTACAAATTTTTTCTCCATCCAATAATATGATAAACCAAGAATAATAGGTATATACTATGAGGATGACGACGCGGTGTAGCCAAGTTAAATCATAGATATCATGTCCCTGCTTCGGGAGAACGTATTTTGCCAAGAGAGCTTTTATATATATATATATATATATAAAAGACAAATATTTTAGAGATGATAATAAAATATGTACAAATAAATAAATTATAAATAAGGTATATAGAAATTCTATTCCATATAATTAAAATGTTATTAAATAAGAAATATATATACTCAAGATATGTTGGGGGTGGAGTGACCAAAATATATATATATATCTTGTCAGAGAAAATCAAACCCATAAAAAAATGTTATTTTATGGAATAATTAATGTCTAATTTGGAGTAGGGTACTAAGTTTGCAATCCCCTAATATTGATGATTGAAGAGCCATATAAGAAGCCTCATTATTAAGTATGCAAGGCTATGTTTAAAATCCATTGTAATATTCTGGTATGATCGTGCCTTAGCTTCACTTGGCTTTTCCCACCTAAAGTCAGGTGTCCTTCTTGCTTTAACAAAGGCAATAATTTCATAATTAGTAGCCAATGGAGTGATTAGACATCAATTCATGAAACAAAAGTTGATAGTTTGAATCTCTCTTTTCTTCCTTCTCTTTAAGACCAAAACTTATTTATATTAACGAAAAAAAAAAAAAAAAAAAAAACCTCACTTCTCTATAAAAGAAGATTGTCTTATCCAAAGTTCCAAACCATTCAAACTTTCCAATCACTTTCTAATCCTTGTTCTTAGAGCATAGATTCAAGAAAGCAACATAGACATTTTCTCATTACATGTCTAACACGTTTGCTTAGCATTCTACTACAAACCAAAAAAAAAAAGAAAATAAGAAAATAAGTCTTTTCCCATTAATTTTTTATTAGACTCAAAAAACTTAATTGAAGTGCTCCTATTTTTTTTTTTTTTTTTTGGTGGGAAAACAAGTGCTCATTAAATTCACACAACCAGAAAAAGAAAAAAAGAAAAAAAGAATTTCAAGCTTACAATTGGTTGATGACCTGTTTTCTATTCACACAACCAGAAAAAGAAAAAAAGAAAAAAGAATTTCAAGCTTACAATTGGTTGATGACCTGTTTTCTATATGTCCGTCTCATGACTCTCATCACTTTTTGGGAAATGTCCTTAAAAAAAATAAGACAAGGAGTTTGAGGCTTTGAGCATTTCATTAATTGATAGTTTATTTATTTATTTTTTGACCAGATTAATTGATGGTTTAGGACTAATAAATATTTAAAATTATTTTTAGGATTAATCAAAATGATTATAAAAGCCATTATTTAGAACCTTACAATTGATTTATGACCTGTTTTTTATATTTCCATCTCAATGCTTTATGGGAAATGTCTTTAGAAATAATTGGACAATCATTTTGACGCTTTGGGCATTCTTTAATTGATAGTTTATTTAATTATTATTTTGATTGGATTAAGTGATGCTGTGATGGTTTAAGACTCATATATATTCAAAATCCAAACAATCAATAAAGTATGAATTTGTTGCTAGAGTCAATCTCCTCATTTCCCCCTAATTTGGCATGTCAGCGCCAAATTTCTCTAGACATAACACCAATAAATTCAAATTTTAATAATATTTAGTCAAAAAGTTCAAAAAATTCAAAGAAAAATATCCAAAATTTTGAGTCCCTTATTCAAATACTCAAATTAGATCAAATGTCTCCTAATCATAATGAAATTGCTACACTGCCACCATTGTGATCAAAATCAAAATAAAATTATATAAAACAATAATTCTGAATTTGTGATTGTTAAATAATATCAATTCAATTTTTAATACATTTTTTTTTTTTTAAAGTTACAAATTTTTAGTCCGAAGACTTTGAAAGGCTTAGGGGGTGTTTGGTAGAGTAGTTTGAAAATTGTTGTTTGTAATTTTTTGAAATACGTGTGAGTGAAAAAATGTATTAAAATACATAAAATACTGTTTAAAAGTTAAAAAATATTGTTTGAAAACACAAACCAAACGAGCCCTTAAAGTTGGTTTTATTTTTTGTCCCGTCTTTAGTCTCTCTTATATAAGCTGGGCAGAACTTTTTGACTAAGAAAAATTGTTTCCTTTTCACACTAACGTTGAGCTAAAGTGTCGGTGTGGCTGTAGAATCTTGACAATCAATGCTTGTGAGAAGAATTCAACATTCATTTAATGGGGATAGGGGCCATTGAAATCTAATACCGTATGCACTGGCTTTTGTTTGCTCATGGGGTGAAATTTCAATGGCGTTCTGAAAGTCTAGATATTGAGGAGCCTCCATTTTCGCTTTTGATTCTTATTTAAAAAAAAAAAAAGAAAAAAAAAAAGGATATTCTGTCAAAGAGAAAAAAAAAAAGTGCAAGACCACGAGAGTCAATTAGTTTTTTTTTTTTTTAACAAAGAATAAATTACAATTTACACCATTAAAGTTTAAGGGTGTTTAGGTTTTACATGATAAAATTTTAGAATTTGAAATTTACCTTTGAAGTTTTGACGTTATTAGATTTTACCCCTAACGTTTTAGAATTTGAATTTTACATTTAAAGTTTGGAAATATTTAGATTTTACACCTTTAAATTTTGAAATTTCTTGGTGTAAAATTCAAACACTCTCAAACTTTGAAGAATAAAATTCAAACACCCCTAAAATTTAGGGGGTAAAATTTAAATTCTGAAACGTCAGGATGTAAAATCCAAATATCCCAAACTTCTGAGGATAAAATTCAAATTCTGAAACTTTAGGTATAAAATCCAAACATACTCAAACTTTAGGTTCATAATTTGCAATTTACTCTTTAATAAATAATTCAATGTTTACAAAATAGAGGAGATGATGAAAATATACAGAGGTATTAACTAGTTGAACTACAAGACTCTTAATAATGTCAATTACTTTATACAAAGAGTAGCATGGTTAATTCGTTATCTAAAAAAAAAAAAAAGAGTAGACGTCATGAGTAGTATACTGGTATCTTTGATCTTTTACGCTAGTTGTTTTGGTTAATATTGATTTATATACTGTTAATTAAATTTAATGATTTTGATTGTGGTTCTCCTAATTTTTCAGAATTTTTATAAATTGCGTATGGATTTGGTAGAGCTGTTTTTTTTTTTTAAAGAAACCTTAAGTAATTTGTAGGGTTTGGTCGAAGTTTTCTTAATTTTGACTCTTAAAAGAAAAATAGCAGTTAATTTAAAAAATGGGCGTTGTTTCTCTAATTTATTGGGTTGAAAATGAAATGCTTAGTTTAATTTTTTCTGAAGATGAGAATGAGCAGCATGACCAGACCTCCTAGGCATCCAGCTTAACTACAATTCAATGGTATTGTATTGACATTAAGTAAACCTTTTAGCATTATTACATATGCACCATAGTACAAAACTATACGATACAAATGTTCAAGAAATAACACGTCATAGTGCCGAACAAATCTTCAAAAATAAAAAAATCATCACAGTGCCTGCACTGTTTCCTTCAGTAACATTGTGCTCACAAATCTTTTTAAAATGAATTCTGCATTTCAAAATGAATCATATATCATATATTCATATGGCAACAATCTACAATACTAGACTAAAAATAGAAAACGATGGCTCCATTTTTTTTTTATGAACACGATGGCTCCATTTTAGTATATCATATTTCTTAAACAATATTCTATCGGTAGAAAGTTAGATATGAATTAAATCACATTTGCAGTGCAGTGTCTGTTGGGTTGGGTGTATGGTATGACACCGTGTGGGTCCAGCCCACTTGATTGGTCAAAGCTCATTTACGAGTTTGTCTTCTCAAGCCACACAAAATCAGCTTTTGATTTAATGCAAAGCTGACTAGAAGCGTGTGAGACACGCTGAAGTTGAAAAGAAGAAAAGATCGGGTGCATGATGGTAGGGTGGCAAAATTGTACACCACACGCAAATCCATAGAGGGTTAGGGCAAAATTGTACACCACACGCAAAATTGTACAGTGCAATTCTAAACATAGAATTGCACTATAGCAGTATTGCAAAAAAATTTGCAATACTGCTATTTAGCATTCCCCAATGCAGATGGTTTTGGGGCTTAGAATTTCAAATTTTCCTTAGATTTGGCATTAGCATTCCCCAATGCTAATGCTCTTAGGAGGATTTAATAAGTTGGTGCTATATTCGGGTTGAAATGATTAACTCGTTTGATAATCAGGTTGATATATTTGACCTGTTTAATTAAATTACATTTTACTAATATACCTTTCAAAATATTAGTATATAAACTTATTAGTTGTTGTGGTATTTGTGATATTGAAATATGCTTTAATTTTGAAGAATTATTTATGATGCAGTTACTCATTAGTTTTGAATTTTATATTAAAAATAAAACAATGAGTTTGAGGCTCTGAGCATTTCATTAATTGATGGTTTAGGACTAATAAATATTTAAAATGGGACCGACTTGTATCCAGTGAAAGTTTTCACTAGACTCGTTGGATCTTGGACACGTGTCCAAATCCTACCGTGTCCAGTGAAAATTTTCACTGGACACAAGCCTTGCCCATTTAAAATTATCGTTAGGACTAATCAAAATGAATATAAATGCCATTATTTAGAGCCTTACAATTGATTTATGACCTGTTTTTTATATTTCCATCTCAATGCTTTATGGGAAATGTCTTTAAAAATAATTGGACAATGATTTTGACACTTTGGGCATTTTTTAATTGATGGTTTATTTAATTATTGTTAGGTTCTAAAGACTTAGGATTTTATGTATTTACAACTCTAATGTGTATTGTTGGCAAACCATGATCAAAACAGGTTGTTAGTCTTATTTAGATTTGCTCAAAGTGTGGGCGTTTTATGTAAAGTTGGAATCGAGTGGCTGCAGAAGTATTAGTGACTTTCGGCCTGGCTCGATCGATGGAATCTTGGGCAGAACGTTTTTCTGCAAAATTTTCTAACTCAGCCCAAGCCTATTAAGGATTAGGGTTTCAGATCTACTTCTCCCACTATATAAAGGAAACCCTAAACCACGTTTTTGGAACTTTTGAGAGAGAGAAGAGAGTGTCTCTTTTGTATCTAGGATTTTGTATCCAATTCTCTCTAAGTTTTTGTTGCTCATATTGCTGTTTTGTGTAAATCTCTTGTGAGATCTAGAGGAGCTTTCCTTTACACAAAGTTTAGGATTTTCAAGGTAGAGATTACTTCAACATCTTGATGATCAACTCAGTTGCTGCTATTGGAGCTTAAAGAATAACAAGCGTGGGTGCTTGTATCTTGTGGAGAATCTAAGAAAGAAGGAGTCCGTGGATTCGGAACTTGCACGTGGTCGTGTCAGTAAGTTCTACTGGTGGGTAGCATTAGGAAGTCAAGCGGGGAGCTTGTAAGTCCTTTTGTATGAATTTCGATTCTTTCGCATAGTGGATTCAGATTTATCTTGAGGATAGCTAGGTCAAATCCTCCCCAGATTTTTACCGTGTGGTTTCTTGGGTGATCATATCATTGAGTTATTTATTATTCCACTGTTTTATATTCTTGATATGATTGTATGTTTGTAATAACTTATAATTGCATAATTTGACTAAGTTAATCACTTGGCTAAATAACTAGGTTAATCTGGTTGGGTTAAGGAGTCTAAATTTCTAACAATTATTATTTTGATTGGATTAAGTGATGCTGTGATGGTTTAAGACTCATATATATTTAAAATCCAAACAATTAATAAGGGAGTCCTCCGATTTGCATCTTATAATAAATTAATAATATAAAAGAAAGTATCGAATCTGTTGTTAAAGTCTCTCTCTTCTTTTCCCCTAATTTGGCAGTCAGTGCCAAATTTATTTGGACATAACACCCATAAATTCAAATTTTAATAATATTTAGTCAAAAAGCATATAAAATTCAAAGAAAAATATCCAAAATTTTGAGTCTCTTCTTCAAATACCCAAATTAGATCAAATGCCTCTTAATCATAATGAAATTGCTATGTTGCCACTATTGTGATCAAAATCAAAATACAATCATACAAAACGATAATTCTAAATTTGTGATGGTTAAATAATATCAATTCAATTTTTAATACAATTTTTTTTTTTTTTTAAGTTACAAATTTATAGTACGAAGACTTTGAAGTCTTAAAGTGGGTTTTATTTTTTGTCCAGTGTCTTTAGTATCTCTTATATAAGTTGGGCAGAACTTTTTGACTTAGAAAGATTGTTTCCTTTTGACTTAGAAAAATTGTTTCCCTTTCACATTAACATTGAGCTAAAGATGAAGCTCGTGTCGGTGTGGCTGTAGAATCTTGACAATCAATGCTTGTGAGAATAAGTCAACATTCATTTAATGGGAATAGGGGAACTGAAATCTAATACCGTATGCACTGGCTTTTCTTTGCTCAGGGGGTGAAATTTCAGTGGGTTCTGAAAGTCTAGATATTGATGAGTCTTCATCCTCACTTTTGATTCTCAAAAAAAAAAAAAAAAAAAAGTGTATTCTCCAAGTGAAAGAAAGAAAAAAAAAAAAAAAAAAAAAAAAGGTGCAAGACCGCGAGAGTCAATTAGTTTTTTTTTACAAAAGGATAAATTACAAATTATACTCTTAAAGTTTAAAGGTATTTAGATTTTATATGCTAAAATTTTAGAATTTAAATTTTACCCCTGAAGTTTGGACGTGATTAGATTTTACACCTGACATTTTAGAATTTAAATTTTACATACAAACTTTGGAGGTATTTAGATTTTACACTTCTAAATTCTAAAATTTCTTGGTATAAAATCTAAACACTCTCAAACTTTTAAGAGTAAAATCCTAACACCTCTAAAATTTAGGAGGTAAAATTTAAATTCTGAAACATCAAGATGTAAAATTCAAATACTCCAAACTTCAGAGGATAAAATTTAAATTCTTAAACTTTAGGTATAAAATCCAAATCACCCAAACTTTAGATTTATAATTTGTAATTTACTCTTTAATAAATAATTCAATGTTTACAAAATAGGGGAGATGATGAAAACATATAAAAATATTAATCAGTTGAACTACAAGACTCTCAATAATGTCAATTACTTTATACAGAGAGTAACATGGTTAATTTGTTATCTAAAAAAAAGAGAGTAGATGTCACAAATAGAATACTGGTATCTTTGATCTTTTAAGCTAGTTGTTTTGGTTAATATTGATTTATATACTGTTAATTAAATTTAATGATTTTGATTGTGGTTCTCCTAATTTTTTAGAATTTCTATAAATTGCGTATGGATTTGGTAGAGCTCTTCTTTTTTTAAGAAACCTTAGGTAAGTTGTAGGGTCTGATCGAAGTTTTCTTAATTTTGAGACTCTTAAAAAAAATAGCAGTTAATTTAAAAAATGGGCATTGTTTCTCTAATTTACTAGGTTGAAAATGAAATGCTTAGTTTAATGCTTTCTGAAGATGAGAATGAGCAGCATGACCAGACCTCCTAAGCATCCAACTTAACTACAATTCAATGGTATTGTATTGACATCGAGTAAACCTTTTAGCATTATTACATGGGCACTGTAGTACAAAACTATACCATACAAATGTTGAAGAAATTACACGTCATAGTGCCGAACAAATCTTCAAAAAAAAAAAAAAATTCATCATAGTGCCTGCACTGTTTCCTTCAGTAACATTGTGCTCTCAAATCTTTTTAAAATGAACCATATATCATATATTCATATGGAAACAATCTACAAAACTAGACTAAAAATTAAAAACGATGGCTCCGTTTTAGTATATCATATTTCTGAAACAAAATTCCACTGGTAGAAAGTCAGATATGAATTAAATCGCATTTCCAGTGCTATTGGGTTGGGTGTATGGTATGACACCGTGTGGGTCCAGCCCACTTGATTGGTCAAAGCTCATTTATGAGCTTGTCTTCTCAAGCCACACAAAATCAGCTTTTGGTTTAATGCAAAGCTGACTAGAAGCGTGTAAGACACATTAAAGTTGAAAAGAAGAAAAGATCGGGCGCATGACGGTAGGTTGGCAAAACTGGACAGTACATGCAAACCCAAAAGACATGTTATGAGTTATGACAAGAAATTAATAAGTTATGTGTTAGGTTTAATAGGTTTATGTTATATTTGGGTTGATATGATTAACTCGTTTAATAATCGAGTTGACAAGTTGAACTAGTTTAATTAAATGACATTTTATTAATATATCATTCAAATCTTAGGTATATAAACTTAATAGTTGTTGTGGTTTACTTTCTTTGACATAATGTGATTGATTATTTATGATATTGAGATATATTTTAGTTTTAAATGATTATTTATGATGCAGTTATTTATTAGTTTTGAATTTTATATTAAAAATAAGACAAGGAGTTTGAGACTTTGAGCATTTCATTAATTGATGGTTTATTTATTTATTTTTTGACCAGATTAATTGATGGTTTAGGACTAATAAATATTTAAAATTAATTATTGTTAGGATTAATCAAAATGATTATAAATGCCATTATTTAGAACCTTACAATTGATTTATGACCTGTTTTTTATATTTCCTCCTCAATGCTTTATGGGAAATGTCTTTGAAAATAATTGGACAATGATTTTGACGCTTTGAGCAATCTTTAGTTGATGGTTTATTTAATTAGTATTTTGATTGGATTAAGTGATGCTGTGATGGTTTAAGACTCATATATATTTAAAATCCAAACAATCAATAAGGGAGTCCTCCGATTTGCATCTTATAATAAATTAATAATATAAAAGAAAGTATCGAATTTGTTGTTAAAGTCTCTCTCCTCTTTTCTCCCTAATTTGGCACTGTCAGTGCCAAATTTCTCTGGACATAACACCCATAAATTTAAATTTCAAAAAAAGCTTATAAAATTCAAAGAAAAATATCCAAAATTTTGAGTCTCTTCTTCAAATACACAAATTAGATCAAATGTCTCCTAATCATAATGGAATTGCTTTGTTGCCACAATTGTGATCAAAACCAAAATACAATTATACAAAACGATAATGCTAAATTCATGATTGTTAAATAATACCAATTCAATTTTTAATATATTTTTTTTTTTAAGTTACAAATTTATAATACGAAGACTTTGAAGTCTTAAAGTTGGTTTTATTTTTTGTCCAGTGTCTTTAGTATATCCTATATAAGTTAAGCAGAACTTTTTGACTTGGAAAAATTGTATCCTTTTGACTTAGAAAAATTGTTTCCCTTTCACACTAACATTGAGCTAAAGATGAAGCTCGTGTCGGTGTGGCTGTAGGATCTTGACAATCAATGCTTGTGAGAAGAAATCAACATTCATTTAATGGGAACAGGGGACATTGAAATCTAATACCGTATGCACTGGCTTTTCTTTGTTCATGGGGTGAAATTTCAGTGGGGGTTCTGAAAGTCTAGATATTGATGAGTCTCCATCTTCGCTTTTGATTCACACAAAAAAGAAAAAAATGGATATTCTCCAAGTCAAAGGAAAAAAAAAAGGTGCATGATTGTGAGAGTCAATTAGTTTTTTTTTTTTTTTTTTTTTTTTTTTTTTTAATTTTATTTTTTTAACAAAAGGTAAATACTCTTAAAGTTTAAGAGTGTTTAAATTTTACATGCTGAAATTTTAAAATTTGAATTTTACCCATGTGATTAGATTTTACACCTGACATTTTAGATTTTTAATGTAAATTTGAATTTTACATTCAAAATTTGGAGGTATTTAGATTTTACACTCAAATTTTGAAATTTTTGGGTGTAAAATCTAAACGCTCCCAAACTTTTAAAAATAAAATCTAAACACCCCTAAAATTTAGAAGGTAAAATTTAAATTCTGAAACGTTAGGATGTAAAATCCAACTACCCTAAACTTCAGAGGATAAAATTCAAATTCTAAAACTTTAAGTATAAAATCCAAATACACCCAAACTTTAGGTTTATAATTTGCAATTAACTCTTTAATAAATAATTCAATGGTTACAAAATAGGGAAAATGATGAAAACATACAGAAGTATTAACCAGTTGAACTACAAGACTCTTAATAATTTCAATTACTCTATACAAAGAGTAGCATAGTTAATTTGTTATCTAAAAAAATAAAGAGCAGACGTCACGAGTAGTATACTGGTATCTTTGATCTTTTACGCTAGTTGTTTTGGTTAATATTGATTTACATACTGTTAATTAAATTTAATGATTTTGATTGTTGTTCTCCTAATTTTTCAAAATTTTTATAAATTGCGTATGGATTTGGTAGAGCTCTTCTTTTTTTAAGAAACCTTAGGTAATTTGTAGAGTCTGGTCGAAGTTTTCTTAATTTTGGGACTCTTAAAAAAAATAGTAGTTAATTTAAAAAAATGGACGTTGTTTCTCTAATTTACTAGGTTGAAAATGAAATGCTCAGTTTAATGCTTTCTGAAGATGAGAATGAGCAGCACGACCAGACCTTCTAGGCATCCAGCTCAACTAAGATTCAATGGTATTGTCTTAACATCAAGTAAACCTTTTAGCATTATTACATGTGCACCATAGTACAAACCTATACGATACAAATGTTCAAGAAATAACACATCATAGTGCCGAACAAATCTTCAAAAAAATTTAAAAAAATATTCATCATAGTGCCTACACTGTTTCCTTCAGTAACATTGTGCTCTCAAATCTTTTTAAAATGAATTCTGCATTTCAAAATGGACCATATATCATATATTCATATGGCAACAATCTACAAAATTAGACTAAAAATTGAAAACAAAATTCCGCCAATAGAAAGTTAGATATGAATTAAATCATATTTGCAGTGCAGTGCAGTGCCTGTTGGGTTGGGTGTACCCGCTTGATTGGTCAAAGCTCATTTATGAGCCTGTCTTCTCAAGCCACACAAAATCAGCTTTTGGTTTAATGCAAAGCTGGCTAGAAGCCTGTGAGACACGCTGAAGTTGAAAATAAGAAAAGATCGGGTGCATGATGGTAGGGTGGCCAAATTGGTCCAAAATATATTGTAAGACAAGCTTTTCATATTACATAGGCCTTCAGCCCAAACAAATCTTACTAGCTTTCAGCTGAGTGCTTCTTGGTCATGTTCCCCTTCTTATAGATTTGAGATGCTTGTTCTGAATTCGGAATTAAGAAACTGCATACCAGTAGCATATAAATGTATAGGAACCTGATATCAAAATTTCATTTAGACCCAGGTGCAGTAGCTTTTGCAAAAATAATGAAGGAAGCAACATTGTCTAACCAGGTGATGGGCTCACCATCACTGTATTTATTAATTAAGCACACCCTTTGATTCCCTAAACATCATCTTTTTAGCCGAATGAGAACATATTCATCATAAAAAAAATAAAAAATAAAAAAGCGTAAATTCACTTTTAGTCCCTACATTTTAACTTTTTTCCATTTTAGTCCTTACATTTTCATTTTACAACTTTTAGTCCTTAAACCAATTAACACATGACATTTAAGTCATTACCGTCATCCAACTAACTGAAAAAGCTAACGTGGCAAACAGAGTTTACTGTTAGTACACTAAATGCTGACATGACCAATAAGATAATATTTAAAAATGCCACGTCAGCAGAAAATAAAAATTAAAAAAGACACATCACCATCCACACAACCTTTGATTTTTTTAAATTAATTTATCAATTTAAACAAAATGAAAAATGAAAAACAAAAACAAAAACAAAATTAGAACCCAAAATTCACATGAATTCAAATCTTAAACATGAACAAGAAAGAATATAAACCCAGAAAATTCAATCACATTAACACAAACCCAGAAGAAAAAAAAAAAAAAAAAATACTGACAAGAAACTTTTCTTGCATTTTCTTATACTTAGAACCAAACACAAATTACCAGCAAAAACATCCAACCAAACACCACCAAACCAACAAAAACATCCCCAATAACTCCACTGAAAAAGGGCAAAAAAAAAAAAAAAAAAAAAAACCTCTACACTTGGGTTAACTCGGGAATCGATTCAATTCTGTGATCGCGAGCTTGAACAAGAGATGGGATCGCAGAAGCAGCAATGGCCGAAACGATGGCATATCATTTTTGGTTCACGTTTACCCTCCTATGCCAACGGCGCCAAATCTCGGTAGAAGCAAACATGCGACCACCACGACACATGTTCTCGAAAGCTCCTTAACTGGCACAGTGGGTACCACCACCGGGGACATGAGGGATACAGGACACGGTGCGTCTGGTACCCCAAGACTCGGCGGAGGTCTGCTGTCCGGCCTTCTTGGACACGGCATAGGGTTGGCGCTTCTTGTTGGAGATCTGGGCGTGGACAAAGTTGACGATGTCGAGACGGATGGAGGCTTTCATGACATCGGGCAAAGCGACAGTGGTGATGGTATCGGTGGCCATGTCACCTTCGAGGGATTGTACAGTGACAAGGGGGCGCATGGCGACTACTACGGCGGCCATTGGAGAAGGTGCGAGATGAGGACGTGCCCATACACTCTACACTTGGGAGAGCTGAACCTAGAATACAATGCCATTTGCAAGCCAAGCGAGCTTCACCGCTTGAAAAGGAGTCCATACAATTAGAGACGGTGTACAACACACTTCAAATCCTCAAGTCGTGGATCCACATGGCGCAACAGACGTTGAAGCATGTCACTGAGCTAGTCAAAGCTCAGAAATTCGAAAAAGCTGCAAGTGATTGTTATTTGATCAAACGAATCTGGAAGCTTCTCTCCAAAACTGAATTCTTGTTGGAGTTTGGGCTTGTGTTTATTTTTTTGTGTTTGGTTGACAAGAAAAATCAATTGACGAGTTTGTGTTTGGTTGACAAAAAAGAGCATGAAAATCCTAGAAAATTTGGGTGTGTGATTCTTATATTTAAATCTGGGTTTGTGTTTATTTTTTTGTGTTTGGTTGACAAGAAAGATCAATTGACGAGTTTGTGTTTGGTTGACAAGAAAGAGCATGAAAATCCTAGAAAATTTGGGTGTGATTCTTATATTTAAATCTGGATTTGTGTTCATTGTGTTCTTGTGGAAGATGAGCCCAGTTCTACATTTATATATTGAATTTTAATTCTGTTGTTTCCTTTTTTAATTTGTTAAATTTGATTGATTAATTTTTTTTTAAAAAAAATTAGATGCATTTAAGCCTAATTTTTTTTTATTTAGTTAAAATTAATAAATTAATTTTTTTTAATTTAAATGATGATGTGGAATTTTTTAATGTCAAATTAGATTTTTTAATTATTATTTTAATAGTGTTGTCAGCCACGTCAGCTTTTGCAGTTAGTTGGGTGACGGTAAGGACTTAAATGTCACACATTAATTAATTTAGGAACTAAAAGTGGTAAAATAAAAATGTAATGACCAAAATGAAAAAAAGTCAAAATATAAAAACTAAAAGTGCATTTATGCCAAAAAAAATAAAGCAATATTAATTAGCTAAGTATAACCTTTTGTTTCCTAAATATATATATATATATATATATATATATATTTAAGTTGAATGAGATTTATTCATTAGAAACAAATACATTGCAAACAAGACTAGCAGACTACCAAAAAAGAACCAAAACAATACAAAGAGCCCAATCCACAATAAAGATAAAACACTATAGATTACAAGACAACATATCATCAAAAGCAAACAAAAGATAGAAAAATACAAAGGTTAAGAATTAGAATCAAATACAGTCATAGGGATATTTCAAAAAGAACACAACCTTTGTTTCTGGCAAAATTCACAATATGCCAGCTTGATGCCAGTCCATCTAACTTTTACGACAATAATATTGAATGTAGTTTTTTCATCTTAAAGTTGTTCTCATGCCATTGAGAGTCTTCTCCATCCAAGTTAAATATATAAGAGCAATAAAAGAAACTTCAAAAATGATAACAACAAAGCTTTTCTGCCTTTTAGAACTCCTATTGCCCAAGCTAACTATGCATCCCAAGTATCAGGTCTTCTAGGAATGGAACAAAGCCTATTAGTTAGAATACCTGGTAAGCTTGAATTGCAAAACTTTCGGTGTAGTAAGATTAATAGCATTTCATGTTGTCCCCCACATTTAGATTTTCCTCTCAAAACACGTGCCCTGAATATGAATTAAAGCTGCAAGATTTACTCATCTAGACCCATTTGATAGTTAAGTTTGAGAGTTCTTATTTGAATTAACAGGAGAATTGTACAGAAAATTTTCAAACACAAGAATTGTATAGAAAATTTTCACACAGACATGAATCTCTTTAACATTATGGGCTATAGAGAGAGAAATCAAATTGGATTGCCTTTGGCAATATATAGTCATATAGATTACCACTTCTAACAGATGAGTCATTTATAGGAAGAAACATCGTATTCATATATATTCTATCTGTCATCAAAGTAAATGATTTCTTTTAGAAATTAGGTAAAGCAGATCTAGAAAATAGTCCTAGGATTGTGCCACGTGTCCCAATATGTTTAGCACATCACCATTTATTGTAGAAAATAATCCTAGGATTGTGCCACTCGTCCCAAAATCATTTCTGTTCCACGAGAACATTTTAACAAAATAAACAGCAGGTAGTATTTTCATCATCTCTTTGTGTAAGCTTGCAAGTCCACTTAGTTGTGATGCAATCTAGTGATGATAATATGCTTTATCCAATAACTATGACGCATAGTATACTAAAATAAATGCTGATATGCATTTCTTGATATTGTTTTCCTATCCTAACAAATTCCTCTCGTGTTTATTGTAAATCCATGATGATATCTATTAGGCAAATGCGGCATTTGGAATGGCTGTGTGATGAATGTAAACTCAAATTCTTGGAGCTAAAAGTAAAGAGGAATCACTGGTTCATTAGTTTCAAAATTGGAGAATAAAGAAGAGGTTGTGGAGAAACTTGGAAGCCTAGATGAAACCTGAGGACTTTGTAGAGTCTCTGCCTGCCAATGGGAATTCCTATCGTGTTTATTGTAAATCCATGATCATATCTATTAGGCAAATGCGGCATTTGGAATGGCTGTGTGATGAATGTAAACTCAAATTCTTGGAGCTAAAAGTAAAGAGGAATCACTGGTTCATTAGTTTCAAAACTGGAGAATAAAGAAGAGGTTGGGGAGAAACTTGGAAGCCCACATGAAACCTGAGGACTTTGTAGAGTCTCTGCCTACCAATGGGTGCTGCCCATGATTTGTGTTTCATCACTGATGAGAATTTCCAGAAAGCAAGATGTTTTTCATTGCATGGTTATTCTACTTTTCCTCAAGTAAGTCAATATGCATGCTTAAAGACTAATGTTTCTCCTTTGGAATACTGTGCACATAAATTCTGACAAAAAAATCATAGCAAATTTTGCTTCCCAAGTAATGTAACTACTCTCAAAATGTTAATGACACAATAGAACTAGAAATTGGATGCCAAACTAGATTTGGCTTCCAGGCTGAACACTTCTCCTCTTTGGAGGCGTGTGATTATATTGAAGGGATAAACAATTTGGTATGCAATGTTGCCTATGAAAGTTGACTCTCTTGTTTTTCAGGTCAACTTGATACATCAAAAGTGAGAAGTAAGATGGTCTATGCCACCTCCAAAGATAGATTCAAGAGGGACCTAGATTGGGATGACACTCAAGTCAAGTTGAGAGCAACAGATCCTAGTAAAATGAGCCTTGACATTGTAAAAGGGCAAGCACTTTGTCATTTCACCCTTTTGATGTTTAGCTCTTCCTAACAATAATATTCTATGCGGATTTTTTTTTCCTATCCCTTGTCCTTTTTATTCTTTAGTGTTGTATGGACTCAAACTAAACCTGTAGAATAATGTCATACAATGAATTCATCTGTCATGATTAGCACCTTTTAGACTGTTTTTCAAAGTCATGTTTGCTAGCACATAATTCAAACTTCAGAACCCCCAAATTTGTGTGGGTTTTAAAGTAGAGTACAGGCCAATTGGAAAAGCACCAAATCTGTGCTTTAATGGAAAGAACTAAGTACCAAGGATCCATACATCCATTGTCTGGATAAAAAAGGAAAAAATAAGCAGCCCATATTAAGGGATAGATTAATAAATCTAGTTGTTTACAGACTTGCTTAAAACTGGAAAGATATAAACAAGTAACCTAGTGTTCTATTCTTTTTAGTGCAAAGTGAATAGACATACCACTCTGTACATAAATAGTTCATACAGACCATAGGCAGAAATCATACCACTACAGTGCACATGAACCTGAGTTGCCTTTTCGGAAGCATACACAAGGTCCTGCAATCAAAAAATGTATTCCCACAGAGTAAGCTTTTAGCAAGTTACATGCGCACCGTAGTACAATACTTTATGATAAAAATGTGCAAGAAATACTCGTCACAGTGCTAACTCTGTTTCCTTCAGTAGCATTGTGAAGTATGTGGTAGAAATAGAATAATAAAAGAACAAATGAAAAACTAATACAAAATGCCTCACTCTTATTCCTGAGAAATCTGGTGCTGTCAATATTAAGGATTTTCGGCCTATTAGTTTGGTGGGCAGTGTTTACAAGCTGCTGTCTAAGGTGTTGGCGAATAGGTTGAGGGTGGTTTTAGACGGTTTGATCTCGGAGACCCAAAATTCCTTTGTTGGTGGAAGACAAATCTTGGACTCAGTGTTAATTGCGAATGAGTGCCTAGACAGTAGATTGAAGTGTCATTCCCCGGGTGTAGTTTGTAAGCTGGATATAGAAAAAGCTTACGATCATGTTAATTGGAATGCCCTGCTTTATTTGTTGAATAGGATGGGATTTGGGTTGAAGTGGAGGAAGTGGATTAAGGCTTGCATTTCTACTGTTCGATTCTCAGTTCTTGTGAATGGTTCCCCGGCAGGCTTTTTTGGAAGCTCTCGTGGGTTGAGACAAGGAGATCATTTGTCCCCTCTTCTTTTCCTCTTGGTTATGGAAGTTTTATCTCGGATCCTTAAGAAAACCGAGGATAGTGGTCTGCTTCGTGGCTTTCATGTGGGACCTGTGAACTCTATCAGGGTTCGCATATCTCATCTTCTTTTTGCAGACGATACTATTCTGTTCTGTGATGCTTCTAGAGATCAGTTGTTGGCTATTAGACTGGCTTTGTCTTGCTTCCAAGCCGTAACTGGTTTAAAGATCATTGTGGGGAAGAGTGAGATTGTCCCGGTGGGGAAGGTTGGTAATATTATTGCTTTGGCTAATATTCTCAGTTGTAGGGTGGGTAGCCTGCCCATGAAATATTTGGGCATCCATTTGGAACCCCATTTTGGAGAAGATGGAGAAGAAGTTGGCTGGTTGGAAGCGTCTATATTTGTCTAAGGGTGGTAGGCTTACTCTCTTGAAGAGTACCCTCTCTAGTCTTCCCACATACTATCTTTCCTTATTTACCATCCCTGTAGCTGTGGCTGACAGATTGGAGCGTATTCAGAGGAAATTCTTGTGGGGGTCTTCGAAGGAGTGTTTTAAACATTCTTTGGTGGCTTGGGAGAAGGTGTGTTCACCTCTACAGATGGGTGGTTTGGGGGTTAGGAAGTTAGGTCACTTCAACCAAGCTCTATTAGGTTAATGGTTATGGAGGTTTGGCCAAGAAGGAACTAGTCTTTGGCGGAGGGTTATTGCCACCAAATATGGGGCGGATCAAGGGGGGTGGAATACTAAAGATTGTATAAGGGCACACGGGTGTGGCCTTTGGCGTGGTATTAATGTCAGTTGGGAGAGGTTCTCCAAACACTTAGCTTTTGTGGTGGGTAATGGTTCCCGTATTCGTTTTTGGCATGATAGGTGGGTTGGAGGTTTCTCTCTTAAAATGCTCTATCCTCAGTTATTTGCGTGTTCTAGTGACAAGGAAGCCTGTATTTCTGACTTGTTGGATCATCAGGAGGATGGGAGTAGTAGATGTTGGAATGTGAGATTTTATAGGAACTTTCATGAGAGGGAATTTGAGGCTGCCTTCTCTTTCCTAGAACTCATTCAGTCTCGGATCCCACAAGGTTTTGGGTGGGATAGACCCTTTTGGTGTCTTAGTAGGAATGGTAAGTTTGATACTCGGTCTTTCTATCATAAGATCAGGGGTACAGCTCCTTCTTACTTTCAATGGAAGGAGATTTGGAAAGTCAAGGTGCCTAAGAGGGTGGCTTTCTTCTTGTGGACCACAGCACATGGCCGGATCCTTACCTTGGATAATCTCCGGGGCCTCCATTTGGCGAATAGGTGCTATATGTGCCGCTATTCAGCGGAATCTGTGGACCATCTTCTCATTCACTGTCCGTTAACTTATGCTTTGTGGGTGCAAATGTTACAAGCTTTTGGGATTCAATGGGTCATGCCAGGCTCTGTGGTGAGTTTGGTGTCTTGTTGGAGTAATTGGTTGGGAAAATATGCTTCAAACGTATGGAATATGGCTCCTGGGTGTTTGATGTTGGTTGTTTGGTTGGAAAGGAACCGGCGCTCTTTTGAGGATCTAGAGAGAACGCTTGATCAACTACAAGCGCTCAGCCAAAATACTCTTTTTGAATGGGCTAAGTGCTGGGGTTATTCAAACTGTTCTTCTGCTGTGGAGTTCTTTTCTACCCTTAGTAGTGCCACTTAAGTTGTTCCTCTTATTCTGTTTTCTGTTGTTTTGTTTGCTGTTGTTTTGTGTTCACCATCATGAACACTTGTAATGGCTGTTTGCGTTTTTATTGTTGAATATAAGTCATATTACTTATCAAAAGAAAAAAAAAAAAAAAAACAAAACAAAACAAAAAGAAGAAAAAATTGACGGGGCCATTACCTTAAAGTTTCTCATTATTTTTGTAATTTTCAATGGGCCAAGTATTATCAAAACTCAAAGACAATTTTTTACTTGGCAAGCCACAAGAAAATTCAACAGAAAAATGAACAGTGGTAACAAAGTAGAATTACCCTTTATGCAGAAGTGCTTGTGTATATTTACATGTGAAGGCACAAGGACAGGATACAGAAACCCTTTACGTACCCATACGAAATAGCAGAAATACCAATCCTTTAAACAACTGTCAACCGCAAACACTCAAGAAGATAAAGAATCCAATATATACAGAAAACATAATACACAATCAAATTAAATACCCTTGAGAGTTATTGATAACAACATATAAAAGGCCCACCAATCCTCTTTGGCAGCAGAACCTTATCAGGAAATAAAAAGATTCAGAAAAGAATAGAAACAATGTCAAAAATAAGCCAAATTGAAATATTAGAATACATACCTTGGCCATCATTTGTTAACATTCTACGCATTATAGGGACCAAAGTTGGTTCAACTTGGACAAAATGTTGAGGAAGCCTGCTCACTGATTCAAGAATTGTGCTAATGGCACGCAAACAGCCAACTGCAGCCAAAGCATCAGGATCATCAGCTTCATCTTCAGCTTCAGCTGTGTTCATGCACCTCCAAAATGCAGCTGTTTGAATATTTATTAAAAAAAGAAGTTGTCAGGCACTTCTGAATATACGTGTAAAATCAAATAAAAATGGAGGCTAACAGTACCAAATTCTGGCATAACCCAAGAGCTTAAGGTGCCATCTCCTCCCCAAACTTGTCCACTATAGTCTCCAAAATAAAGACAAGGTCCTCATTCTCAACCTCATTCATAAGTTTAAAGAACTTTAGAACCGGACTAATCAAATTTGCAAAGTTTAAATCAAAACTATCATAAAAGTGAACAAGTTCAAAAATATATTCCATTTATCATAGCTTACATACCTCTAAATTTCTCGCTGAAAGACTATCATCTAGATCTGTAAGGTGTCCATTGACAGTAGATGTTGCAGCAACCCGTGCCCGTCTCCCTTGGATTAAAGACGAATCCTGGCCAGTGTGCATATCAAATTGAGACTGAATATGCCTGAGTTGTTTCTGCAACTCTAAAGCTTCAGCTTTATGTGCCAAAGTTGCAACCCTAGAAATAAATTACCATTTTTAAGAATTCTTTAATTAAAAAAATCAGCATTGGAAGCAGAATACTAGAATTTCATTATCACTAACCCAAAAAATTGACCACAAATACATCAACAACAAAAAATTTCATCAGAAGCTAAAAGATAGAGTAATTGTCTCCCAACTAAGTGAGGTCCTAGAAGGGGTGGCTTGGATAAGGTTTTACCTTCAGCATCTTTTGCATTAAGTGGGCACACAAAAATGTGTCATGTCATAATGAACCTAACACCATGTTTAGTTAATATAATAAAATAAAGTGAAAACCAAATACAACCCAGAAGATAATCATTGGATTCAGCATCAAATTAAGACCCAGATACATATCATCCATCATGATTCAAACTCGCTAAAATTTCTGCTCCTAAAATGAAACTCCAAAACCATCAACAGATTAAAATCAGAGAAATAAAGTATCAAACACTATGTGCATACCTTAATCCTTTGTGCCAAAAGTAAAACCACAAACCCAACAAATCCATTTCACACTTTACCTCTGTTTCATCTGTAAACCAAAATTCTTGATGTGAAGCTAAGAAGTACTTGAATATGGAAAGCGTTTTTAATTTCTAGAAGAAAGCATTTATACACAAACACAAGCATTTTGTTGGTAAGCTTACGGGGAAAGGCTAAAAGTTATGGAACAGCACTCGTTACATCTTTAGATTCATAATATTTAATAAAACCACAAAATAAACCCATTTCGAATGGAGATGAACCTAATACAAAAGTTACAGTTTAAACTTTAAAAGCCCTATCTCAAACATGAAAAAAAGGCATGCAATAAATATGCATATTTAACAAAGATTGAAACCCAAACCCCAAATATGTTTGATGCCTCATATATTTCATACATAATTTGTCAATTCAAAGCGAAAAATGTACAACAGCCATGTTTTTATTGGTAAGTTATAGAAGCGGTGAGTGAATTTCAGTCCATAGTAGTTGATAACCGTATACAAGTAAAAGCAATGTGTAGAAAGAATACCCAAAATCTTTCTTCAACGCCAAAAAGGTGCTTCCTTCCTGGCCTAGCAGAAATGCTATCATCAAAAGCAAAGTCCAAGTCCTCTCTCCCTGTAATCACCCAAAACATTTAAATTCAGTGGAAAATTGCTGACGCCTGTGATTTAAAATAAACGAAAATAAGAAACCCTAATTGAAATGGAAAATTGAAAAAGAGAGAGAGAGAGAGAGAAGCGGAGCCTGGAGCAGATCCAGTCGAGGATGGGGCGAGCGTCGTCGTATTGAAAAGGACAAAACCCTTAGCCTCCGCTCATTCTCTCTCTCATTTCTGTTTCCACAGAGAGAGAGAGAGAGAGAGAGAGAGAAGCGGAGACTGGAGCAGATCCAGTCGAGGATGGGGCGAACGTCTTCGTATTGAAAAGGCCAAACCCACAGCTCCAGTCGAGGATGGGGCGAACGTCGTCGTATTGAAAAGGCCAAACCCATTAGCCTCCGCTCATTCTCTCTCTCTCTCTCTCTCTCTCTCTCTGTGTGGAAACAGAAAGAGTCAAAGAGAGAGAAATTTGAATTGTGTTGGTTATGCAATTAGCAAAATCAAATGGGGTTTTTGCCAAAACCCCTTCTTTTTTTTTTTTTTTTTTTTCTCCCCAGGCTAAGAGCAACCACATCAGTTCGTCTAAAAATTTTCGTCTATTTTACACTTAAGCTATGTTTAGTTCCCGTAAAATATTTTCCAAAAAATATTTATTTTCTGAAAAATGAAAATATTTTCAAGTGTTTAGTTGCATTATGAAAATTGTTGTATAAAATATTTTTATGTGTTTGGTTCTATTCTGAAAATGCTATTTTCCTACAAATTTTTCACAGCAAACTCCAGCAATGAAAAACCACAACCACCAAAACAACACCACCACCACACCACCACAACAACAACAACAAAAATGAAAAACACATAGAAATCAAAATCATAGAGAGAGAGATCAGTTCGTGGGTTTCCGGCGAAGTCGAAGGCTCGGGTCGCCGGCGAAGTCAAAGGCGAGTGGGTCGAAGATCGGTGGGTCGAAGGTTGTGGCTTGAAGGCGAGATCCAGCGATGCGATCGAAGGCAAGATCGGCACGGTGCGATTGAAGGCGAGATCGACGCAGTGCTCGGGGTTCGCCGGCGACGCCTCCTGCGTGATCTGGGCTCCTCTTCTTCCTCTCTCTCTCTCTCTCTCTCTCTCTCTCTCTCTCTCCGAAAATCATTTGAAGTGAAAATAGGGACGGAAATGCATTTCAGTGGTCAAAGCTCCTTTTTTTCGGTCAAATGAAAATAATTTCCGGAAAATTCAATTTTCAAAACCAACCAAACAGCCTATTTTACGGAAAATGATTTCTTGAAATCATTTTCACCCAAAACAAACGGACCCTAAAAATCTATTTTTTATATTTTACACTATCACATTTCCAAAACACCCACACAGTTCATCTACTTTACAAATCTATTCTAATTAAATAATATTATTTATTATTTTATTATTATTATTTATTAATAACTGTTTCTCTCTTTCCCTCACCCATTCTCTCTTCCCTCATAATCTATTTTTCCCTTCCCTTTCCTTTTTCAGCTCACTGACCCGTTTCTCTCTTTCCCTCACTCATTCCTAGCTCGCTGATCCAGCTCACTCCCAGCTCGCCGATCCAGCTCACCACCACCGCCGCCTTAGCCATCAGCCGATTCGGCCTCTCTTTTGCTTTTGCCCTCCCTCTCTCCTTCGCCCCTCCCCCTCTCCTCCATCACCAACCCTTTGCCTCCCACCCCCAATCGACAACAACAATGGAAGATCCAGTGGTAGCAATGGAAGACCTGACGGCAGCAGATCGAGCGGCAGCAGATCGGGCGGCAGATCCGGCTCTGTTGGGCATTTCAGGTGAGTTTTCCGTTGAGTATGATTTTGGGTTAATTTTTTGTTGATTTTGGAATAGTTTGTTGTTGTTGATTTTGGGTTTGTCTTGGTATGAGATTTCTTCTTCCTTCTGCCGCGCTAGCTTGTTGTAGTTTGACAGAGGAGAGAGAAAAAAGAATTAAAAAATCGTTTACACGATGAACAGTAACCGTATATATTTCCACGGTTACTGTTCATTAAGACCATCATGGAAATTTAGACATTTTTACAAAGATTGATGTGGAAGGTTTTTGGGATAAAATGTGTAAATTGGAGCACTTTTTGTATTTTAGAAGAGTTTCCAAAGCTAGTGTGGATGCTTTAATGTAGGATTTTGCTTCGATGGATTTCTTTTTTTCTTTTTTTGGATTTCCACATTGACCTTGCATGTAAATCTTGAAAATTTTATCACCACACACCCTTAGTGTGGTGGTCACTCCACAAATATAAATTCTTGTGGGGTGTTGGGGGTAAGGATCTGGGTTCAAGTCTCCAAGAGGAAGCTTCACACATATATACACTTAGATTAGGTTAGAGTATAAATTTTATATTGTATAAAAAAAAAAATCTTGAATTTTTATTTATTTATAAATTTTACTTATTTGTTCTTATAAACGTTGAGAACTTTCATAGACTTCTATTTTTCTGTTCATACATGCAAGTGTTAATTATTAATTGGGGGTTCCTCCATTTGCTTCAATTTGATCGAAGCGGCAAAAATTATAGTTGCAATTTCTTTTTTAAAATTAGCTATCAAAGATTCAAAAGCATAAAATGCTTACAAATTAATTAATAAATGTACCTCATTCCTTTTCTATTGTGTATGTGTGTTTGTTTCTCACCAAAAAAAAAAAAAAAACTATTAAATGTCATCTTGTAATGCCTTAACATATCAATCTAATATAAATATATAAAAAATATATAAAATCATATCCTTGCATCCCAAACTTTCTAAATGCAAATGAAAATGAGTTTGTTTTGGAAAAGAAAAGGAACATTTGCTAAAGAGATTTAGTTATATATTTTTATAAACATAGTATTTCTTAAATGTTCACAAAATTAATGAGTTATATGTGGCAAAAATTGAATAATAAAAGAACAAATTAGACACTAATACAAAATGAGTGTATATACTTAAAAATAAAAAATAAAAATTTGAAGGAGACATTACCATAAAGTTTCTCATTATTTTTGTAGTTTTCAAATTTTAATAGAATTGAAGGGAGCATTTTTGAAAAGGCAAAAACTTGTTGCACATACGTTAATATACATATTTTTACAAGCATAAAAAAACAATCGAAATTATGAATTCTCTAATTAACGCATGTAATAAACTTTTTTTAAATGTACATATTTGCACATACTTAGATGCAGGAGTGGTATGTTAATGATGAACGGTGATAAGACAACAAGAGTATGATGTGATCAATATCAACTTGTCTATCTTATTGCTGCAGAATCACAAATGGGATTTACACTTGCAGCTAATGCAAGTTCAACTCTTTTGAAAAGAAAAGGTTCCAAAAAGAGAGGGAGAAGTCATCGGAGTTTTTTATTTTTTATAAGAGAAGTCATTAGAGTTGAAACTTGAAGTAGCAAAAAGGAAAAAAGAAAGTAAAACTACGATTCCAACTACAAAATACCAAAAAGAAGATTCAATTATTGGGATTAAGATCACCAAGGAGTTCAAATATTACTATCGTCGTTGATGTACACGCTGTCATACCATTACCCATGCAATTTTAAAGATTCTTTTTGTATATCTTTCATTTAGTTTTTACCATCTTTTTGTCAATTCTTTGATTCTTTCCCATTGGCAGTTGGCACTATAAATTTGTTATTTGAATCTTACAGTATGTATTTAGTTCTGCGGCACTTTGTTTTGATTACATCTATTTAAATGGTACAAAATATGTGTGTATGTGTATATATATATATATAGCATCTATTCTTGATGGTTGCTTTTTATCATCATATCAATACACCAATTGGTTTTTTGTTTAAGTGGGAAATAAACTCCATAACTTTTTTCGATAATAAAAGACTTTACTAGTTAAACTAACCCTGAACCAATTTTAGGTCTATATATTTGTAAAACAAGCAAATTAACATTGAGTTTGTCTAAAATTAAGTTAAATATTCTCTAGTATATAGACTCTACATTACATTCATTCATAATTGTCAAAATGATAATCGTTTCATGAACTGAATTTTAATTTTCCGTATCATGTATTATAAATACATGGACACCTAATAATTTAAAAAAAAATTATATATCTATATAATATATAAAAGGCATCTTCATTATAAATTTGCAATATATTCAAATAATGACTAATTCAATCATCGCTTATTTAATAATATTTAACAATGCTAATTAAATAAATCAAACTAATATATATTTATAACATATACATTCAAATTTATTAAACTCAAAAGTGATAATACATGACATAAAAACTAAAATAATAATTCCTTTTCGTTATATTTATCGTCTTACCTAATAAATCCAACCTAAGCTAATGTTATTATCATATTCATCATCTTGCAAATTCATTTCTTCATTCTTATCAACATTTACCATTTGTTCTTGTTCTTTTATTTTAATTAAATTTCTTTATATTTTTTCTTGGCATTCTAACTTCTTAGACTTGTAATAATAATAATAAAGAAAGAAATAATTATTTTGTCATTTAATACCATATTAATAGTATATAAAATATATTTGCAAATATGGAAGTGAAATATCAAGTGTGTAGTCTAAATTTTTTAAGAAATTAAAAAAAAAAAAAAAAAAAAAAAAAACGCTCATGGGCATGTTATTTTATTGGGCTCAATTAAGTAGCTCAGTAATGTTGTGCCAAAAACAAGTCTAATAACTCATTAGACTCAAGTAAAAGTACAAAATTTAATTTAAAAAAAAAAAATCTCATTTTAAATCGACGTGTCTGTGTATCGTATGACACATATGATTTTATGATATAATTTAAACAATATGAACCTATATATTGTATGATTCATGAACATTTTAGATACGCCCTTATAATACAAGACTTATTTTTTATTCAATACAGTATGTATAGTATGATATATATCGCATATTGTACAATACTAACAACTATAAATTCATTATAAAGTGAAGAGCTTAATATCAAAGATGTAGTCATAAGGATTTTTTTGCTTCAGACGTAGGCCATTAAGCTGAATTATGTAAAATCCTTGTCCTAACAGCCAATAACTTTAAATTATACATGATTACGGTATACCATGTATGCATTAGTAAATGAAAGGTTTTATTTTCAATTGATATATTGATTAATTAAATAGGGCACATGTTGACTCCAAGGAAGCACGTAATTTGACACTTTTATATACTTGTTACGGAAATGAGTGGGTGAAATAAATAATTCAAAAAAATATCTTCCATTAAAAAAAAAAAAAAAACAAGTTTCCGAAAGATTGTACCTGCGTAGCAGCGTAGGAACTGCATCAATATAATACCATAATAGTACCTACAGCCTATCATAAACTGATTCTTATATAACCACTTTTCAAAAATTCTTACCTAAAAATAATCTATTTTAAACTCTATTTCATTAAAATATTAATTTTTTATAATTATTTTTCTTTTTTCACATACAACAACCAGCATTCATTCTTTTTCTTCAATGAGATATGTAAAGAAAAAAAACTAAATGTAAAATAAATAATATCAGTATAAATTTATACAGTTACTATAGCAATTTTATAAATTTACATATTTTTAACTTAACTAACGTAAGTGATTTTGGGGTTTAGATGAGTGTATTCGCATTAGTATAACTTAAGAACTTAATTTTTTTAATAAATTTGTATATATTTTAACTTAAGAACTTACATTTTTTTTTTTTATACAACCACTTTTCAAAAACATCAATGTCAGATTATCTATTCTACATTTATAAGGATTGCTCTGTATCAGCACACTAAGATACAAGTACTAACTAGTTTAATACCAAATTGGTACAACTAAATTTAATGCAAAAATATCAGAAATTCTCTTAAATAAGACATTTATATTTTTATTTATATTGTTTCTTAATTGCAACATTCACTATACGGCTAAAATGGCGAAATGCACTGAATATCTTTATTTATATTTTTTGAGAATTTAATGAAGAATTTAACTATAAAATCAAATTTAAAAATATGTATTAAAATAATAATGGGTAAAATTGTGAAGTTTTCAAAAACTTGACAAAATATTATATTGTAGATTATAAATTGTAAATAATATAAATTAAATGCTAAAATTAGTTTTGCTTTTACCGTTCCTAATAAAACTCTGATTCCGACCTAGATATTTTGTTTTTGTTTTTTTTTTTTAATAATAAAATAACAATAATGATAACAATAATATTAATAATAATAATAAAAAGTAGTAACAAGTTCTGGAGAGTAGAGAGAGACAATTCCAGAAGCCGTTAGAACCATGGCACAGTAAACACTGTCGCCCGATATCGTCAGACAAGACAACTGCCGCAGAGTCTCCACAGACAAACAGAGAGAGAGAAAGGAATGAGCAATAAACAGAGAAGCGTCAAGCTGTTCTGTCCCTTAGTATCAAAGGCGGTGTGGTTGGTGGTATGGGACGAGCAGAGACTCGACCTGGGCTCCGTTGCTCGGACCTTTGGGCTCGACCCATCAACTCTAAAGCTCAATGGTCACTTCATTAGTAGAGGGGTTGATTTCATAGCCTCCTCAGTCACCTGGAACTCCCTTATTTCTTTCTTCTCTGCCAGAGGCTTCTCCACTGGCAAAAATCACCAAGACGCTCTTATTGTTGATGGCAAGCTTACCAAACTTGGCTCTAAGAGTATGTTGTTCTTTTTCTTTTCTCTTTACTTTTAAAGGGTTTCTCAGAGTTTATGGGAGAATGAAAGAAAAATTGGTATTTATTTATTTGCTTGGCTTTTCTTTTAACCTGTAGGTTGGACTTGGAATATATAGTTAATGTTATATGCTCTGTTGGGTTTCTTCAAAAAATGTGAAAAAGTGAAATAAACCTCTGTTTGTTTTGATTTTGAGATTTTTAGTGAGCAAAAGCAGTCACTTCAAACTTTCATGGTGAGACTATCTGGTAAGGGTTGAGTTGTTTGTGATATTAATTTGTAATATAATGTTGTAGCACTATTGCAAGAAGGATTGGGTCACATCACAAATGGTTTCAGAAATTTATCCAAAAAATTGAATGATGCTGTCCAATGGTGTGCACAATGCTATACAATATATACAATGTTGTACACAGTCTTTCCCTAGTGTGATTTGATCACTTGGTTCTTTCATTAAGATATGCTTATGGTTTTTCCAGGGGTGTGTGACTCTCAAGATGCTGTTAATGGAAGTTACTATGTAGCAGCAGATAAAGTTGATGGTGATAGTACAAGGCCACAAGCTGAAGATTTCAACTTGGTGAAGAATAAAAGGTTGAAGGAAAGGGACACAGGTAAACATTCGGATGTCATTGTGATAAATTGATAATGTTTTGGAAAATTATAATTTCCTAAGCTGCTTTCATACCATGGTCATTTTTTAACTCTGGCCATACTATACCATATTTGGAATTGATGTTGCAATTTTGGGAATTTTAGTCATGTGCACTGAAGAAACGTATATTTAAAGAAAACAATAAAAAGAATTTGTGTGCTTGTTTAACAGGTTGTGATAATTAAGGACGATTATAAGAAATGTCTTCAAAGTCATATGTCAATTTGGAATGTTTTTGATAATGAAGGATTGGCATAACATTATGGCTTAGAAAATATGCTTTCTGAAACTAACAAACCTGTGGTTGGCTCTTTCAGGAGGCGAAGCTCTCCATGGCCTGAGCTCCAAGAGAAAGCAGATATCGGAAGATGTAAGCCTACTCAAGAAGTTAAAGACAAATGAAACTGAGTCAGGTACATTGACTAGACATGTCACTTAAAATTCATCTGTATATATTAGTTTTTTACCGTTTGTTACTCTTGCTTGAAGTCATCAACTATATGTAATATTTCTCCTTTCCTCCAAAGACATGGAAGCCAGGTGGTCCCTGTTGGATTTGGGTTGAATATTTCTGCTTAGATGAAAGCATTATCTCTCCCTTGTATCTCAATGGCTACCCACATGATCTCACCTTTGCTTAATTTGGCTCATGTTGGAATTTCTTGTTTTTTGGAATAGAGCTTGGGTTTAACTAAATGGCCTATCCTCATAATACTGACCTGACTAACAATTTAATGACCAGTATCTTTCTAAATGTCCAACCAATTGCCCCCTTCCCCAGATACAAAAGATTTGTTTTGTGTTTTGTTTACCGTGCAAACTAATTGTAAATGATACTGTTTGGGCCTTTTTGCAGATATTCAAGGAAGAGGAAATGACCTCCCAAAAACCTTTGTACACACCCAATTTACATGCAGTTATATGAGTAAGAATTTGAAGCGGATGCGAGGAGATGAGACAATTGAAGCTTCTCCTTGCAAGAGGATGACATGAGGCTTCTTTTTGTTTCTTTCTCTTTCGTTCTCTTCCATGGTTTCACCCCCTAATAAGTTTCTTTTTTCTTTACTTCGAGTCTCCTGATAGATTGTCAACTTGTAAATGGTTTTAGATGAGGATATAAGCGTTGTAAGTTTGTAAAATTTTGTAATTTAATTGCCTTTGATACAAATATAAGGCTTTTGCTATGTATATTGCTTGAAAGGTCTTGTAATTTAATGGCCATTGTTACAAATAAATGTTTGTGATCTACCAACAATTGATTTTCAGCAGTTTAGAACATGATTTGATTTTCATTCTCTTTGCACACATGAAATCATCTTGGGATTCTAGTTTATGGGTTATTTCCTTTGGTCACTAGCAATAAATAAATTCCTATACTGGGTTGAGTTGCTCCGTGTTAGAGTATATTTTCTTTTTTTTTTTCTTTTTGCACATTACACAAACAGAAACATCTTTGGTGTGACTCTACTTATGAAAATAATATTCATATTTTAATGTCTTTTCTGCTTGAGACTCCATGAGTTCAGCCGTGGATGTTGAAATCAGTTCAATTAGGTAAAAATTGTTTGGACAACTTGATCTTGGTGATTACCATTTGTACTGTATATGAAATTATTTGGCAATCAATAACCATACCTAAACTTGGCTTTATAAGTTGGCTAGCAGTTCAGAACAAACTCGATTGAAATAAGACAGGCAGCTTGAAGAGTCATTACAACTTGTCGTGTAAAAATAATCTGTATTCCCTCAGCACTACAAATAACCAGGGGAAGTTATGCATCATCCCTTCATAGCATGAGTCACATACAATTGTGGGACTAAAACTATTAGAGTAAGGATTCATGTCGGATGTATAAGATAATTGTAGGATAAACACACATGTAAAGGCAAAATTTGTGTTTTAGTGCAAAACTTGGTAGAGTCACACATTAATGAGTATGAATGGAGAAGCGTATCAAGTAGTAGGGTAATCAATTTCACACTGAACCAAGTTGTGCAGCTTATAAAACGTTCAAGCCAAAGTAACCACTTGGCCGGATATTTCTGATACCTCACACAATAGACTTGTAAATTTTTTGGGGCTTAAAGGAATCTAAAGCATGGTTCCGATTTTAGTTGTTGTTTGTGGAGGGCTGAAACTGCCTTCTGTTTTCAAAAAGAACACTTGTATATCCAAAGAAGGAAGAATAAGGGAAAGACAAAAAGAAAGGGAATTTCTGTATAATAAATTTTGAATTTGATGGTGCAAATAAGAATGCAGGAAAGAAGAAAGGTACAGCATAGGCAAGTTTGATTGGCCTCGCCTAGTTTCCAGTTGCAAACTCAAAACTGTCGAATAGTGATTAACCAGGAAATGACGGATGAAGGTAATTAATATTTAAAGAAGTCAGTAAATAAGTCAATTCATTTAAGATGATTCTTAGCAAAGTGTGTACCCTACACATAAAACTAGGGTGTTAGTTTTGGGTTAGAGGCTCATATTGTACATACTCATTGGCACATAGTGTACATTGAAATACCTAGTTGGCTTGCTAATGTCATTCAGAGTAGTATTGCCAAAAAACAGCCACACCAGCCACTATTAAGACTTTTAGTATAAGTTTTGAACTGATTAAGGATGATGAAGTTGAGTGAGACTGAGGGGGCTCCCATTCCTTTCCTCTAAGCTTGGCAGACAACCGGGATAGCAGCTGAGGAAGCCGACCAGCTTTCTTGGAAGCTGCAAGCAGGATAATAAAAGGCAAACATTAGAAGCAGGGAAACAGCAAGCCAGCTAAATTGCAGGATATATATCAAAGACACATGGACAGCTGTTATTATGATCGGTACTGTGTTGCTCCCTCTTTTTTTTTTTTTTGATGACGAGGAATCCCCCTGAAGGTATGGGCCAGTAGGACCACCCTTGAGGGGCAAACCCCGGATGCCTACACACCCCAGTAAGCAGGCATCGGGTAAATCGTGAAATGCCTCAACTAGGAATCGAACCAAGTTTACACTCTCCCTTACTGTCGAGGCACCCTAGGTGAGGGTAGTACTGTGTTGCTTACTAATTATTCTACAAACTTGTATGATCACAAATGAGTCAATGATTTAAACCAATAGACCCTTTAATAATAAACCGAGAGAGACTTACCTCTGTTTTTCAGAATTCTTTCCTCTTTGCCAACACGTCTTCGAAGTACATTGAGCAAAGATCCAAAATATAATGCAAACACCGTGCATGTAATTGTGATGACATTGTAAGGCATACTAAAATCAGGAGTTGTCAATGGTACAAGTAATACTTCTGTGTAAGACAGAACTGGGCTCTTTTCCTGCACCACAGACTCAGATAATATATCAGATGAATAGGCAAAATTTAAAGCATAAATACAATTGATGAACTGATGGCATGCAAGGAGTAGATAGTACCTGAAATTTAGACAACATGGGTGACTTGTTTGAAAAGTTATCTTCAAGATAATGCATGCTTGTCTGGAAATTTGGAAAGATTATTACAGCTGACGGAATGTCAAACCCCTGATTAGCATCTGGAGGATATTCATCGATGTGCAAAAATCCCTATTCAGACATAATAAAGAAGTAAGCAAGAATATCAACAAATTATAATGAGGAGCTAAATGCACACTCAACTTTGGCATAGAGTAATCTCTCTCTCTCTCCTTCCTCTTTTTTTTTTTTGGCCTTTTGGACCCAACCTGGGGAGTAAACTACATATACACAACCCCACCTGCCAAGGCTATGTATTAGGTAATTCAAGGGAACTCCTAGTAGGGATTGAACTCAGGATATTTGGGTTTACTGCTCATCCCAAGCCTCCAACCACTAGGCTGCACCTTGATAGATAACTTTGGCATAGAGTAATCTCAAAGTAAGAATTATAGTTAGGTAGCTCCAATAACAATGCACTAAGGTCCCGTCTAATAAATAGGCTCAAAGTAACATTGAGGCAATAAGGTCCCCCAATCTAAGTGGCCCAAATTGCAAAAGAAAGCAATGCTTCATGAAGTAAGGAACATTTCTAAAAATAAATAGAACTTAAGAAAAGAAGGTGCATTCAAAGTGAACTACATGGGTTTCCTTTTCAATTTTGTTGAAAGGCTAGCATAGTGTTCCTAAATATTATCATCTTCACCTTCATCAAAACCAGCGTATGCTTGCCTTTTTATATCCATAATATACTTTTCTATATATACATAATTAATGTATGATCATTACTTTGACAAGTTAAACATTATTTAGGCCCCTCAAATTTGGAAAGATTGTTAAGTCCATATACAGTGCCAAACTTAGAACTTCTAAGACAAGATGATGCAAATTTTCATCAATGTGTGGGAGTAGATAATTATTTTATAATTGTGGTATAAAATATAATATGTTTTCTAAATTTAAAAATATACTTGCATTTTTTATAGCGTAATATGAGGCTAGCCATACCACATCAACCACATTATAGGATGTAAAAAATTTAAAAATATATATAAAAAAGAAGGAAAATAATTCTGAAACTTTTCAATTCACAATTATCAATAATACTTTGGGTAGGAACTCATAATCTCAACCAAAGAAAAAAAAAAGAAAACTTAGAAACTCATATGGTCTAGGCATATTTGATAACTAAAAAGAATATGCATCTCAAAATTTAGGACGGTCATGTTCAATTTAGGCCAAGTATATAGGTTCATTACTTCAGTTCAACACATCACAATGATAACATAAACAACAATTATAATTGACAATTAACAGTGGTATACCTAGAATTCCCAAGCATTAGTGGTATACTTATTCCTTACTCCCATATCTACATCAGATTGGCTGAAATCACAAACATGAATTCTATGATGTGGCTTGATGCAAATGAGTTGCAAACAAATATTAATGATAAATACGGAAAAAAAAAAACTTTTGATACACTAAACCATGATCACAAAGGATGGGAGTGGACCATGATTTCTCTAGCACAACAAATCCATAGGAGTCACATAATAGGAAATCAAGACCACCAAAAAATGAAAAAAAAAATTTTGAAAGAAAGAGAGAGAAATAACATTTTGTGTGTGAGAAAACTATACACAGAATGTGAGAGAGAATTGGAAATTTATAATAAGAAGAGCCAAAAATAAAGGAAGATAAATGGATAGAGGAAAAGAGATATCAAGGTAGTTAGTAGTGGAAAGATGAAATGGTAAAAGGGAGGGGAAAAGGTTTGAGAATGTGTAACAATAAGCTAAGAAAATTAATAAAAAGAAAAAGAGTTAAGAGAGAGAGAGAGAGAGAGTTGGAAGTAAGTGGATGATGTGGCTGTTGACGTATCTTAACAGAAGCGTAGCAACAATAAATGCTACGCTTCAATTTTTAGATATATATATAGATAAACACAAATTCCAATTTAAACTAATTGAAGCATTAAAAAAGGACCAAGTATGGAAGATAAGTCCTAGTCATTATAACACATGAAATGAGAGACTGCTTTTAGATGGCAATGAGATTGAATGAGTAAAAAAAATATCACCTGTTAAATTTCAATGATTGATTTCTTTAAACAGAGCCCTCTCAAGTATACTAACAGATATTACAGTTTGAATGCACTGTTGATATCGGTCCAATATTCAAATGAGTTGAGTAAAATTTACAATCAGATATGTTTGAATATTGTTAATAATGTCAGATATCCACAATAGAATATTTAATTTACTTTTTTGGGGAGGTGGGATTGTAAACAAGCCAAGCAAAGAATTTAAAACTTTAGGATTGTTCATTTAGTTTTACTTCAAACATGAGCTAACTTTGAGCTAATCACCAAACTATATTATATGTTCAAGCTTGGTTCATTTTATTGTCGAACAAGCTCAAGCTTGTTTAGGAGCTACTTGATTAACTTTTTTTTTTTTTTTCATATTGAGTAAAAGACTACAACTATAATTATTTTACCCATTTACAAATCTATGATAATAATTAATAACTAAATTATAGTGGAAATTATTTTATACATGTATTCATTATAAAGGTTGTACACAATGCACAAAACTCCCACTTATACACATATAAATATAAATATATATCATATATACTTAAATCAAGCCTCAAACTCACAAGCTTGTTCACAAACACATTATTACGTGTGAGGATGGCTTGTTTAATAGCCAAGCTTAAACTTAGGCTTAAGCATGGCTCATTCGCCAAATAAAGTAACATTTTTTTCGATAGATAGAGAAAAAAAAAACATTTTTTTCAAGCTGAGCCAGAGCTGTTAGTAAACAGGTCAGTTCATTTACAGCCCTAGGTGGTTGATGAAAGTTCAAACTAGTGAATTTGACAACCTATATTTATAAATAACATCATCAACTTTGTCCATTTTTAAGCTATGAAGTCATTTCAATGAATTAGCAGGATTCACTATTAAAGCCACTATATTGACATCCTATGCAACACATGACATAATTGGCAGTGTTTCACTTAGGGGTGTACACGGTTCGGTTCGGTCGGTTTTGGAGAGGTTTTTTGCACCACACCTATAGGGTGCGGTTTCACCCTATGCTTAACCGCACCTCACTTTTGGAAGATAAAAACCGGTCTACACAAAGTGCAGTTAATTTTAGCGGTTCGGTGCGGTTCGTTCGGTTATATGTGCTGAATTTTAAAAAATTCCTGTTCTAAGCTTTGGGCTTTTAAGCCTTTAAAAAATAGCATTTTGAGCCCATAACTTCTTTCAACTGACTTCTTTTTAACTAATCCTTTCTTTATCAAGTTTTAACCACAAGAAAACTCCAAACATCTCACCAAACTCCTAACATTCCAAAACAAATACACAATTATAAAATATCAAAACTCAACTATAATACAACTTAAATTCAACCTGTCAAATTAAACATGTATTTATTAAATACATTAACACATTAATAAATCTAAACTTGTCACAAAATTCCAAATCAAACACACAATTATAAAATATCAAGTCTCATCAACCATAACAAGAGAATTCCAACCTGGCAGCAACATTAACATTAATATTTCTATTATAGTAATCACATCAAATTACAAATACAAGCAGTAGCACAGCCCCAAAGAGGAGTAGTTGTGCAGCACTACAAAATAGTCAAGTAGTGCTTGAGAAGCACTATACAAATATACATAATAGATGTTGGACCAAAATATACAATTGGTACACTACAAAATTACATATTTTTCACAAAAAATGGAGGCAGTCTAGTCTACTAAGACTAATAGTGTGTTCATTCAGTGCTTTGTGTTGTCACATGTGCATCTAATAAACAAAAATAAAGCAAAGAGCAAAGAAGCACCAAGCCAGCAGCAGCCCAAACACCCAAACACTCCTAATTTGGTCATCTCCATGATTAAGTAAGCAATTCAACCACAAAAAAGTTCTGCAATCAGCCAGCCAACAACTCCAAGTCATCATTTACAAAAAACTTCATCCCTACAATGTCAATCCCCAAAAAATAATGATAAGTAAAAAATAGAAAGCAATACATGACAATTAACACCATTACAAATAGCAGCCAACAAACATAAGCAAATTACATAAAATTTTTAAGTTACCTTAGGTAGCTAAGTCCAAAAAACAGCCCACCTTCCAAATCAGTCTAGTACAGAATCTGTGCCCACAGTGGGTTTTGGTGCAAGCTCTAAAAGGGGAAAAAAAAACAAAACAAATTGTATATAAATAATAACTCACAAATAAATAAATAAATACAAGAGAATTTATAAATAACAAAAGCAGGAACAAAAATTAGAAAAGAACATAAGCACATTACCCGATTCAAGTTCATAGTTTTCCACTTCATCCATTGCCTCTCGAAGGTTAATTGGTTCAGTTGAACTCTTGGACCTCAACCAATTTTGTGTACAAATCAAAGCTTCAACAGTATTAGGAGACAACGAGCTACGGAAAGGATCTAAAACACGACCCCCTGTGCTAAATGCAGATTCTGATGCAACAGTAGAGACGGGAATTGCCAAAACATCACGTGCAAGTTGAGAAAGGATCCTATATCTTGAAGAATTCACCCTCCACCAATCAAGAATATCAAAGCCTTTCGTCTCCGGATCTACACTAGCTTCTAACAAGTATTGATCCAATTCAGATTTGCATTCTACACTATCCTCATCTGCTAAGTGCTGTTTGTAAATACTATTATACCTCTTCATCCTCTCTTCTGCACTACCAAAGCTACTTAGCATGGAGGACATGGCAGCAACATCACTACTACCAAACTCACTAGTCCCACTAGCACTAGCACCACATGGGGTCCCCATTGCTCCACTATAGTGATTGTACAATCTATTCAAAACTTCCCTAACTCTCAATCCTAACTCATCAGCCTTCTCCTTGTCATACCATTGCTTAAACCAAAACCTCACATATTTCAATTTATATCTAGGATCAACCACAACAGCCACAAACAACATCAAATTTATCCTATCAACACTTCCCCAATACTTATCATACTTCAATTTCATTCTTTGTGCCATACCCTTTAACAAAGGATCACCCCTACCATTACACAATTGATTTAACTGGTCTTGAAGACTAACAAGCTCATGGAAATACACATTAGTTGTCACAAACAAGGAACCAGAAAATCTTAAAGTTGCCTCATAAAACATACCAAGAAACTTTGTAAAAAGTCTAACATTTTCCCAATCTAAAAATCGAGGGGGACCACTAGATGGATCCTCAAAATAACGAAGAAAATGCCCATCATCTTCCTCCATCCTTTCAAATGCAGCCACAAACTTTAGTGCACTATCTAACATCAAATAAGTTGAATTCCACCTAGTAGACACATCAAGACACAATAAACTTTTGCTTTGAATTTTTTCTTTTTCAACACATGCCTTAAACTTCTCAAATCTATTAGGAGAGGATTTCACATACCTCACTACATTACGAACCCTAACAATTGACTCATTAAGTTCCTTTAGCCCATCTTACACAATTAAATTCAAAATATGAGCACAACAACGCATATGAAGAAACTCACAACCCAAGAGGCTACCCACCCTATCCTTTGTTTTCCTCCTAAGATATTCTATGGCCACATCATTTGAACTTGCATTATCAACAGTAATTGTAAAAATATGATCAATCCCCCATTGAAGCAAACAAGACTCAACCACCCTACCAATAGTCTCACCCTTATGATCAGGTACTAGGCAGAAATTCAAAATCTTTTTATGATAAACCCAATCAACATCAATATAATGTGCAGTCAAACAAAGGTAATTAAGGTTTTGGATTGAAGTCCAAGTATCAGTTGTCAAACACACCCTTTGACCAGCCATTAAAACCTTTCTCAAACTCTCCTTCTCCCTAATGTAAAGTCTAAGACAATCCCTTGCAACAGTAACCCGAGAGGGAACTTCAAACCTAGGCTCTACCTCAGACATAAAATCAATGAATCCGCTATGCTCAACAAACCTAAAAGGTAGTTCATCAACAATTATCATCCTAGCCAAGGCCATCCTTAGTCTTTCCACACTAAACTTCCTTAAAACCAGCTCATTACCACCCTCTCCCTCCCCTTTTTTTTTACTTTGGTAAGTCAAAGTGGTTTGGCCTTTATCACGCCTATAGGGGTACTTCTTACAACCAAATTTTATATGAGACCACATGGCAGAGGTTCCATTTCTTTTTGGGTGACAATTATAACACTTTTTACAATAGTTGCAATGGGACTTAGGGTAAAGGGGGTCACATCCCTCTATTCTAGAAAAATGGTCCCATATCTTAGAAGGCTCTTTACCACCATTAATAGTAGCTTGTTGAGTTTCTGTTTGTGTTTGAGGGGGTGCAGCACCTGATGGTGGAATGGGAGCTTGTGTATTTGGTTGATTAGCCTCAGCACATGAACTAGGAGTAGGCTCAGTAGAGGGGATGGAAGAAGAAGCACAAGCAGCCATGATCTAATTACATTCATATAAATAACAATCACATATACATAGTAATTAAGGAATCAACAACAAATAAATTGTGCAAGCAACATTTAACTTTAACACACAGTCATACTCATACGCTAATTTTAATAACATATTAGTAAACAAAAACTATACAAGCAGCTTTCTCAGTGCTAAAATCACAACAAGATAATCAACTAAAATCACAACATATTAGCATGATATAATAAACTAAAATCAAAAAGTATAATCAATCAATAGGATGATCAAAAAATAAATTTACAGTCTTTGAACCATAGAAACAAAACCAAACAGCAAACAACTTGAGTGAACCTTTAGAAAAAAATACACCAAAACTAAAAGCAAAATCAAACACAAACATGAAAGTTTGACACAACATGGTGAATTGAAAACAAAATAAAAAATAATCCTTAAAAGATAATCAAACACAGAAGAAAAAAAAATAAAAATTGTGAACTCAAAACAAATATAAATAGTATGAGAAAATACCCAAGCCTTCGAGATTTATTCCTTTACTAGGCTGAAGCTGAATCTTTTAAATCACCCCTGAAATTAGGCCTGTTCAAGAATTCACCGGCGCCGACAAAACCGCCCGAAACCGCGCCGATCCGACCGCTGAAAGCTCCACCGAAGGTTCCCGGCGCGATGATCGGTAGGCTTTTTCCGTTACCGAAGTCGGCCGGTGCGGTGGTCGGCAGCAAGATCTGCAAACCGAAGAAAAACCGAACCGAACCGATATATATATATATATATATATATATATAACTTATACTTCATCAGTTTTAAAATAAAAGAAATTGAGAGGGAGAGGGAGAGATTTCCAGTGACGTGAAACTGAGAGAACAGAGTAGCAAGGAAGAAGAAGGAAAAATCTGAACGACACCGTTTCTATTTTTTTTTTTTTTTTTTATATGGTTCAAAACGACGCCGTTTTGGGACCATTTTAAAAATTTTCTATCAAGTTCAAACGGCATCGTTTTTGTGTCAGAATTTAAAAAAAAAAAAAGAAAAAAAGGGAACACCAGGAACGAATAACGATGAACAGTCTGACTTAGTGTTGTCTTGTCTAAGTAACTTAGTGTCTCCCACTTGCAATTTTTTGAAAAAAAATATATTAAAAAAATAAAAATAAAAAAGCTGTGGCCTGTGGCCGGATGATTATTGTGTTTGTGTAAGTGTAACAGTCAGTTTTTTGAAAAAAAAAATATTAAAAAATAAAAATAAATAAATAAACAGCCGTATGTTACATAGTGTGTTACAGTCAGTATTTTTTTTTTTTTTAAATATATATAAAAATATGCCTGTTAATGTTTGAGTGGCTGATAGACTTGTTACTGTACAAGATATTTTTTCCTTTTTGATATCAGCCACACACGTCTCTTCTCCACCTACTAAATTGCTTTCATTTCTCCTCCTTATTCTTTACTTTCTTCTCTTCTCAAGTCTCCCAGTCACACGCTACTCAGAGTCTCAGATAGAACTCAGTTGTTAGAAGCTACTTCAGTTCTCTTCCAAACCCTAATCCCGCCGAAGAACAAATAGTTTTTCCCTCTCAATCTCAGGCTCTCACTCTCACCTAACCATTTTTCTCTTCTTTTTTTGCTCTCAGACTCTCAGTCAGCCACATAATGACTCTTCCAAACTCTAATCCCGCCGAAAAATTAGTAGTATTTCCCTCTCAATCTCAGATTTTTAGGCTCCCACCAACCATTTTTCTCTTCTCTTTTGCACTCAGGCACATAATTTTTTTTCCATATCCTAATCCCGCCGAACAAACAGTAATTTTTCCCTCTCAAATTCTCAAGCTTAGACTCCGACCTAACTTTCCTCTATTTAAGAACACAAGCTCTCAGTCTCACTGTCAAGACTCATCTCTGATTCTCAGTCTCACTCTCTCACAAAGAAAAACTTTCCTCTCAAGGTCTTACGAAATCCCTAATACCTAAGACAGTCAATCTCCTCTTCATCTTTGTTCTCCACTGTGGCTCTGCTCCTATGTAGTTCTGCCTCTGGTAACCCTAACCCCTACTTTGTTTTAGTTTTATTTTATGGTCACTAAATGTTTCTTGTTGATTCTAATTTTTTTTTTTGGGGTTATTTTCTTGTAATTTCAGGGGTGATTTAAAAGATTCAGCTTCAGCCTAGTAAAGGAATAAATCTCGAAGGCTTGGGTATTTTCTCATACTATTTATATTTGTTTTGAGTTCACAATTTTTATTTTTTTTTCTTCTGTGTTTGATTATCTTTTAAGGATTATTTTTTATTTTGTTTTCAATTCACCATGCTGTGTCAAACTTTCATGTTTGTGTTTGATTTTGCTTTTAGTTTTGGTGTATTTTTTTCTAAAGGTTCACTCAAGTTGTTTGCTGTTTGGTTTTGTTTCTATGGTTCAAAGACTGTAAATTTATTTTTTGATCATCCTATTGATTGATTATACTTTTTGATTTTAGTTTATTATATCATGCTAATATGTTGTGATTTTAGTTGATTATCTTGTTGTGATTTTAGCACTGAGAAAGCTGCTTGTATAGTTTTTGTTTACTAATATGTTATTAAAATTAGCGTATGAGTATGACTGTGTGTTAAAGTTAAATGTTGCTTGCACAATTTATTTGTTGTTGATTCCTTAATTACTATGTATATGTGATTGTTATTTATATGAATGTAATTAGATCATGGCTGCTTGTGCTTCTTCTTCCATCCCCTCTACTGAGCCTACTCCTAGTTCATGTGCTGAGGCTAATCAACCAAATACACAAGCTCCCATTCCACCATCAGGTGCTGCACCCCCTCAAACACAAACAGAAACTCAACAAGCTACTATTAATGGTGGTAAAGAGCCTTCTAAGATATGGGACCATTTTTCTAGAATAGAGGGATGTGACCCCCTTTACCCTAAGTCCCATTGCAACTATTGTAAAAAGTGTTATAATTGTCACCCAAAAAGAAATGGAACCTCTGCCATGTGGTCTCATATAAAATTTGGTTGTAAGAAGTACCCCTATAGGCGTGATAAAGGCCAAACCACTTTGACTTACCAAAGTAAAAAAAAAGGGGAGGGAGAGGGTGGTAATGAGCTGGTTTTAAGGAAGTTTAGTGTGGAAAGACTAAGGATGGCCTTGGCTAGGATGATAATTGTTGATGAACTACCTTTTAGGTTTGTTGAGCATAGCGGATTCATTGATTTTATGTCTGAGGTAGAGCCTAGGTTTGAAGTTCCCTCTCGGTTTGCAGATCTTGCTGCCGACCACCGCACCGGCCGACTTCGGTAACGGAAAAAGCCTACCGATCATCGCGCCGGGAACCTTCGGTGGAGCTTTTAGCGGTCGGATCGGCGCGGTTTCGGGCGGTTTTGTCGGCGCCAGTGAATTCTTGAACAGGCCTAGTTTCACTCTAAGATACAAAGTTATTCATTTATGAAACCTTAGAAAATGGCGTTGTGCATCTGATCAAAGAAGATCAGTGATTCAATCAGACAAAACCAGAGCTTAGATTCAGAAGAAATTTTTTATCAAATAAATGAAATCACAAAAAAAAAAAAAAAGTGAAGAATAGCTAGATCATATGATTCATACCTTGTCAAACTCTAAAGTTAAAGCTGCTGATTTCACAGCACAAGGAAATTTTAGGACCAGCTCCATCACCCCAGGCGATACCTTGTCTTCAGAAGGTGAAACATTCATCTTTTCTACAACATTAGTGATAGCCTCAGGTTGCCCATCAACAAAAACCCGTAGAGTATGATAATAGACCTTAATATACCAAGGCACAACTTGAAAAATGTCGGCTTGCAACTTACAACTTTCTTCACCAATATTAGCACTCAGGAACCCCTCCTCCAAATCTGTGGATATAAAAGATATTGCAATAGTGCCCCTTTGATTCCCACTACCCATTAAGAACCTACTAGAGTGTAATGGTGCTCGTGGACATGACCAAACTACAGGAAACTTCCATGTAAGGCCCAAATCAAATGGCTCAAAGACACTGTACCTCTCAATTGAATATTCATAAAGAACAGATGAGCTCTTCCTATGCAGGCTCTTTACTTCTTTAAACATCTTGTCTGGCCTAACAGACAATTCAAAACCAGGGTTATCCTTCAACCCTCCAGAGCCTACATGATCAGGCCCAGTTATCGTGTTGTCCTTCTGCAGATTCTCAAGCTCAGTGACTAAGCCTCTCTCAAGTTGAAGGTAAACATTACTAGTCTTTGCGAGAACGCATCTTCCTGTGACTTTCCTCCCAAAAATTGAACTCAAAGACCAGCTTGGTTGCAATTTTGTCTCACTCAAAAAAGTTTTACTCGTTTTGTGACTATTAGGCTGAAGAACAACTGTAAGAGCTTGTTCTAGTACAATTCCTGATTCCACACTGCTTGAATGAAATTCAGATGAGGTCAAGTGCAACCGTTGAGAATGATAAAATCCTCTATATATGGAAGGTCTGTCCAATAAGGCAGAAAGCCCAGCTTTGTCTCGACATGGAAGTAGCTTCAACCAGGGAGTTAGGTTCTCGGTGCAAACAGCCTCACGGGGTAATGTACCATACCTCAGACTGCCTGACGATGGGTGAAAGCCCCATTCATGAGCAGAATAAGTTGTAGAAGACTCTAGGAAGTTTATGGAAGCACAAAAAAGACCTGAAAGAGTATGGGTTAAATTCTTCCAGGAAGCATCAACCTGATCCTTAGGGACATCAAAGACAGCCCACAACTCTACTCCAGGAGGCTTTGCATTGCTGCTTGAGATGGGGTCAAATCCACCCCAGCGATCATAGTTCCATCGGCCTTGTGTGAAAGATAATTCCATTTCCTTAACGTGAAATTTCTGAACCTGCCCAAGCAATACTATTTCAGGAGTTATTTAGAATATTCAACATATTACAAAAATTCACCTTAATTTTAGGTTGAGACTGTTCTTTGGGGCCAAAGAAAAACAAAAGAGAAACCTAAGGCAGCAATTAGCATTAAGTAATCTTAGGAACACAAAATTTTCTCACAACTTTTATGGCTTGGCCTGTTGTGATTAAAGCAACATCACTCCCGCTGGAGTACACCAATCACAACATGCCATATAAGTAGTTTTGAAAAATATTGTGTCCCTAGACTTATTGATTAGTATTACCTTGTCTTTGTTTGCCAATCAAAGGTACCAGAAAGGGAGGGGTGTGTTTTCATTAAAAAAGGCAAGAAAATAATGAATTGCAACCCCATTGCATTCAAGGTCTTCACTTGAGAATAAGTTAAAAATGTAAAGATGAATTTCAAAACAGCAAATGGTCACAATTTCCAGGATATGTAATTGAACAACACGAGACTTGTAGTTAAGCGTAGAACATTAGTCACATAGCACAAAAGTAAGTTGTCCCTCCCTAGTCCCTATATCCAAAATGGGTATTACTTATCCAATTCAGCTTCTAAAGGGGCAGGTTATTGTGAGTTTGATAAACCCCCCAAAAAATTACAAAACAAAAACAGACACCCATTTTTTTTTCTCTTCCAATTTATCACTGCTACTCACAGATATCAATATTTTTGCTTTTTGGGTCCAATATCAAATGCTCAAAAAACCAAAAAACCCAACTTGGAATTAACAAATAAAGCGAAAAGCAAAAGACCCAGATGACCAAAACTACAAGATCCAACAAAATTTCTCAGTTTCTCATTATAGAAAAAGAAAAAGAAAACAGAGGTGAAGGAAATGGAATAATAACATACAAGTTGAGCAATGGCTTTGGGAAAGAGGTGGTGGTGGCGGCCATGGGAGGTGGAGAGCGGAGGAGCTGTGGTTTCGAAGTGGAAGTGCGCCAATACTTTCCGATCGGGCAGTGGTTTCAGAAGCAACTCTTCCGAGAATTCTTCTTCGAAAACCGATCCGAAGACGGCGAAGATTGTGGAGAAGCAGATTTGGAAGGAGAGTATGATAAGGATTGAGTGAGTCCTTCTTGGAAGATGGGCCATTGAGTGAGGATTTTGGACGTGAGGATTGTGTGAAGCTATAGAGAGTCCGCCATGAGAGAGAGAGTTGAAGAAAGGAAGAGAGAGAGTGTGAGTTTCAACTTTCAACTTTTCAAGCTGTGCTTTGGTTTGTTTTTCTTCAAAGAAAAATGTTGGCCGAACCAAAATTCAAACTACGCCGTTTTACAGTTTTGGCCTTTCGGGTGAATTATCATTTTTTTTTAAAAAAAATTTAAAGTTGAACTTTTATAATTTTCTATATCTATACTATTATTTAAGAGGTTTCCTGCTTGGATTCCTCATTTTTTAATTCAAAAATACTCTTACACTCTTATAGTTATGTAGAGATAAAATTAAAGGACAATCTGGTAAAAATGCAACTTTAACTCCTACTAAAACATTGCCTAAAAAATAGGATCACTCTTCTATTAATTTTCAAATTGATTTATTCACTTATAAATTAGATTTCTAAAATAAAAATTATATATATATATATTTATATAAACACAGTATTTTTTTTCTACAAAATAGGACCACTAACAAAAAAAAAAAAAAAAAAAAAAGCCTCATCGCACGCGCGATGCGCGTGTGATGAGGCTAGTCCATACTACTATTTAAGGAGCTTCTCCTGTTTGGATTCCTCATTTTCATGATTCTAAAATACCCCTACATCTCTATGTTTAAGTAGAGACAAAACTAAAGGATAATCTGGTAAAAATACAACTCTTAACTCCTACTAAAATATTGCCTAAAAAATAAGATCACTCTCTTATTAATTTTCAAATTACTTTTATCCACTTATAAATTAAATTTTCAAAATAAAAATTATATATATAAAATAAAAACACATGTTTTTTTTTCTTACAAAATAGGACCATTAAAAAAAAAGCCTCATCTCACGCGCGAAGCGCATGTGATGAGGCTAGTTATTATTTAAGGGACTTTTCTTGTTTGGATTCCTCATTTTTTTAGTTCAAAGATATCCTTACACCTCTATGTTTAAATAGAGATAAAACTAAAGGAAAATCTGGTAAAAATTTAACTCTAACTTCTACTAAAACATTGCCTAAAAGATAGGACCACTCTCCAGTTAATTTTCAAATTACATTATCTACTTATAAATTAGATTCTCAAAATAAAAATTATATATATAAAATAAAAACACATAATTTTTTTTTACTAAAAAAAAAAAGTCTCAATTTTTTTTATACTAAAAAAAAAGTCTCATCACCCGCGCGTGTAATGAGACTAGTAATCCTTAAATAGTCTTAAACTTCAATTTTTATCAAATTGGTTTTACGTCTATTTTCATCTATAATGTTTTGTTAAGTAATTATAAAAAAAAAAAAAAGTAAAAAATCTTTTTTTTTTGGGGTAAAAATACTATTTAAATCTCTACATTTAGGGTCGCTTTCAATTTGGTCATTACGATTTGGTAGTTGTCAGTTTAGTTCCTCTTGTTTCTCTTATTTTTAATTTGCAGTTAATTTGGTTCTTACGGTCAACTTACTAAAAGAAATTGATTGCAAGTGAAAAATAATAAAGACTAATTGACTGCTAACAAAATATAGGGACCAAATTGACAGTGATTCTAAAATGGTAATTTCATTTTTGTTTTTAGACATGATGAAACATGTTAATTTTATAAGACAGAATGACTAACTTGATTGGGAAAATTTGAAGTTTAAGGACTAAAATGATAAATAAAAAAATGTATTAGAAAGAAAAAATAGGATAATTCGTCCAAACTTAAATCATATAATTTGGGTTTTAGCCTAAAATGATTATTTAGGCTTTGTATTAATTATTTTTTGATGTTTTATTGCAATCCTGAGAAGATCCAAAAATATTTTTATGTTTTTAGCTCATACAAAAGATGAAAAATTTTCCTCAAGCAAGATTGACAATTTTTTTTCATATGAATGATACTAGGAATTTTGAATTTTACTTCATTTCTATGTAAGTTTGTTAAGTTATTGTAGTAAAATTAATAGGACTTTTAGCATTTTCCTTCTCATACTTATGAAAAAAAAAAAGCTCAAAAGATATGTGCATGAATTACAATCAAATGAAGTAAGTTTGCATGAATTACAACCTTCTACAGTAATTTTGAATGAATTACAATGAATTATAAATTTAGCATCATGCAAAATTTACTGTAGAAAGTTGCAAATTATTTTCATTGTTTTTTATTCTCTCTCTCAGATCATGCGATGGTGTGATGATGGTGCCCAAGGTCGTGCGGTGGAGGCATTGTTGGTAGTTGGTGGGTCATGGGCTGGTACAGTGGTCGTGGTGTTGTGGGTTATGTGTTTTGGTGGGTCTTGCGATGGTGGTGCGGGTCTTTTAAGATTGGTTTTTTGCATTGGTAGGTTTTAGGTGGCAGTGGTAGTTGGTTGTTTTGCTGTGTGGTGGTTTTTGTGGTGATAATGGTGGCTAGTTTTTGTGGGTTTTTGGGTGGTTGGTTTTTTTTTAGAAGTGTTTTTTTTTTTTATATTACTTTAATTAATAGGTTGTATGTTAAAATAGAAGATGGAATGTAGGGTGAATTGTGAAATAAAACTTTACCTATTGTCTAATATTAATACACAAAAACTTAATATCACAAATATATCTTTAACATTACTTGCAAACGCAAAGTAGAAGTTTGATAATACCTTGTGTTTGGAATATAAGCTTGTGACTTTGACTAGTTGATTAGGTTGATTCTTCAAAGATGCCTTGAAGGTGATTAGATTTGATGAATGATAGATTAGGCATAATGTGGAATGAATCTGTGAGAAAGTTAGCAAATTTCACGAATATGTTGAACCCAAAAAGGAGAGATGGGTAAATGTGGGTTTTTTTTTTTTTTTTTTTTTAAAAAAATTTAAAGAAGAAAGACCTACCTTTTTATTAAGAGAGACTCTTTAAATATAGCTTCAATGTGTGGTGGAATATCCTCCATCTAAACTAATAATTCGAGAAACAAAATTGCCTGTCTTGCAAGTGAATGTGCAATAGAATTACAATGCCTACATGAGAAAAGATAAAAGCTGAGAAAAAAGAGGCAAGTATTGTACAAACCAAACTATGCCTGAGAGTTCCAGGTACTCCGAAGGGCAGTGGTGAGTATCTCACGGTCCCCCTCCAAAATTACTCCATCCAGGAAATTGCAAAGCATGTCTCGCTGCCAGTGCTTCAAATTCAAGGACAGTATGAGGTAGAGGAATATGTTAAGATAGTGAGATCATAACCAATCCAGATGCATCGCATATGACTACTTCAAGTCCAGCCCAATTATCTATATGAAAAAGAGCCCCATTGAAGTTTATCTTATACCAAAGATGTATCCGGAAGTTGTTGATCTCACTGAAGGTAAGGAGGTAGAAGTACGATGCAGCTTAAACTCAATTCATCGTTCCTTGGACTATGGTACAATTTGCTCAAGTGTGCCTACTGCTTTGCCCACTCGAAGGTTATTTCGTCGATTCCATAAAGCCCAAATCACCATCGAGAATAACTCGGGGTCTCTGGTTAATGGTGGCATGTGGGAACACATTTGACATTAACAAGATGTTAAACTTGTTGTTGGGTTTTGGCTATCGAATTCTGTATAAGCGTTTAGTGTGCTAGTTTTTGGAAGATAATTGATTGAGAGAGGGTTCTTAAGATAAGGAGGGTTTTTTTTTTTTTTTTTTGGTTTATAGATTAGTGTTATTTCTGCCATGGCTACATGTTTTTTGCATTTTTGTGTTTGCTACATAAACTCAGCCAAGATCAAACTTTGCTCTAATGCTATTTTGAATATTATTAAAAAAAAATACACATAATATTATTGGGCCTCTAGAACCATTACACATTAATACACATAAAACCAGTATCGCACATATTTTTAACAACTTGTAAATGTAGGAATGTATTCTTAAAGAACAAAGTGAGAAATTGATCCAAGTTTCTCATAATTTTGGTGTCGGTGTCATTGGACCCCCTTGAAACTCACCCTGTATTTTATTAACTTCGTTATCTTTCATTCTTGTGCTCCTTACCTTATCAATTAAAGCACTCTGGTGGTGGTGTAGGGTACCTAGGCCTATCAGAACAATAGTCATAGTTCATGTACTTATTTCTCACATTCTCATACTCTCTTTGCTGTCTATGATCCAATTTCCAATACTTTTCCAAATTCCACCAATACTTGGAAGAATAACATTGTTGAATGTCTGATGAGTTTTGAACTGGGCAGGTAGCAATGCCAAATCCTTGGTAGTGTGCATTGAATGGTGCATGAGTCCAGTTAATTTTTGTTTGGCCTCCATCAGTTGCCCAACTATCTCCATCCCACAAGCTGGCTTCTATGTGCATTGGCTGTGATGGGTAGTCAACTCCAATGTTTTTGTTGTTCTTAAACACTCTGATGGGGGCATTGTCCACATAAAATCTGTAATTATACACAAGGTTGTAAAGCATCATATTAGGTATCACAGAGAGAAGGATAGAGAGATTAGGGTATGGATCCTCAACAAATATATATATATATATATATTGACAGTTGAAGTGGCAAATTGTGATTAGTATATAATAAAAAAATTTATGTGTGAAAGTTGCATGGTTTTAAAAATTGGACTTGACCGATCGGTCCGATTAGTTTAATTAGGAATTGAGCACTAGTCAAATCCCGTAAAAAGTAAAAACCTTCAAAATCAATGAAAATTGGTCAAAAATTTGCCAAAATCGGTCAAAAACAGGGTTGAACCAGGAATCAGAGGCAAAAACGATTTTTGCCCCAATCCAGTTTTTAAAACCATGGAAAGTTGAATTAATTACAATCTGACACCTCACATGTTGCAAAAAAATTGGGTAATTTATTTGTATTTATACTATTATTGTACTCATTTGTCCCTACACGATTTGATGTTCATTCCAGAGAATTTTGTAAATGTGAAAATCTGCCGTGGGGTCAAACCAAAGAAGAATTCTTTGCTCCCTGTTTCCGAGACCATTTGCAAAGACATTTGTTTGTAATGTGTATGGCTTCCCTTCCCTATTGCCCAAGAACTCAAAATCTAGCTCATCATGATTATTACCATGTGAACTTAGCTGCATTTATGCATATCACCTTGAATCAGCCTCTTCCATTTTGTGGATATTAAAGAAATAAAAATTAATTATATATAGACACATGCACATGAATGTTACATAACAAAAATTTTTCTATCCTAATTTTAGTGTTCCACTCCAACATTGTACTATGATATCTTAAGTGTATATATATATATATATATATAACTTTCATAAGGTAAAAAAGAAAAGAAAAAGAGGAACATATGATATAATGCAATTGATGGAATATAAAGTAGAACAGTAAAAGTGGAACATAAAATCTCTATATGTAACAATGAAGAAAAAGGGGCTTAGAATTCACATAGAAAGTAGTAACTACTCCAGCAGAATCCTTAGCTGGTAGCTTCATCCTCAAATGAAAAAACCCAGAAGCATAGCCTAGCTTTGATGCGAAGCCAGCCCCTACAAGATATAAAAGATTATAACATAAAGAGAATTAAAAGCCACCATTTTTGCATCACTGATGTAAAAACTTTGCAAATCTCATGAAAATTTCGTTTAGTAAATAAATTTGATTTAATATCAGATAGAATTTTCCCAGAAAGATATATGATTCCGTGTGGAATAGCTAGTTTGTGCTTGACGTCGAAGCCTTCATGACTTCGAAAACTCATACTTAAAACTTTTCCTTTATAACATGTTTTACTATCTATATGCTATTTGTGATATAGTAAAAATTTATTAGTAATATTATTTTTCACTTTCACAATAATTTTAAACCTTTGATGATGAATACTCTGAAACTATGAAAGCAATCAAAATATCTTCAGCAATTATATTTTATATTGTATAATTCTTTAAGCATGTAAGTATGTAATGCATTTGAAAGTTCCAGATATATGTTTTACATCCATATATGGACTTGGAGAATCCAAAGGGAGGACTACCATAACCAATTAAAACAAGCGATTTTGTTTTGTAGTTCTATCAACTCTTAATTTTAAGCAATCCATATTGTAATTCAAACCTATAATAATTTATTTAAATGGTAGGCTATAAATCAATGGTATCTAGTCCATGATAATTACTTTTTATTATTAGATCAACACACCAAATAGTTTTTAGTGTAATTGACATTAGAATCAATTTCTTTATTCAATAACAAGAGACTATATGAGATGAGCTAAAAATGACCGAATGTCCATAAATATCCTTGACAAAACATAAACTATAAAAGGAGATCTAACTAGGGTAAGATTCTTTATTCGTTTTTTGAAATTTTGAATGTCCCAAAAATGAACTTTTTGCAAAGCTTTAGGATTTCCATCTTTAATCTAGTTGACATAAGTTTATTCATATCGAAAATTTGAATGTTAATGAATAATGATACATAGCATATAAATAAAAAAAGAATAGGGAACTACAAGACACAAAATATAAGATGGGCAAAACGTAATAAAACTTTTTTACACAATGAAAATATAATAATATATTGAGGAATGAAAAAGTAAAAGAGGTATATCATAAATTGAGGGGGATATATGATCCTTTGATCTTTTAAAATGAAAGGGGGAAATTAAGAAACAAGAGGGAGAGAATAACCAGAAGAAATATCCAAAGAGAGTTGAATATCACGTCCTTGATTTAAAGAAAAGACATGATCAAAACCCCATGTAACATTATAGTTTTCATAAAAACTAATATTGTCACTGCCTTCACTTGCAAGCACCCAACAAAGTAGGAATAACAATAAGAAATCAAGTAGTGAAAACCTCATTTTAAGGCACTGCCTTCACTGCCCTAGCTAGTTTTTGAGCTTAGCTTTGTCTTGGTTTTGGACCTTTTGGTGAAGCTAATATATAAGGATGTCAACCCCCAAAGACTATTGGCCAAGAACCAAGAAAAAAGCATGATGGGTGTGAGCCATCATTTTCTCTAACTTTCTTACACGCTATATTGTCTTCTCCATACCATCCTCCATAACTTATGACATCATTTTAGCAGTCTTTACTCTTTAGAAGCAATTGTAGGAAAATTAGTATAAAATTAGAAAGAAAATCTTGTTTCTTGAAGAGAGCACTCAATCACGACACCTACAACTTGTGTTAGCTCATAGCTGGTGCAACTACATTTTTAAAATTTTTGAAAAGATAACAAACTTTTTATTTAAACTTTTCAAAATTCAGGTTTCAAATATTTATTTGAATCACCACTTCCTCCTTTCAAATTTGAGTCTTTTTGATTTTGTTGTAACCTTAGTTTTATTAAGGGTAGAATATCTGGCACAATTGCCCAAATAGACAACTAACAACAAACCTATATATGTAGCACCTTAAAAAATGTTTTATAAAAAAATACATTTTTTTTTTCTTTCTAACAGAAATTAGCTTGTAATTCCATGTATATACATAAGATACATTTACAAATAAACATAAGTAATTATGTATTAAAATTTTACCGCGTTTATATATATATATATATATATATATATTCATTTAAATTGTTATCAATGTAATTCTCAATTTTAATTTGTCCAACCACTATTTGTATAACAACAACAACAATAATTATATATGAAAAATGAATCAATGGTGGTGATTTTTTAAATGTTTATTAATTTTGATTTTATGGGTTTCTCACTTAATAGCTCATTTAGCACAAAAAATTAAGAAAATTAAATTGGATCCTTTGATTTTGTAGTTTAATAAATAGTTGCATCAAAATTAAGAAAATAGAATAAGAAATATGATATAAAATTAGACTCCAATTTGAGGTTTAATTAGATTTTCTCTCAGTTTTAACTAATATGTATGTATGTATGTATAGACACACACACTAGCCTCATCACACACGCTTTGCGCATGCAATGAGACTTTTTTTATTTTTGGTCTAGTATCATAATTTTCTTTTTCTTTTTTCTTTTTTTTAAATTTTGGATAAATTTGTTTTGAAGACATGGATTAGTAGGAGAGTATCCTATTTTATAGGCATTTTAAGTGGAGTTGGAGATATATCTTTATCAAGTTATCCTCAAATTATTTTCCTGTTAAACATAAGGTTTAAAAGTATTTTTGAACCGCATAAAAGTTTAGTCCAAACAGGAGAATCCACTTATAGATAGTATAAATATCTATACTACTAATACAACTTCTTCTTAAAATAAAAAATAAAATAAAACTGCAATGAATAAAAAGTTTTAACCCAAAAAATAAAAAGCTTCATCGCAAGTGTGAAGCATGTGTGATGATGTTAATATATATATATATATATACACACACACACTATCCTCATCTCACACACTTTACACGTGCGATGAGGCTTTTTATTTTTTATTAGTACCTAACTACTAATGTGAAAGAAAAATCTGGAGGTGAGAAAAAAAACAATTTAGTGATAAAAAAAAAATGGTAAATTTGTGGGGAGAAAAAAAAGTTTCATTTTTGTTATTTTTTCAAAAAGAAGAAGTTGTATTAATACTTTACAACTAGCGTGAGAGAGAAATGTAGAGGTGAGAGAAAAAACTTTTTTTTTCTTTCTAAATTTAGCTAAAAATTAAGAGTTACTAATTTTACATACCCATCCCTATGATTTAAGCTTTAGAAATGGATGAATTTGACGGTATTTTGAGAATCTAAATTGAGGATCTTAAATAGGAAAGCCTCTTAAATAGTAGTATAGATTAAATAGTGGTTTATATATATATATATATATATATATATCTCTCTCTCTCTCTCTCTCTCGGAAAGACTATTGGAATATCAGAAATGACGACAAGGTGTATTGCTGGCAAGTCAGAGACAGACAATTAGATAAATGATGGTGTTGGTTGATGATACTTTGCTTAGTAGGGAGAATATGTGCAAGTTGGTGGTACAAAGTACAATTGCACTTCTACTTTGATCTTGTGCAATGTATCTAGGCTTGCCTACTCCACGCGCCCTACAACTCTCTTTCCAACACACTCCTACTAAAAATAATATCTTTTGGTTGCTAAAATTATTATTATTTTTTGAATATATTTGTATATTTTGGATTTGGATGTTAGGGTTGTAAAGTTCAAGGAAGATTTTATCCGTATGGACTTGGATTTGTGCAAAGAGCAACCATGATTTAAATCAATAACGGAAAATAAGCGGAAAATAAACAATAAGCAAGCAAAGAATATAAAAATTTACATAGTTTGGCAAACTATCTACTTTCACGATGATGACAGAGAAATTTAACTATAAAAATAGGAATATATAATAGTATAGAAACCCAAATATCAATTACACAATTATACTCTCTTACAAGAAAACACAAGACTAGAAGTGACTACCTCTCTTTTCTATTTTCTTTGATGCGGTTGTATTGCTAGGTTTTGGAACACCGTAATTTAATCCGAATAGTTGGGATGATGAAATGAGATGGAAGAGAGTGAGGTGGATCTTTAAGTGTATTTGTGTGAAGAAATATTTGGAGACAGAATTTAGTTAGATGCTAGAATTTGAAGAAGAAATTTACTAATTCCTTTGTTTGTTGACCTTAATTAGAGGAAATTGCATTTTTTTCGCATGAAATTTTAGTTGAGATTTAAGGTGTGTTTGGATACTGCTTATTTTACTAAAAACTGAAAATCGAAAACTGAAAACACTGTAGCAAAATAATTTTTAAATGTGTAAATAGTGTCGTAGACTCATTTTTAATGAAAGTTTTGTTGAAAAAAGAGGTTTGTGGGTCCCGTGAACAGTGCACGGGACCCACTGAAAAAGCCACCAGCCACAGAAACGAGCTTCAAAAAAAAAAAAAAGCGCAGACGCAGACGGAAATGCTAATAATCATTATCCAATCAGGTACTTAAGGTCACAAATTTTATTTTCAAATTCAGTCAGTTCAGGTATTATTTTGCACATTCCTCTCTTAGGCCATCTTTGATTTTTCCCCTTCCCTATTCTTTCTATTGCTTCCTTCAAATATTTTTCCCCTTCCCCATTCTTTCCATTACTTCCTTTAGAATAAGTTTGGTGATCAGATCTTCACCAAAAAAATTTTTTGAGAATCATATTTTCACCAAACTTAAGAAATTAAATAGACACATGTCAAAAAATTATAGCTCAATTTAAAATCCAATTTATAAATCTAATTGAATTTTTTTTTTAGTTTTGACTTTAGATAATAATAATAATAATAATAATAATAATAACATTTGATTTTCACCAATGTACCACTCATTAATTTCACTCTGAGCATGTGCTTGATTTATGGACATGTGATAATGACTATTTTGACCCCCTAGCCCAACAAACCCAGACTATAGCCCAACACAATCAAACTTGTCAAACTTGTCGGTAGGCTTACCCCCCCTTTTTTATTATTATTATTATTTATAATTATGAATAATGATATATTAAGAGGAAAGAGAGGATGGCCCAGCCCATCTCTATCTTTGGATGATTGGACCCAATCAAAGAAGAGAGGAGATGGAGATGGGACTGTTCAAAAACAAAAAACAGCTCAACAGGCAATATTATGGAAAAGAAAATTTACATATCTAGGAACAAAATTAAAATCCCAGCAAGAGAGCGAGCTTAAGGTTAAGGCCAATTTACTATCAGATAGAAAAGGAGCTAGGAAGCATGGAGGAAGCGAGTGAAGATGCAAAAAGGCTTCAATGACTTCTTTAGAGTCTCCTTCAAAGATAACATAGTGAAGGTTGTGGTGGACTGCAAGTTTGATTGCTTGGAATGCTGCTTAGTAGATGGGGAAGTGGGCAGATTGGGCAAAAACAGCATCTCCATATTCATTCCATCTTGAACAAATAGGAGATGATAATGATTAAAGATGACCAAGCTGAGCAGTGATCAAAATATGACTTGAAAATATTTCCAGCATCTCCCTGTGGTTTTGGAGTGTGCCCTGCAAAAATAATCTGATTTCTAATCCACCAAATTGGTAGGCTTTACCTGCTACCAAGTTCAATCAGTCCCTTGACATATATAGTAACCAAAGAACACATGACATGATAAAGGTGGCACTTTTCGCTTGTATAATGTATGTGCAACTAGGGGATATAACTATTACTTTCCAACTCAATGAAGCTTGCTGGTAGGCTTTACCTTCACCCTTGACACTGCCAAGTTCAGTCACCTGCATTCTCACAGCCTGGTGCACATACAATGTGTGACTATCAAATGGTGCCAAGCCATGAATTTCCTAAGAATTGGCCAACCTTTTAATTAAGGGGAATGTTAGCTTTATACAATGGTAAGCTTTACACCATTTCAAACCTTATGCCTGGGCTCTACTAGGTGGCCCTGCCAAATATATATATATATATATATATATTTTGGGGTGGAGATAACAAAATTAAACTTCCTAGTTTTATGTAATGGTGAAGTATGAACAGGTAGTATTGTGAACAACAAAAAACAGGTGTACAAGAACAAAAACAAAGGGCTTATAGTAGTTAAGAGCCTCACCTCAACCTGCCCTCTCCCAGCTGCTGCATGTAGGAAAGTTGAGCCTGAATATCTCTATAAGCCAAAATGTCAGAGAAATCGGCAAGAAGCTACTTTAAAAACATTCAAATTTCCTCATCTATCAGCAGCATGAACAGCCTTGTTCATCATCTCCCACTTGTAAATTGAAGGTATATCCCCAATGTGCTCCACCATATTCTCAATTCTCCTTCCCCAAAAACAAGTAAAACCTCAGAACTCTTACTCCTTGCTGCTGCATAAAGCATAACAGTAACACATATTTTCCTTCCCCCAAAGACAAGTAAAGGCCAGGTTCCTGTCAAGAAGTTCTAGAACAAAACCCAAGTCTCCATTGAGGCAGCAGTATACATAAGCCATCCTCCATATCCAGCTCTAATGAGAGAATTTTTCCCTTTTGGATTCACACTCAACAAGAAGTCTTCTTGCAACCTTAGATATATATTTAAATTTCCATGAAAGAACGTATCATTTAAAATATATATATATATATATATATATATTAAAAATATCAGTTCAAAGTAAACAATCCTGGTCAGCCACCCTCCTGCCAGCAAGCCTATACAAGGTTTGACTAGAGATCAAGACCAATCATAAGGTGTCAATACTTCAATCTATAAACTAAACGAGACATAGTTGGTATTGTTGGTTATTCTTTTGTGCCCTCAAATGCTATCGGAAACAAAGTAAACTCTTCTTTTTTGATGCGGCATCCAAGTGCTGCCTTACCCAATAACCAGTGGGTTCAGTCAAATTACATACTTCACCTCAAGGACAATCACTCATCATAGAAGAACAGAACTTTAACAACTAGAATGGTTAAAAAAGATTTAAGAAATAACAGTCTGAAAATCTATTTAAGCTCGAAAAGCATTTTTACAAGCTAGAATGGTTAAAAATGTTGTAGATGAAGGGTGCAAACAGTTCCCATATCCCTGATAAGGCGCTTGCTAATGCCTATGTCAGAAATCTTTGCCCATAAAGATCTTTCCTTGATTATCAACACATTTTGGGGCTTTAAGTCCCAATGAATTATCCCCAATTCATGCAAATTCACAAGTCCAAAAACCACACCCCTGTTACAAATATATGCCAGAGGGTTCGAAAGATGCTGATCAAATATGGATTGTATTATATGAAAAATGTCTACAGAACAAGAGCATTTAGCCTACACTTTTGTTCACATGGTCTTGACAGGGTCATGGAGCCATATTAAAGCATTGAAATTTAAATATACAATATGCAGTTCATCCACTTACTCACTGAACTTATGGGCAGTTCAAAAGACTTTTTTAAGTCCAAAGAAAATTTCCAAGGTTCTATCAAAACAACCCCCGGAATAGATCTTCTGTAAAATACCACTGTTACAAATATAAGTAAACAATTGGAACAATAGAATGCTACAATCATATCTTCCACTCCCATCCCACTTTGATAACTTACACAAGTTTACGCATCAACTGAAACTTACAAGATTCACAACAAGAGCACATTTATTCCAAAAATCAAGTAAACAATAGAATGCTACAATCAGAGATCGATTCTTCAATAACATATGATTCAAAGTTTCAATTCTCATATAATATTTGTTCCTTATTAATTTCCCTTGAATTTTCTAGACTAGAAGTGTCGCTCTTTCAGAACTGCTTGGCGTTTGGGTGCTAAGAAAATGTGGGAAAATAAAAGGAAATATGGTATTTCTTTTCTTTGCTCTATTTGGTTGATAAGAAATTAAAAGAAACTGCAAGCTGACTGAATTGAACCGATTGAAATGCCGTCACTTCGGTTTGCTGTCAGTGCCAAATATGGCAAAAACTGAAAACATCAATTTGACGGAAAAATTGAAACTGACCAATTTCACCCCTAGTCATAAGTATTCTAAAATTAAAGAAATCCTGTGTGCTCTTTAATCAATAAACCAATTGAAAAGAAAAGCTTTCATTTAATAACACAGAGATTGCATATGCATCCATGAATAATGCCATACTAACAAAGATGTACACATATCCAAATGCAACAAATTTGAATTCTAAAATGATCAATATGGTCACTTAAACAACTAAGTACAAAGGATTCAAAAAATCAAATCGAATCTAAACAGAAAATATACAAAAAAATCTTGAGAGTTCAACATCAGCATGCACATCATCGGTGATACTTGGACTTCTTGGCGAAATTAATGTCAGGCTCAGGCTTAGGCATGTCTCTCAAATCTACCAATTGAATCTTTCGTTTGGCATTTTGAACTTGTTGGTATCTCAATTGTAGCTTTCTTTTTGAGGATTCCAATTTCAACTCTAATGAGTTCCCCTTCTCTTTTCCCTCCTCTTCCTTTTGGATCTTTTGCTTTTCAGAACATGTGTTGATTGCTTGAGTTGATGAACTAGATTCCATCTGTTGTTGTTGTTGCTTTTCGGAACATGTGTTGATGGCTTGAGTTGATGAACTTGATTCCGTCTGTTGTTGTTGCGCTTTCCTTTGCCGCCATGCAGCCAAATTGATCTTCACCACAATCCTTTCTTTCTTTGTAATCCCATCATCACCGTTCATCATGGCGGTACTAGAACAACAAGAGTCAGTAGTGCAAGTAGAAACCGTAACATTCTTTGCATCACTCTCCTTGTTATAGTCGTCCAACTTGAAGTCTTTAGGAACCTTCATCCTAATAACATTGCATGCTTTCCTTTTCTTTTCACCGTTCATGGCGGCACTACTGGTACTGGCAGTAGTAGAAGACAACATTGAGATTGCTGATTCCTCAACATTGAATAGCAACAACATTGAGATTGTTGCTATTCAAGTTACGATGTTGCATTCCCACATGAGGGCTGGCATCTGAACCCAAAAGCATAGCCATAGCCATGGTCGGCTACTGAAAACTTTGGCGAGAGAGAAAATCTTGGAGAGAAAGTAATTTGTTTTTTTTTTTTTTTTGGTTTTGTTTCTTAATTTATGGCTTGTTTGGAAGTTTAGAGAGGGAGGAGAGTAGAGGGGAGGAGAGTAGAGGGGAATAGTTCTCCTCCACCTTGTTTGGATGTTTTTAAAATTAGTAAGGGGAAAGAGAGTAATTAGTCATTCCTATTGTTTGGATATTTTAAAAATTAGAATGGAGAGAAGAGGAAATGATTAAAATAGACAAATTTACTCCTATTTGAAAATAGACTTGCAGTATTAGTTTATGATTAATTTAGAAAGGATAAATTAGGGAATTTACTTGGATAATAATTTATCTACTCTACTCTCCCTCCAAATCTCTCCAATTTGAGGGAATTAAAAATGAGGGGTTAGAGGGAGTTGAAACCCCTCCAAACCCCTCCCTCTCATTATTTAAAAAACTTCCAAACAAAATAATTGGATTACTCTCCCTCCTTCTACTCTACTCCCCTTCCTTTTTTAAACATCCAAACAGGCCATTAGTTTCTTCTCATAGATAGATATTAATACAAAATAGAACCGACTTCAACGAGTGTAAAACCTTGTAGGACTAGGATTTTAAAACCTAGTAGGACTAGGACTAGTTCTTGGTTTCCGAGAACTAGTAGGAAAGACTAGCTTAATACGAAGGGCTTAATAAAAGTAATGGCGCGTGTATTCCATAGTCCATATATATGCCATTTAGAGTTTTTGGTGGGGGGTAACTTTTGGACAAGCGAGAGAGATATTGCTAGAAATATTGGGCCAAACCTAAATAAACTGTATTAAAGCCTAGTTTAGTTTAACATTGCCAAAAAGTTGCTTCTCTTTATTGCATACCGCTAAGGTGGCCGAACAAAATTTGGAATTTAAGACAAAAATTTTATACATTAAATTAAGAAAATTTTATACATTAATATATAGAGAAAATTATTTAATACTAATTAAATCAAGGTTAATTTAATATATTAGATACATAATTTAAAGAATAATACCAACTAAACTAATGTTAATTTTATATAGAGAATTGAATATTATAGGGGTGTCAAATGGGTGGGTTTGGGTAGGTTTGGGGTGGGCATAATTGGGTTGGGTATATAAAACTCATTTATCCATTAAAATCCATTTAACTAATTGCTTCTAACCCAAACCCAACACAACCTAATTATTATGGATAAACCCCAACCCACCCAATTACCCAATTATCAAAATTACCAAAATGCCCCTAAAGTGTAAATGACCAAAGTACTCTAAAATCTTAAAAAATGACCAAAATACCCCAAAACCTCAAAACTACCAAAATAACCACGAAACCTACAAAATGACCAAAATACCCCCGAAATCCAAATAAATGACCAAAATACCTCTAAAACCTTAAAATTACCAAAATACCTCCAAAACCCAAAAAATGACCAAAATACCCCCGAAACCCAAAAAATGACCAAAATACCCCTGAAACCCAAAAAATTACCAAAATAATCTTTGAAACCTACAAAATGACCAAAATACCCTTGGAACCCAAAAATGACCAAAATACCCCTGAAACCTAAAAATGACCAAAATACCCCCAAAACCCAAAAAATTACCAAAATATCTCTAAAACCCAAAAAATGACCAAAATACCCTCGAAACCTAAAAATTACCAAAATAATCTTGAAACCTACAAAATGACCAAAATACCTCTCGAAACTTAAAAAATGACCAAAATACCCCCGAAACCCAAAAAAATTAATAAAAAGAAATAGAGATATATTATGATTAAAAAAATATATAATTTATTTTGGATATATGATGGTGCATAGTTAAGTAAAGTTGTGATCTAATTTTTAATTTTATATCTTGTTTTTAAGAGAGAGATATATATATTATTTGGTGTGTGGTTTTGTAGGATATCAGTTTACAAATTAAAAATTAAAGTCTTATACTATTGGGGGAGATTAATCTGTAATTGATGATTTAACACATTTGCAACATTTTAGGGTTCTATTGGTCTCGTACTTTAAAAGTCGTAATAGAAATGAAGAGGAAAAATACGCTAAAAGCACCATAAAAACAGCCTTTAAAAAATTTGTAATATCCTTAACATCACTAATTAAAAAAAATGAACAACCTTTAAAATATATATATATATAATTTTATAAAAATTTGGGCCTTTAACCATGGGAAGTTGGGCCTTTTCCCTAAGGGAAATTTATTTTTTTGGTGAGGCCTTGGGCTGCCCCTGCATACCCTATGGTTTTCCATATGAAGGGAGCAAGGACTCGTTTGTGAAGATGATGATTATTCTCTATTGTATGGTATTGTAGCAAACAACATGACAATACATTTTTCATATATATATATATATATATATTAGAGCATCTATGTCGTGGATACTATTATACAAGCTCAATAATATTCTATTCATGAGAGGCATTATAAAACACTTACATACACCCTATTAATTAGTAATTTTAATCAAATTAAAGGTACCTGTAGGAAAAAAAAATTATGTTCTTATGTTAATCTTTTCTGTTTTCCAACATTTGTATTGAACCGAAACTTTGTGCCTCTATTTTCATGCATTAGGTTGGTTATTTTAGAAAATTAATTATATGGCTAGAATGTACATCTCTTAAGCAATGAAATATGATCTGCTTGATTTATATATAAAATGAAAAAGACACAAAGGATCGAAGTTTGAGTTGAGATTTTTGTTTTTCTCAAAAATGAGGGTTTTAGAGGTTGAAGACAACCTCCAAGGTGGAGCCCTACTTGGGCCACTAGAGAGTACATCAAGTTTAGACTTTTCCTGTAGTTGGTCTCCCTTAAAATCACTACCAACATATTGTACAACAATGCTATAAATACAATAAATTTTACTCTTTTTTTATTTATTATTATAGCATATTAAGATGACAAATTATGATTTGTGTAATATCATTTTTACTGTGTCCATTATTGCTTAGAGTTGAGTTGAAGCTGAGTAATTTCAATTGATGTGAATATATAGTTTAGATTGAAGCAAATGGACATCACCGTAGGAATTACATATTTATTTATTAATAAAGTTAGAAAATCACAATAATTTCAAAACACCCCTTTCCAATTTGCCTTCTACCTCACATATGTGCCATCACAATCTATTATTAAATTTGTTTTAATGGTATATGTATGATATGGTAGGCAAATAAGGTGTTATTATAAATCTTTGTTAGTTTGTTTTTTTACATTAATGGGGGTAAGAGGATTTCTACTTTGGACAAAGTTTAGCTACAAAATTAGTTGTAACTTAAGGTTACAAACTCACTCAATAAAATAAATATTACAACATATTTTGAAAATCTAACTGTTGAATTGCTTGTTCTTTACACTTTTAATACACATTTTAAATTTTGTGTCAATCAGATATTATTTACTATATGATTTATAAGTTTATATCTTGTGCATATTTTTAAATTACAAAAACTTGCAATTTAAAAAATTTATTGATGACACAGCTATTGATTTTTAATTTTCTTGAAATTTTGCAAATATGGAAGATATAAGAAGAAAATGTGATTCAATGGTGGATTTGTCAAAATTCACATCCAATAAAAAGATAGTAAGTAAGTTTGTAACTAAACTTTGTCATTCTACTTTTATATAGTCTTTATTGGAATTGGAAATATGAAAAAGTGGTAGTTGAATTATAAGAAATAATTTTTTTAAAAAAAGGCATTTAATCACAAACCCAATCTAACAAATGACTCCTCCTTAAAAACAGTAATTAAAAAAAAAAAAAAAAAAAAAAAAACTAACAACTTGCTGGCAATTGTGCAACTGTGAATAGTTTCTACTTTTTGCTTACTACTAATCATATGAATCCATAACTTTTCATCAACAACTCATTTAGATACGTATCATTAAATTGGAGTGAAAATTGGTCTATGAAGTCGGCCCAATTGATTTGGTGCTATAACAAAGTTTTGCTTTTAAGTTATCTCAAAAAAAAAAAAAAATGCTTTGAACTTTTCCCAAAAAAAAAAAAAAAAAAGGGTTTTGCTGTTTTGCTTTGAAGGCAAACGAAAGGTATAAATACTACTATTGGATAAAAACCCTCCATTATAATATAAAGAATCAGAAAAAGGTTGAGGAAATTGCTTTGCTCCACAAACAGTAAAGAGTCATCTTCCTCTTCAATGGGGTTCTATTTTCTCTATTGCTTTGATTGTAGGGCTTCTTTGAAGCCCCTAGAACTACTTCCAACCTCAATTTATACCTTTCCCTTACCTGGGTTTTCACCAAAATCAATCAAACCCACTCCAGCTCCAGCAAGGTATTGTTTTTCTGTTTCATCCTCAAGCAATTTTGATTGACTGCTATCTGTTTGTTGAATTGACTGTGTGAAGTTTTTCAATGCATCCAACAGCTTTTGTAGAAATGGCTGTTCCACAAGTCATTGAAGTCAACAAGAAACTGCTTGATGAACTTGAAGCCATGGGATTTCCAAGGCCAAGAGCAACACGAGCTCTTCATTTTTCTGGTCTGTCTGTTTTTATTTTCCTAATTGTGAATGAACATGAATAAATGTTTGTGTTAATAACCAGGTAATTCTAGCTTAGAGGCAGCTATAGAATGGGTGATTGATCATGAGAATGACTCAGACATTGATCAGATGCCATTGGTATGAATATGATTTCTCATCTTCGTTCTCTTCTTTGCTTACATTGCACATGGATTTTTATTTACTTATTTTTGGTATTCTTATTCAATGATGTCCTTATTTTTAAACTTCAATCTTTATCAACTAATAAAGTCTCTAGTATAGTACCATATCCTTAGTCATGCTGAGAACTAACGCTAAAACTATAGTTTGAAGTGGGTTTGTGTTTCACAAAACCAAAATATTTGATATTCACATTGTAGCTTCTTGTATACCTTTTTTTTTTTTTTTTTTGGGGGGGGGGGGGGGGGGGGGGGGGTGTTGTTGGGGGTTAGTAAGTCTAATATTCAAAGGGGCAAGATGCCCAACAAAAAGAAGAACTCCTTTAAAATAAAAGAAAAGGAGTGAGAAAAATAGAGATAAGGTTATTCTAAGACATGGTGGGCTATTTCATTTTGAATAGAACTAACAAATAATTGTTAAAAAAAAAAAAAAAAAAATCCTGATCCCAATTGCTAACTTTGATCTTATCCGTCAATTTTAAAAGATTGCTTGGGGATTCAAAACTGTAGTACTCTTGGCTTGATATTGAAATAAAGAGAAACATTTTAAATAGAACATATATTGGCCAGTAATCTTCAGCTTTTTTATTTTGGTATATCTACCGGGTGTCTGCTTATTATAAGATAGAGGGTGTTCATACAATTGAAATTCTTTCTTATACATGCTTGTTTAGCGGACAGTTACTGATTGGGTAGTAAGAGCTGAAGTTTATATGGAACAGTCAATTGATGTTTAGCTAAGTATCTTTTCTAATATGATCTTGTTTTTATCAGTTTGTTTTTGTAGGTAGCTTTTGAGATTTGGAATTTGACTTTATCTTTGCTTCTTGTAAGCTCCATTTCTATGAAAGGAGGTGGCGAGAAAAAAATTGTCTTTGGTGAATATGTTGATACATTTTGTACATGAACTTATAAAATCTTTGGTGTTGCACATACTGTCACTAAATTTGTTTGCTTGACTGTTTAACTTCTCCCAGGTGGCAGTGGATATTAATCTTGACTCACCTCAACCTTTCCATATCACAGAACAAATGAAAATAAAGGCACAGGAACTAAGGTTTCCTTTTCTGTTTATCTAGAACTCCCCCCTCAGATTCTTTCTCCTCTTTTGACCTTTTATATATAATTCTTTAATCTGGTTGAATATTTGAAAAAAAATTTCAGATTGATCTTACTATTTATGGTTAACTGGTTCCTTTCCATGACTACTTAACTTATGTTGTTGAGTTTCAAGAATAAAGCACATGAGAAGAAAGAACAAGAAGAAAAGAAATTGGAAAGGCAAAGGGAGAAGGTATTATGCAGTTATTTCTATGGTTTTCTTTTTCCTTATTTGATAGCTCCTTTACTTTACCTTGCCTTTTCTAAATCTTGTTAAGAATTTTGATTACTCTTAAACTTTTTTACTGCTTTTTCTCTAATGGAAGACAGAGAGATTTGGGGAGGGTGGGGGTAGATAGTTTAAATAGTGCTTTAAAACACAAGTAGAAAATGTGTATAGTATGAGAAATTTTAAAGTGAAGTTGGCAATTTATTAGTATCAATTGATAAATAATTAATCTTTTTAAAGCTTGCCTTGGTGTGATAGCAAGTGTCTTCCACCAAAAGTAAGTTGTAGGTTTGAGTCCAGGAATAAGCCTCTCCGAAAAAATGGGGGTAAGGCTACCAATCAATCACCTCTTCTAGATCCCACAATAGTGGGAGTTTTGTGCACTGAGTATGACCTTTTCCTTTTTTAAAAGCTTGCATATATTGCCTATTGGTTCATAAAATATGACATTAGGAATAATATGCAACTTTCTGTTGTACAAATAATGATTAATGCAAGTTTTTCTCCATATATCCTTGCAATTTTCTCCTAAGTAGACTCTTCTAGACTAGAAAATTACCATGATTATAATGATAAATTTAATATCATGATTTAGATGATTTGATGAGGGGAACGTGAATGGCAGCTCCTTTTGAAGAATTATAAGAGGCAAAAAGCTGGTTCTAATGTTCAAGCCATAAAATTTGGAGTGTTTTGGACTCTTGGGATCTTGCTTAGCTAGCCTAAATTGAACAGTCTTATTTTATTGTTTATCTAAGTAATGTTGTTTCTTTTTTAGTTTTAATTAATCTTTACTAAAGTCGGGGTAATTTGATAATTTCTAGATTCTTGCGATTCGGCTGTACCAAAGGCCCATGAGTTGTATTTTATGTTTTGAACTCTTTTTCTTTTTATTCCAACTACTAGATTAAGTGTTGAACTTGAAACATTTGCTAGTCACATAGAGGAAATTCATCATAACTTATGAATAATTGTTGCATTTAGGAATGAGAAATACAAGGCTCAAACTAATATTAGAAGATTATTTTCTCAATTCAATGAAGGAGATATGATTATGGTTCATATGCGAGCTGAGCACTTTCCTAAAGGTGCTTATAAGAAGCCCCATTCTAGGAATATTGGCTGACACAAGATTGTGAAGAGAACATGCTCTAATGCTTATATCCTTGAGTTACCGCAAGACATGGCATTAGTAATGTATTTAATTTTAAGGATCTAACATTATATCAAGGTCATTATGCTAAGGAATGTATAGAACAAAATGTTGTTCAATTGCCACCTGACTCAATTTTTTTTTATAAGTAATAAAAATTCATTAAAAGAAAAGCACCAAACCAGACTCTAATATAAAGAAAGAGATTGAAAACGTCCTTGATGATCAAATTTTCTCAACTCAAGGTGGTAGACACCAATACATGCCCTCAGTCACGTGCGTCTATGGACATGACACAAAAACAGAATCAATCAAGTGATTTGTGGATCAATGATGGAGGCTTGTTGCTAGTTGGGCCCAGTTGATCTTTAGGATTCAATTTTATTTGCTTTTATATTATATAATTGGTTACAAGTTATTTCCTTTCCTTACTTGGGTATGAATTTATTTTCATTATTTTCTTGATTTAACTTGGGAATCTTATTTGAAGGCCCCAAACTTCATATTGTTATGTTTTGCTTTATTAAAAAAATTATTGTTAAAATTTTCTTCCATTGTTTGGTGCTAATTTTAGACAACCATAGGTGCCAACTCTTATCTATTTTTCAATTGCTTGGTGCTAACTCCAAGTAACCTTAGGTGCCTATTCCTAGAGCAGTTTATCTTTTTGTTTTGGTTTTTTTTTTTTTTTTTTACCCATACATTCCTTTGAGTACTTGGTATTGCATTGTAAAAAGTACATGGTTTAGCAGAAGAATTGTCCTCTTTCAAAATGGACTTAGATTATTTCTAATGAGTTTCAACGCATAAATTGTGACCTTTCTTGGTGATATCATTCCTTTTACTCAATGCTGTTGAAAGCTTCTACTCTGAGGAGAGATGATGGGGACCATCATTGGTAGCCCCCTTTTGGGACTTGTAGGGGGTGAGGTAAACCTAGTTCTTACAATCAAGCATTAATTTGTGAAGTTCTCAGTGATAGAGTGCTTGCTTTGTAGTAACATTTTTAGCTATAAATTCATTGAGAGATGTGAGTTTTAATAAAATTATAGTAACATTTTTTTGGGGGAAAATAATTATAGTAGGCTTCTTAAAACCTTGCCTAGGTTTATCATTCAATTCATTGTTTTACTATCAATCAAACATCAAATTCTTTTCAGGATTCATCGAGATTCAATCCTTTTTTATTATCTAAACTTAAGTTCTTAAATATCCAAACCCATTCAAGAATATTTTGAGAACATATCAAGAAGCCTAATATAGTTGAATTTCTTAAAGATCCTATATCATGATTCCTAAGTTCTTTTTACCCCTGAAAGACATTATTCAATGGTGAACTTGCCAAAGCTTTTTTATATATTAGAAAATATTATTGCTGCTTCATTGGTTGGTTTTTGTCAAATCAAACGCTTCTGGTTGTACTTTGGGATTCTGTTAAGTGCTCGTTTCATGTACTTGGCATTTATTTATAAAGACCATGGTTGTGCTACTGTTCCAGGAGAGGATTTGAGCTAGTAAGGACCTCACTGAGGCAAAGCGAATGGTAGACAGCAAAGAAAGACAACGGTCTGTCTTAATTTAGTAATTGCCTGTTCTATTTGGCAATTCTATGTCCATTTATCCCTTTTTGTCTTTAAATACATTAGATTGTATTTCCTTCTAACTTAAATATTAATATATTTACTTTGTTTTTTCAGTTATTTAGCCTTAAAAAAAAAAAAAGGAGGAAGAAAAAAGAGCAAGGGAGAAAATACTTAAGAAACTGGAACATGATAAGGTGCTTGAAAATTTTTTCCACGTTTCATTGTGCTTAGAACAATTGTTCATAGATTATAATTTTTTTCTAGTAGATTATGTGTGTGTTTGGGAATCATTGAAAACATTTTAGCTTTTAGCTTTTTATCCTTCTGTTTTTGTTTTTTTTGTTTTTTTGTTTTGCAAATAATCTAGCTTTTAGCTCTTTGTAACGCATTTAACATAAAAAATAAAAATAAATAAATTAGAAAAAACCGTAAATGTTATCAAAAACTATATCTTTTGACAAACACTATGCAAATAAGTTACCGAAAATAGACAATTCTCAAATGAAAACTATATATTATAGATTTCGCTATTGTTGTCCTTAATACACCTTTTCCCTAGGGCCTGCCCATTTCTATGGAAGGATAATTTTTTTTCTTTATAGTATTTTATGGTCAATAAAACTAGAGAGAAATATGTATTTTGTGGAAGTTGTGCTAATACAGGAAAAAAGTTTTCAAAAAATATTCTCAAAGAACTTGAGGTAAGCAACAACCAAGAATAGAAGAGAGACTAATGGGTTTTTATTTTATTTTAAATTTTATCATGTGATAATGTAATAATTTTTTCATTATTCTTGATTTGAGGTTTAACACCTTTCTCAAGAATTTTCCATGACTCAAAAAACTATGCATGTCTTCATAGGTAGAAAGGAGGTCAAGAATTGGATTGCCACCAGAAAGGTCATCTGTAAAACCTTCCACTTATTTGTTGCAGGAAAAAGCAGTACAGTTATTTTGAAAGTGATGTTTATAGAACTTAGCACTCTTCTGTGCCATTGCATAATATAAATTTCTTTACTTGAACTACAGGGCAGAGTTATTTTGATGTTGTTCTTTTTATTATTAGTTGTAGACATCATTGCCTGTGAAGTCTGTAACAAATGTAGAGCAGATGAGAGAATGTTTAAGGTCTCTTAAGCGCAATCACCAGGTAAATTGCTCATAGTGTAACAAGCACAAGAGTTTGGAGACATTTCAAAAATAGATCGGTTTCTGTGTTTTATGACATTATTGTAGAACCATCACATTATAAGTGGTTTCCTAAACTATTTTTAGCAACTTCATTATGAGGTTAGAGTGTGCTTCAATTTCCTTGTTATATGTTTCAAAAGCAATGCATAATGTTAAAGTTTTCCTGAATAAAAATTCTGGTATAGTGGACTTCTTATATGTGAAACATTTAATCAGAGGGTTTTTTTTTTTTGGGAAATCCATTGGGTTAAAGTCTTAAAGATCTCCACAGATAAATTGTCACAACAATGAATTTCCTTTGCATCTGAGTTTTCAGATAAATGGGAGGTAATACATCTTATTATTTACAAGATAGATAGCTCTCCATGACCTTGTACTAAAAAGCTCCTTGCTTTACATACAAATACTTAAAGAGCGCATGCTTGAAAGCCTTTTAATTTAACTAAGGTGAAGGTACATGCACCTGTTATAGCATAAATCTTATGCATAGGATATTTTTAGGGTGCCTACTGTGGGGCCAAATAATCCTACGGCCCAGCCCATTTCATTCCTGGGCCGAAGGCCCGAGCCGAGGAGGCACCTAAATCCGAGGACGACCTCATCATCGAACGTCCGAGAACTTGAGGGGCAAGCTCATGACAACGGTCACCTCCACATTAAATGTACCTGACTACCGCCCTGACAGCATTAATGAGGAAAGGACCCCGCACCAGCATCGCCTTGGTTGCCGCGAATCCCAAAGAGACTGAGAAAACGGCTGATGGGACAAGCACCTGAGCAATGTCCAGATCGCTCAACAAGTGTAGGGCTAGGATTGGTTGGGTAAAGGGTATATAATGTAAAGGAATCCCTCCGAAAAAAGGAGGAGGAAAGGAGAAAAAGAAAAGGAAAAGGAAAAGAGAGAGAAAAGGGGCAAAAAGCCTCCTCGGCCCCTGGCCGAGGAGCACCCTCCAGTTGTAAACTGTTCTAAGTGTTTCTTTAAATAAAAGTGACCGGAGTTCACGCCTCGTGAACGCCGGCCAGCGCCTAGACCTTCGATCCACTCTCTACAAATTCATTGTTCAGGGTTCGTTGGGCTTTTGACCCATATCCTTTGGGCTTGGGCAGCCAAAAACCTAGACCCTACAATTGGCGCCGTCTGTGGGAAGGATTAGTGCGCCGGCCGGCGCAACAGGCGACTGTTCTAAATAGATATTCTACAGAAGATCGGTGGTGATGCAAAAAAAAAAAGGGAACTACCAAACAAACATTGCAGAAAGATAAAAGCTCGAAAACAGAAGATTCAACAGTAAAAAAAAAAGAAAGCTTGAATATTATTTCATAAAAAGAAAAGTCACAGATTACAATCAGAAGCTCAGGCAGGCGTGTTTTACAACTGTTCCTACCAGCTAGTCCTACAATCAGAGGCCCAAGCGGACCCGTCCTAAAACTAGCTAGAGGGAAGTGTCAACCCGTACCCTTACTGGCATCAAGAGAATGGGAGAACTTGACAGTAAGCGGACGGAAGGGGGCTGGGGCTGGCTTGTTTCAAGGCCACCAACAACTCCTTTCTCAGAGCGACGGAGCTTGAACAAAGCGAGGAGCAGATGCAGGGGCTCCGGGACGCCCTCCCCCATGATGTTCCCTTGATTTTCTCCAACTCCCACGAGCGTCGGCCGTTGGAGACGGCAACACTTGGGCACCGCCCATGATGTGAGTTCGCAAATCTCCTCCGTCGGGGGTGCGCTCCAAGGAGAGACGTTAGGTACTTCAACGACATCCCTCCGGGCCACCGTGCATGGCGCCATCGGGGTTACGCCTAGACTCTGCAGCACCGGAAGCCCAGTGGGGGCTGCGGCCACAACGGCTCTTGGCATGGATGTCCTCACATCTGCCCAAAGCCGCCCCATATCTCCTAACTCCGGTCACAATTCCGGCGGGGTTATTAAAGGGGCTTGGGGAGCTGAAAGGGTGTGTTTTTCCTGTTTGAGTTGGCAAGTTCATGGAGTATGGAGGAACCATCCCCCCGGAAAGCCTTATATAGAGGATGAGGGTGGGTGAGAATTAATCCACGCGGAATTCAAAAAGAGAGGATAATAATGAAGCTACCAGATTCCAAGGAGGGCCGTAGACCGTTGGACTTATGTTCATTCACGAGGCCATTAATGAAGGCGCGTCTCGCGCACCGAAGCGTCAAGCGCGGAATACGAACGGCCAAGGGACGCTTCGCTAATAAGAAAGATGGGGGCTCGAGCTGGAGGCGAGATCAACGCCACGTGTAAGATCATAATCCGTCTGAAGGAGGAATCATCTCCAGCAAAACAGTTCGAGGACAAAATCCCCGCTTACAGAGAAATGCAAGTGTTAGACAGAACCAAGGCTCTGCATGGTCTTCGGACTCAGGCCTATGGGGAAACTAACCACTTCAGAAGATCAAGTGTTAGACAGAACCAAGGCTCTGCATGGTCCTCGGACTCAGGCCTATGGGGAAACTAACCACTTCAGAAGCCCAAGTGTTAGACAGAACCAAGGCTCTGCATGGTCCTCGGACTCAGGCCTATGGGGAAACTAACCACTTCAAAAGCCCAAGTGTTAGACAGAACCAAGGCTCTGCATGGTCCTCGGACTCAGGCCTATGGGGAAACTAACCACTTCAAAAGCCCAAGTGTTAGACAGAACCAAGGCTCTGCATGGTCCTCGGACTCAGGCCTATGGGGAAACTAACCACTTCAGAAGATCGAGTGTTAGACAGAACCAAGGCTCTGCATGGTCCTCGGACTCAGGCCTATGGGGAAACTAACCACTTCAGAAGATCAAGTGTTAAACAGAATCAAGGCTCTGCATGATCCTCGGACTCAGGCCTATGGGGAAACTAACCACTTCAGAAGCCCAAGTGTTAAACAGAACCATGCAGACAGAACCAAGGCTCTGCATGGTCCTCGGACTCAGGCCTATGGGGAAACTAACCACTTCAGAAGCCTAAGTGTTAGACAAAACCAAGGCTCTGCATGGTCCTCGGACTCAGGCCTATGGGGAAACTAACCACTTCAGAAGATCAAGTGTTAGACAGAACCAAGGCTCTGCATGGTCCTCGGACTCAGGCCTATGGGGAAACTAACCACTTCAGAAGATCAAGTGTTAGACAGAACCAAGGCTCTGCATGGTCCTCGAACTCAGGCCTATGGGGAAACTAACCACTTCAGAAGCCCAAGTGTTAGATAGAACCAAGGCTCTGCATGGTCCTCGAACTCAGGCCTATGGGGAAACTAACCACTTCAGAAGCCCAAGTGTTAGACAGAACCAAGGCTCTGCATGGTCCTCGGATTCAGGCCTATGGGGAAACTAACCACTTCAGAAGATCAAGTGTTAGACAGAACCAAGGCTCTGCATGGTCCTCGGACTCAGGCCTATGGGGAAACTAACCACTTCAGAAGCCCAAGTGTTAGACAGAACCAAGGCTCTGCATGGTCCTCGGATTCAGGCCTATGGGGAAACTAACCACCTCAGATGATCCTAAGTGTTAGACAGAACCAAGGCACTGCATGGTCCTCGGACTCAGGCTCACGGGGAAACTAACCACCTCAGATGATCCTAAGAGTTAGACAGAACCAAGGCACTGCATGGTCCCAGGACTCAGGCCTATGGGGAAACTAACTCCTTCAGAGGATTCCAGGTGTTAGACAGAACCAAAAGCGCTGCATGGTCCCAGGACTCAGACCTATGGGGAAACTAACTCCTTCAGGGGACTCTAAGTGTTAGACTGAACCGAAGCCACTGCATAGTCCTCGGACTCAAGCCTATGGGGAAGCCAACTACTTCAAGGGGATCCTAAGTGTCCACTCAAAGAATTTTCTGCCTAGCCCTTAGGGAACGATGGGTCCACCCAAGCATACATGCCCACGTCATAATAATTGATGCCGCGATTGGCCGAGGTGCAATTGAAGTTAAAATCGTACAAGTAAAGAAAAAGCGGATAGCGTGCAAGTAAGCAAACAACCACAACGAGTAGAAAAAGAAATAAAACTCGTATTTCATTAAGTCCCTAAAGATTACATGGTGAACACCACATTACAATCTAAAAAAGAAAAAAAAAAAGAAAAAGAAAGATGCAAAAGACCGAGGAGACAACAGGGGCGAGGGGCCTGCCCTGCCCACTTATTTTCCTCCCTCAGCAGGGGGCTGGACCATAACAGTTTCAGGGCCTTCTGAGCTTTGGCCAGAAGGGACAGCCTGCGAAGGCGTGGCAGGTACGGCTGCCCTCGCAGCAGTAGGAACTTCAACTTCAGAGGTAGACTTCACAACCTCCTGGGGCGCCTCCTCAACGGGGCCTTCACCTGATTCTGCTACCTTGGGAGGGTCACTTCCTTGGGCAAGCTCGCCCGAGGGTTCAACGATTGAGGTGTTCTCACCCGCAGCAGCACTGACTTCCTCTGCAGCCTCTCCGGCCTCAGCGCCGCCTGGAGTTGCCTCGCGAATGGCAGGAGGGTAGTACACGCTCTCCTCCTTCCACAGGGGGGACGAGACCTCGACTCCAGCCTGTCTGAGAGCCTCCCTCCAAACTTCAGCGGAGTAGCGTCTACACAACCCGGGGACTTGAGCCTTAAAGGCTGCTTCTGTCTCTGCCATCCCCGTAGCATAGGCCTCCTCCTCGGCTTCCTGCTTAGTGGCCAGGGCTTCCTCCCTGCCCTGATCAGCCTCAAACTTGGCCCTCACGGCCTCGTCCCTCGCCCACTCAGCTGCCCTCTTGTCCGACTCGGCAGCAGCCACCTTCTTTGGCAGATCAGCAAGCAGCTCTTTTGCAGTCTTCAGTTGCTCCTCTGCCTCAGCCAGGCGCTTTGAGTAATCTTTGGCCTGCTTCTGGAAGCCGGTGAGGCCGGACAGGGCATTATCCCAAGCACTGGTCATTGCCCCCAGCTCTTCCCGGGCCTTGGCAAGATCATCCTCGGAGTTTTTAAGGACCCCAGTGGCCTCCAAGCGTTTCTCACGCTCCACGTCCATGGCTTTCCCCTGGTCACGGGCAGCATCCTCCAACCTATAAGTGGCCTGAACGGCCTGGCAGACAAAACAAGTACGCGGTTAGTCGAGCTCAGAAAAGGGAAAGAGAGAAGCTACAACTAGAATAAGTCATAAATGATGAGGGACTTACCATTCCCAAGTACCGCTTGAGGCAGAGGAAGACCTCCTTGCTCCTCATAGTCGCCAGCTCCGCCATGTCAGCTGGGAGTAGCAGGCACCTTTCCACCGCGTCGGCCACATACGCGCCTTCGCCCTCTTTGAAATCCCTGAGGGAGGAGTCTTCCCTCAGCGGCCCCCCATGGAGCATTGGGGTAGGAAGCCAGGCCTGAGCCTCGGGCTGGGCGTCAACCTGTTTATCCTGGCCTCGGGAGCCTATCTTCAGCTGTTTGGATGGCCGTCGAGTATCATCCTCCTCCCGTGGGGACCTGGACTTTTCCTCAGCCGGCCTTTTGCCCTTATCCTTTTTCTGCTTGGGATCAGAAGGCTCGTGCCTAGAGGTCAGACTCGTCTTGGGCGGAGAAGGAGAAGGCCTTGACTGGGTAGAGGCCGACCTGCCCTGGGCAGAACGAGTCTTAGGGGGAGGAGGAGGAAGCTCTGGCTTGGACTTCCCCGATTTGCCTTCGATCAGATTCGACAGGCTAGGTTGGGGCCTCTTCTTGTAACCCATCTCGCGTCGAGGAGGGGACTTGGACGCTGGGAAATCTGCTTCAGTCAGACGGGGGTCACCCAAGTCTCCTGGAGGGTCCTCGGACTGGTGAGCTTGTTCGAAAACGTCAAACTCGTCCTCGGCAGGGCCGAAATCGGCGACTTCCACTTCCCTCTTTGGGCCTTCTTCAGCGAGCTCGAAGAGTCTAAAGGAGGAGGAGGGACCCGCAGGTGTCTCGCCTTCTGATGTGGAGGGCGCCTCGGGGAACCGAAACCCGTCCTCGGTCACGGTTATTTTCCGAAGCCGAGGATCCTTTGCTCTGATCACGTACTTCGGCGCCGCAAATGAATTGTGAGTCGGGTCGTATTTCAAGACCTGGTGAGCGGCCCTAACCTGATTGTCGGCCTCGTTCACGAAAACCTCTGCCCTCAGCGCCTTTTGCAAGTCTTCCCGGTTGATCAGGCTGAAGTGGCGCGTGAAAGCATGCGGATCTGCAAGAGGAAACACATTCACATTAGAAACCAAACGAGGCAAAAGAAACGGACGAGGTAAAGAATGGAGCTAGTCAAGGTCCTAGAGCCCTCCCTCCATTTTCCCACTGCCCACCTGGGGTCCCCTCCGTCGTTAGGCAGTGAAGGCCATCGTGCCACTCTCCAGACACGATGAGGAAGTCCTTGTTCAGCCCCTTACTGGACTCAGGAAGGCACTGAATGAGCCGAACCCTGTCATCCCTGGTCTTCAGATAGTAAGTTTCGCCCTTCAAACACTGGAGGTTATAACACCAGTTGACGTCATGGTGGGTCAATCTCAGTCCCATCTTCTCGTTTAGGGCATCCACACAGCCCAGAATCCTAAAGACGTTGATGGCACACTGGGTGGAGGCTAGCTGGAAGTGCGTCAGGTAGTCCCTCATCACCGGCCCCATGGGTATCTTCATGCCACCTTCAACGAAGGCAACGATGGGAATCACCACTTCACCCACCTGCCTCCGAAAACGCCACTCACCCTCCGCACAATACCTCAAGCCCACATTGGCCGGTATCTTATAGTCGGCGATGAATTTCTCCATCGCCTCTTCAGTGAAGACGTACTTCTTAAATCTACCCATCCCAAATGATGCCTAGGCGAGCTAAGAGAGAGCAAAGGAAAAAGAAGAAGAAATGGAGAAAGAGAAAGTTCAAAGAGAGATAGAGTGACTTACAGAAATGAGTAGAAGCTCCTCGGACAGGCTTTTTATGCTGGAGATGTTGACTCTTGGGTGCGAATAAACAGAGGAACTGGCTTTTCAAATGGGTATTTATACCCCCAAATCAAGGAACCGTGCGGGTTTTCCCACCCCTAACTGCTAGGCGAATCCCCACCGTTGGATTGTCATCCTCCCGTTGAACGTGGGAAGCACAAAGCCGTCAGGATTTAATGAAGGGCACGTCGCGCCCTTCGAGGCGTCAGTAACGCTTCTGGGGCAGACGAAAAGACTCTAGTACCCACAGAGGGCCAAACTCGATGGGACGCGTCGCAGGCCCGAGGACATCAAAATCCTCCTCTCCGCCCGAGGATGCGGACAGCAATTTCGAGGGGCTATTGTGGGGCCAAATAATCCTACGGCCCAGCCCACTTCATTCCTGGGCCGAAGGCCCGAGCCGAAGATGCACCTAAGTCCGAGGACGACCTCATCATCGGACGTCCGAGAACTTGAGGGGCAAGCTCATGACAACGGTCACCTCCGCATTAAATGTACCTGACTACCGCCCTGGCAGCATTAATGAGGAAAGGACCCCGCACCAGCATCGCCTTGGTTGTCGTGACTCCTAAAGAGACTTTGAAGGCGGCTGATGGGACAAGCACCTGAGCAATGTCCAGATCGCTTAACAAGTGTAGGGCTAGGATTGGTTGGGTAAAGGGTATATAATGTAAAGGAATCCCTCCGAAAAAAGGAGGAGGAAAGGAGAAAAAGAAAAGGAAAGGGAAAAGAGAGAGAAAAAGGGCAAAAAGCCTCCTCGGCCCGTGGCCGAGGAGCACCCTCCAGTTGTAAACTGTTCTAAGTGTTTCTTTAAATAAAAGTGACCGGAGTTCACGCCTCGTGAACGCCGGCCAGCGCCTAGACCTTCGATCCACTCTCTACAAATTCATTGTTCAGGGTTCGTTGGGCTTTTGACCCATATCCTTTGGGCTTGGGCAACCAAAAACCTAGACCCTACACCTACCATAGATATTTTTTGCATTTCTAAAGTCTTGAAAAGAGAGTTTAGGAGATTTTGTTTTTATTGTCTAGAGTCTTTGGATTCAGAGTAATCCATACGCTAGGCAAAACTTTTCAATTTAGAGAATTGTTTCTTTAGTACTTAATTTTCCACACTAACAATGAATACACTTAATAGCATTTTTGTTTGTCTAGATTTTTCAAGAAAGTGTCTTTCAAGTAAATTAAAGCTTGATTGCGAGGCCTTAGAATCTTGACAACAAACAATAGGTGATATCGAAATCTAATACCGTGTAAAAATGTCCACAACATTTTTACAATATTTTCACAACAAATCATAAGTGACAGGTTGTTATTGGTTGTTATTATTGGAGCAAAAAAGTAATCTTAGTGTTAGGTTCAAATTTGGACCGGTAAGAACTAACTACCTATGATTTGTTGTTAAAATGTTGTAAAAATATTGTGGACGTAGCATCTCTCTTATTATTATGTAAATAGTAAGGGTTTTACTAATGAAAATGATACTAATTGAATGATAATTTATAGGAGAGTTTTGTGCTTGATCAGTTTCTTTAATCTGAATGCTTTTTGTTTTACGCTTAAGATTCTATAACACATTATCTTCATTCTGTAGGCCTTTATATAACACTTTAAAGGAAAATTTCATTGGTCATCAGGGGTCATTTTTCTTTTATAAATAAAGAATATAATATAAAGGAAAAAAAAAAAAATCGGGGATCATAAGAATGAGATATATGCCATTATGGGCGTTGTTTTGGCGGTTATTTAGTATGTGAAATTTTTGTTGGTGAGAGCAATGGATTTTAATTGATTTATATTATAAAATACCTTGAGAAACCTATATTAATATAGCATGTTAAATTCCTATAAATTAACAAAAAAAAAAAAAAAGCATTTTAGGTTTCTTATTAATAATAATAGAGTGAATTTTAATTAGATTTTTGAAAAGAAAGAAAGATGATAATGGTTCTAATGATATTTTATTTTTATGCAAATAATCCTTATTGAAATTACAAAAATTAGGTTGGATTGAACTAATTCTGGAGCTCTGAAGGAATACATCACCAATTGATGTATGATTTCACCGTAGTGGCGATAGTCTGCCGATGAAATGAAATGCTAGTGAATTCTCAAAGGTATATATCAATTGGTCCATTTCGTTTGTTTTTGTTTTTTTGTATATTCTTAGCAAGTAAAAGCTTGTCTTTTAGCATATAAAATTTGTCAAGTGAAAAACATTCAAATATTGCAATCCTGTTCCATGTTCGTAGATTATAGTTCATAAGTCATAACATGCAATAAATATTTTCTGCCAACACATCAATCTAAGAGTAAGACTGATCTTTTGTGTGCTGCATGTCTTTCTCAGTTCTCACACACCTGCCGTGAAGAGACTAGAGTATAGACTTACGAGTCAATGAAGTTGTATTTGTTTTGGAAAAAAAAAAGAAAAAAAAAAGCTAGTCTCCCACGTCTTCCCCTATAAAAAGTTGTGTTTATTTATTTATTGTTGAAAAAAAAGTTTCGTCAAAAAAAAAAAAAAAATTCATTAATAACAAAAAAAGCTTGAACTTTAAAAGTCTTCCACCATAAAAAGCAAGTCTTTCTTTTTTAAAGATAATAATTGCATGAGTAATGTTATGAACATAGCAACTTTCACAATAATTAAATTATTGAGTTTTTTATTTATTTTATTTATTGATTTTTATCTAATCTTACCACTAATATTACATTTTTATCTATAAAATTATTAATAACAATTTGTCTTCTTGATAGTTGTAATTTTGTGTGTGCGTGTGTGACTCTAGACTTATTTTAAATTTTTAATTGTGAGTAACACAAGTGATTGAGGACAACGCTTCATAAAACCAAAGTCATTAGTTTGAATCTCTCATTTTTCCTCCCCTTAAACCAAGTAAATAGTAAACCAGAGCTTTACTTCCATTACAAAAAAAATTATTATAAACTCATTATTTTATAAGGGAAATTCTTTTACTAAACTATTATGTAGCTTTTCTCTTCTCATTAATGAGTTTTCCATGTAAGAAAATCAGCACCTTACTTATGGATTTTTGCTGATATCTTCTAATTTATGTTTGTTATTGTACTCATCAAATTCAATTGAAGTGCTCATAAAATTTGCACAACTAGGAAAAAAAAGTGAGGCTAATAGTTGGTTGTTGATGACCTGTTTTCTATATTTCCATCTCACTTCTTTCCGGGAAATGTCCTTAAAAATAATTGGACAAAAAGTTTGAGGTTTTGAGCATTCTTTAATTGATGATTTATTTATTTATTTTGAACGGATTAAAAGATGGTTTAGGAGTTAGGACTCACTTATATTTAATTTATAATTATTGTTATGATTAATCAAAATTATTCCAAATGCCATTATTTGGAACTTTGCAGTTGTTTGATGACTTGTTTTCTATGTTGCCATCTCCATGCTGTTTGGGAAATGTCCTTAAAAATAATTGAACAAAGAGTTTGAGACTTGGAACATTCTTTAATTGATGGTTTGTTTATTTATTTATTTTGAACGGATTAATTGATGATATATATATATATATATATAGTCATTTGGTTTGCGTAATGTAACTAAGACAATAGGTGTTATAGTAATATGAAAGGGAGTACTGCATTTGCTGTCAGTCTCTCTCCTCTCTTGCCCCTAGTTCAGCATTGCCAACGCCAAATTTCTGTGGAATTTTGCATACCAAATTCCCTCCCTCTTCTCAATTACCTAAATTTTTGACATAGTGGACATTACACCTATAAACTTGAATGCTAATAATATTTAGTTAAAATAAAAGACTCATAAAATTTAAAGAAAAATAAGCAATACTGCGAATCTTTTATTAGAAAACCCAAATTAGATCAAATGTGCCTAACCATAATGGGGTTGCACCATTGTGATCAAAATCAAGATACAAAACGATAATTCTAAACTCGTGATTGTTCAAATAATGATAATTCAATTTATACAAATATTTTTGTTTTCAAAATTACAAATTTATAATCCAAAGACTTCAAATCTCTAAAGTCTTAAAGAGATTTTTGGAGACTTAGTTTTTCTTTTCTAGAGTCTTTGGAGTCTCCGTAACTATGGGTAGAACTTTTCAATTTAAAAAATTGTTTCTTATTATTACAACACCTAATTTTCCATACTAAACGTTGATTACACTTATTAGCATTTTTCTCCGTTTAGTTTTTCCAAGAAAGTGTCGTTCAAGAAAATTAAAGATCATGAGGCCTTAGAATTTTAATAAACAATAACTGTGAGAAGAATTCAAGATTCATTTAATGGAATAGGAGATATCGAAATCTAATACCATATACATTGAGTTTTCTTAGTGGATGGAGTGAGATTTTTGTGGGGTTACTGAAGGCCTAGTTATGGTTTACCAAATTATAAAAAATAAAAAAAAAAAAAAAAAAAAGAAGAAGAAAGCCTGGTTGTGTGAGTGCCCGGTCCAAATGAAAAAGAAAAAGAAAATTTTGTTAATTGTCAGATTTAATTATTCTATGTATGGACAATGGAGCAGTATATAGGTGTCTTTGATGTTTTAGGTTAGTCGTTTTGGTTTAAACTGATTTATATACTGTTAACAAAATGTAATGATTTTGATTGTAGTTATCCTAGTTTTTCAGTTTTTTTATTTATAAATTGGGAATGAATTTGGTCGAGCTCTTCATGTTTTAAGAAATCTTGGGTAATTTGTAGGGGCCTGATAGTTTTCTTATTTTTTAGACCCTTAACGAGAAAGACCAGTTTGTTTGAAAAATGAGTTTTGTTTCTCTAATTTACTAGGATTAAATGCTTCTGAATTACAAAGACTGAGTTTGCATGGGCGAAGAGTCTTAAGGCCTATTCTAGAAAAAGGTATTTTCGAAATTGAAACCTTATATTGGTCACTAGGGGACAGAATCAGAGGTCCTAAAGCATACAAAGTATTTATCAGAGGTAAAAGAAACTAATTTTTATTGAATAGATAGGTCAATTTACATGTCTTGAAAATGAATATTGTACTGCAATTCTCAAAAATAAATATTGCTTGCTGCTTTCTGTTATTTTATTTATGAAAATATTCTTGACATGCAAACTTTATTCATCAGATCCTACTCAAGTAGCAAAAGAGAATAAAATAATTTCTGTTCCATGATGCAAACATTTTGACAAAATAAACAGCAGGTAGCATATGAGAATAAAACTTTATTACCATCGTATCTTATACTTAATGCCACAATCAAAACAAGAGAAGTGCCTTTGGTCATCTCACAAGTCCACTTGTTTGTGATGCAATCTACTGATTTCTGAGAAATGATAATATGCATTTTCTAATAATTATGACATTTACTTTGTGAGTTGTGAAAAGGATACTAATTATATGGTAATTTACAGGAGACCTCTGTTTGATTTTGTCTTGTTTTACACTTAAAAATTCTACAGAGCAGCTTATCAAAAAAAAAAAAAAAAAAAAAAAAATCTACAGAGCAGAGTAATTACTGAAGTCTTGTGAGTAGGACCCTCCATTTTGTGTGGCCTTACGTTGAACCGGCCCCTTATCATTTTTTTCTTTTTTGGCGGCAACATATCAATTTGCTTACCTGCAAAATGTTCCAACGAATTTTAGACAGAATTTCATTGGTCAATTTGCATTTCCAGTGTCTTTGTGGTCTTTCCAAGGAAAAAAAAAAAAAAAAAAACTTTCTCATTAATGCATTTTCTTACTATTACCAAATCTCTTCCACTAAATTTATTTTTTAATAATTCAACAGAAATGAGATTTGGACTTTAGATATTTTTATTATAATTTACAAATACCAAGATGTGCCAATAATGTTTTTCTCCGTGTACTATTTTTTATGGTATATATGGGAATACTGGGTTTTTTTTTTTTTTTTTAAATTAGAAATATATACATAGTATGATGCTAACCATGCATCTCCAACTTCTTTCCCTTCAACTTCTAAGCACCTGTGTACGTGTGGAGCACTAGTGAAGTTTAAAAAAAAAAAATTTGCTTTTTTTATAAATGTTCCCATTTGCTAGTCTTCCACTATCAAAAAGCTTATGCTTTAAAAGTCTTCCACCATAAATAATTTTTTTTTTTTTTTAAAAAGGCCTCTCTTTTAAAGATAATAATTGTATGAGTAATGTTATAAACACAACAATTTTTACAATATTTAAAGAACAAAGTTTGGCAACAAATTAAGTTGTAGGGAGAAAATGGGCAAATGCCCTTTTCACACAAATTATGTAGCGTTTTGCCCTCTTTCCCAAACTAATTAGGGTAATGCTCCTCTTTTAAAACTCGATTTAAGATAAATCAAGTTAAGCCTTATAGTAGCGTTTTTAAGGAGCCTATAATGAGGTTTTAAGGACCTATAGTGGCGTTTTGTAACTCAACTTCCATGAAGTCGAGTTATAGGTAAAAAAAAATTAAAAAAAATTGCCTGCAACTCGAGTTCATGGAGGTCGAGTTACAAACCATCACTATAGGACTCCAAATTTTTTTTTTTTTTTTTAAACTCAATTTTGATCCAATCGAGTTTTAAAAGAGAGGCATTTCTCTAATTGGTTTGAAAAAATGGGCAAAATGCTTGAAAGTTTGTGTGAAATGGGCATTTGCCAATTTTCTCCTAAGTTGTAGTCTAAGACTATGACCTCACTCAATATCTATTTATTGGACGTGAATTTTGACAAATCTACTATTGGATTACATTTTCTTCTTATATCCTTCATACTTGCAAAATTTTAATAAGATCAAATATTAATAGCTATATTATCAATCAAATGCTTAAATTTTGAGTTTTTATAGTCTATAATTATACATAATAAATAAGTTTATGAATCGAATAGTAAATAACATCTAATAGACATGAAATTTGACATGTATGTTAAGAATAAAAAAGAACATACAATTCAATAGTTAGATTTTAAAAATATGTATTCATGAAATTTTTTTTAGCTATAACTAAATTTGTAGCCAAACTTTGTCCACATTTAAATTGGAAAATTTTTTATTGATTTTTATCGGATCCCACTACTAATATCACATTTTTATCTATCAAATTATTAATAACAATTTGTCTCCTTGATAGTGGTATTTTTTTTTTTTTTTTTTTTTGTGGCTCTAGACTTATTTTAATTGTATTCTTTTTGAGTAACACAAATGATTGAGGAGAATGCTTCACAAAACCAAAGTCATTAGTTAGAATCTCTCATTTTTCCTTCCCTTAAACCAAAACTCATTAAAAAGTAAACCAAAGCTTGCCTTCCATTACAAAATATTATTATAAACTCATTATTTTTACTGGAATTTATTTATTAGACTGTTATGTAACTTTTCTCTTCTCATTAATGAGTTTTTCATTTAAGAAAATCAACATCTTACTTATGGATTGTTGCTAATATCTTCTGATTGATGTTTGTTATTGTACTTAGCAAAATTAATTGAAGTGCTCATTAAATTTGCACAATCAAGAAATAAAAAATAAAAATTGAGGCTTGCAGTTAGTTGATGACCGATTTTCAATACTGCCACCTCAATGCTTTCCGGGAAATGTCCTTATAAATAATTGGACAAAGAGTTTGAGGCTTTGAGCATTCTTTAATTGATGAGGTTTTTTTTTTCAACGGATTAATGAATGGTTTAGGACTCACATATATTTAATTTATAATTATTGTTATGATTAATCAAAATTATTCCAAATGCCAATATTTGGAACCTTGTAGCTGATTGATGACTTGTTTTAAATATTTCCATCTCCATGCTTTATGGGAAATGTCCTTAAAAATAATTGAACAAAGAGTTTGAGGCTTTGATCATTCTTTAATTGACGGTTTATTTATTTATGTTTTGAACATATTAATTGACGATTTAGGATGTGTGTGCGTGTGTTTATATATATATATATATGGGAGTCCTTCGGTATGCATAACATAACAAAGACAGTTGGTGTTATAGTAATATGAAAGGGAGTATCGAATTTGCTATTAGAGTCTCTCTTCTCTTCCCCCAAATTTGGCACTGTCAATGCCAAATTTATGTGGAAGTCTTAGGGTATTGTATTCTCCCCCTCTTCTTAATTACCTATATTGTTTGACATAGTGGACATAACATCCATAAACTCAAATTTTAATAATATATAGTTAAAAGACTCATAAAATTCAAAGAAAAATAACCAAAACTTTGAGTCTCTTGTTCGAAAATCCAAATTAGATCAAATGCCTCCTAACCATAATGGGGTTGCAACACTGCCACCATTGTGATCAAAATCAAAATACAAATTGCTATTTCTAAAGCTCATGGTTGTTCAAATAATGATATTTCAATTTATATACCTTTTTTTGTTTTGGAAATTACAAATATATAATCCAAAGACTTTGCACCTCTAAAGTCTTAAAAGAGAGTTTTGGGGGGTTTTTTTTTTTTTTTAGAGTCTTTAGAGTCTTCTTTATGCTGGACAGAACTTTTCAATTTAGAAAATTTTTTCTTTAGCACCTAATTTTCCACACCAAACTTTTTATTTTTATTTTTTTATTTAATGAACACTAAAATCGCCTATTGGAATGTATCAATTTTTCTTTTTAAATAGCAGTAATAGAAATGCTGATGTGCATTTCTTGATATTGTTTTCCTCTCCTAACAAATAAATCCTCTCATCTTTATTGTATACACATGATGATATCTGTTAGGCCCTCTGTGATTGATAAATACCTTTCTTTCATTCCAAAAATAAAACCTTTGGGTTAGGCAAATGTGGCATCTGGGATGGCTGTGTGTGATGAATGTAAACTAAAATTCTTGGAGCTAAAAGTGAAGAGGAACTTGGAAGCCAGATGAAACCTGAGGACTTTGCTGAGTCCCTGCCTTACAATGGGTGCTGCTTGTAAAACTAACCAATGCAGATCATTCAACACACAGTGGGGTTCCAATCAGTGCCTACACAAGATTCAAGCCAAAACACTTTTAGTTCTAAAGCAATCCAAAACAAAACGGCATGCAATATAAGAATAAAGCCTAAAGCTACATGTAGTTTATCTTCTATTAGTGGCACTGTTAGTCAGAGTGGAAATGCACGTGTCAGTTATCTATTGGTAGTTTGGAAAGTTTGTTATGCTTAAATCTTGGCGGCATTTCTAGTAGAGTTTGTTAGTTCCTGTTCAGAGTTTATAATAGGAATAACACTCATTGTAATCTTATTTGAGTTTAATACAATTTCCATATATTGAAATTCCTAGAGTATAGAAATTCATGATTTGAATTAAACTTTAAAATGAAAGTGTTACTTTGAATTTTTAACTTTAGAAAAGGGCTCCATATCTGTATTAAAAAATTAAATAAATAATCAAGTACTGTGGAAAGAATTCATACTTTCTCGTTTTGAATCTCTCATTTTCATTCCCCTTGAAACCAAGACTCATTTATATTCAAACAAAGAAAAGAAGCTTGTCTTCCACTATAGTGTGGAATTGTCACGTTGAGGTTTTATTCATTTTAATGGGGCCGATTTAAAAATCTAATGGGCTTTATTTGCCTATTGGGCTGAATTACTGAGGATTTGATTTTGGGTTTAATTTATTAAGCCATTTATTTAAGGGTTGATATTTTTAGATTTGAGCCTTCTGTTAAATGAAGCCCAGATGAAACCTAGCATGCTTGCTGATGATGACCCCAAGAAAAGTATGAATCTAATGTAAACATTGCTTCATACAATCTAATTATTTTAAAAGATATTGAAAACCTAATAATATTACTGATTAAACTCCCGCCAAAATACATACAACACAACATCAAACATTTACTCATCTTTTCCTTTTCTCATTTTTCTTGGCAACCTAAAACATAGGGTTTGTATATCCTACACTATCGCGTTCAATTCAACAGAGTTAAATTTTCACTGGAACAAGCAAATATTTTAAATATATATGAATTAAGATTAAAAAAAGAATAGAACCCTATAGATTATATTGGCTATGCTTGTTCCAAAGTTTTCTAGGGAACCAAACATGGCATAGGCTGACCTTTTTGGAAGAAGATTTTTAAGGGAGAGAGTTAACCTGTGGAAAAAAAAAAAAAAAGAGAGATAGAGATGTGCCCCATGTAGTCTTCTTCTTCTGTTTCCTCGGCTCCATTGGTTTCGGCTTGGTTCAATTCCTCCCATGGTTCATGGCTGATAGCTTGGTTACGGTGAGGCTTTTTAGTCTGAGGGCTCAATGAATAGGCCAATAGTGGGCTTCAAAAAAAAGCCATGAAGCCCAAATAGACTCATGCTTTTAAGTAGACCAATTTGGTGAGCCCAATAAGGAATGCATGGGCATGTGTGCTGTCTATTTCGCAACAACAAATGGAATTTGCTCACGTGGATGCCAACTCATAAAGAAGTGGCGGTGGAGAAACTTAGAAGCCCAAACAAAACCTATGAAGACATTAATAATTCCTAGTAAATAAATTGAGGACTTCTTGATGAGCTGCTTGCCAAAGAGTGTATACATGCTGTCTATGATTTTGATTTCATCACAGATAAGAATTGTCAGAAAAGCAAAGATTTTTTTTCATTTCAGGGTAATTCTACATTTCCTCAAATAATATGTATAGTAGTAAACTTACTACTGTATCAAAAAAATTGGGTACATTTAATGAAAATTTCAAGAAAGAAAGAAAAAAAATATTCAAAAACTTATAAAGTCAATAACCAAGGTAATTTTGTTTATTTCTTTGAGATTTAAGAAAATAACTGAGAATATTTTCTTTAAACTTTGAAGGCCAAATTTTGCAACACAAGCTTCCTCCTTAAAAACGAGCTAGAAGTAGTCATGTCATGCACAATCTTGATGTCTTTCGTTGAGAGTTTAAAAATTGATTGCTATTAAGAGATTTTAAAGAGAGCTATTATAATTTATAGTTAGATGAACCCTTAGCTCGTCTATGGGGTAAGATATCAACTTTTATTTTCAAAGAACACAAAAGAAATACTAGTCGTCATTTTCAAGGTACGTTCGAATTTTGACGTTTGTTCTGTCTCCCACTTGGGTCTTCATTTTCAATGGCCTTTCTATAATATGTGAAAATAAAATTAGAGTGAATTTAAACTATTGAAGGAAAAGCAAGAATGGTATAACATTTCCCTACCCTGAGGCCAAACCTTTTTTTTTTTTTTTTTAATTAAAAATAAATAAAGCAAAATGTTTGTCTTCCACCATAAAAAAGAAAAAAAAAGTTTATCTTATCAAAAGCATTCAAAATTTCCAATCAATTTGTGATCCACGATCCTAAGGTTTAGATTAGAGAAAGCAATATGTCATTTTCTCATAACACATCAACCCATTTGCTTAGTCTTCCACTACAAAGAAAGAAGTCTTCCACTGTCAAAAAACTTATGCTTTAAAAGTCTTCCACCATTAAAAAAATAAATTAAAAAAAAAGTATTTCTCTTTTAAAGATAATAATTATATGAGTAATGTTATAAACATAACAATTTTGAACAAAGTTTGACAACAAATTTAGTTGTAGCCTAAAACTACAACTCTACTCAATATTTTTTTATTGGATGTGAATTTTGACAAATCTACTATCAGATTACATTTTCTTCTTATATCCTCTATACTTGCAAAATTTCAATAAGATTAAAAATTAATAGCTATCATCAATCAAATGGTTGGATTTTTAAAATATGTAGTCATGATAATTTTTTTAGTGGAAGTAGGCTACAATTAAGTTTGTACCCTTAGATTACAACTAAGTTTTGGCCAAACTTTGTCCATATCTAAATTGGTAGATTTTTTTTTATTGATTTTGTACTTGATCCCACCACTAATATCACATTTTTATCTATCAAATTATTAATAACAATTTGTCTCCTCGATGGTGATAATTTTATGTTAAAATATGTGACAAAAAGCTAAAAGCTAACTTATTATTTAAAAAAAAAAAAAACTGAAAACAAGATTAATTAAAAAAAAAAAAAAACTGAGATAAAAGGCAAAACTCATTAGTTTGAGTCTCTTTTGTCACATCCCTTGAGACTAGAGCTTATTCATAAGAAGGGAGATGAGAATAGGTACAAAATAACCAGATCCGTGAGATGCAACAATAGAGAAAAATTATACGCTAAAGAAAAATAATCATACACAAAACAGTATTTACGTGGTTTGGCAATTTGCCTACGTCCATGAAGTTGCAGGAATTTCACTATTCTCAGAGAAAAAATACAGAGTGCGGCAATACAGTTTTCTCTTAAAAACAACATCAAACAGTGGGAGATTAAGCCTCAGAAAATCTCCCATTAAAAACAGTAACAATATTATTTTGGGTCAAGTCATAATCCGGATCAAACTCAACTAAGCTCTACAAAGCCCACATAGGGAGATTAAAAAAAAAAAAAAAAAAACAAAAATAAAAGCTTTTCTTCGGTCTTCCTCTATAAAACAAATTTATCTTTTAGCTAGCCAGAGCATTCAAACTTTCCAATCAACTTTTGATCCTTGTTTTTATTAGAGTGTAGATTCCAAAAAGCAATATAAACATTTTTTCACAAAACGTCTAACACGTTTGCTTAGTCTTCCACTACAAACAAAAAAGAAGAACAAGAAGTCTTCCACTAACAACAGGGTGAAATTTATAAGCCACTCTCATGTGCTCACGCAAAATATAACAATAGCATATTCGTTATTATGTATCGATCTATTAGGGATTTGTTTACAAGTTAATAAGTCATTTTGTAATTTTTTTTAAATTCAAAATTCCATTTACGAGTCACATAAAAGATCTTAGTAGTTAGATAAACTCAAGTACAGCTCATACAAATGACGATAATCTAGTTAATATGGACTTGTAATATTTTAAAAAACTAGATTATGAACTTTTATGCACTTGAAATTCGGAGTTTAACTTAAAAATAATATTAAACTTTGAAATTTATAATATAATTATTTTATATTTTATTATTTATACACAAATTTTATATTACATTAGAAATTTGTGCTTTATCATTTTTTATCAAGTCAAAGGCAGCAATAATTAATATTCTTTTTATTAAATTTGTGCTTTTTTATTTATCCTTTTTTCATCCTTTATTTTTCTTTTGTAGGTTTTGAGTCTTAAAAGACATTGACATAATATGAATGATTTTATTTTTCTTTTATAAATGAAGTTTGCATGTAAAAGAAATAATAATCCAGTAGTTATTATATAAATTTTAAAGAATTACATAAAAGAAAATTCATGAAACAGAAGAAGAACATAGTAGGAAAAAAAAAATTAAGACGGGAACAAAAAGAAATTTATCCTTGAGTTCTATTCCTCAAAATCTTGGCATGTAGGCATATCATTCATTGGATGTGTTGAACTTAATAAAATACAGCTTCAAAATGCAAGAGCACAATAATTAATTTATTATCAAGCTGGTCTTTTTTTTTTTTTTTTTTTGTTATTTATTATTATTTTTATTTTAAATTCTTTCCAACTAAAAGCTTGTCTTTCTGCATATAAATTTGGTGTAGTTTTTTTGAGAAACAAATTTGTCTAGTTGAATACATTCGCATCCTTCAATCAATCCTTCTTCTATCTTTGTAGAGTATAGTTCAGAAAAAGGCAATATTAAAATTTTCTCACGAAACATCAACATGTTTTCCAAAAAATAAATCTTCCACTATCAAAAGCTAGTCTCCTAAAGTCTTCCACTATAAAATTTTTTTTTTCTTAATAAAAATAGTTTTTTAATTTTTTTAATTTTAGCTAACTAAATTGATTGGGAGTGTGCTTCAAATCTCCATTTTTCCCTTCTCTTGACTATAGTGTGAATTTGACGGGTTGATGTTTTATTCATTTAAATGGGGCCGGTCTAAAAATCTAGTGGGCTTTATTTTCCTATTAGGCTAAATTTATTGAGGATTTGTTTTTGGATTCAATTCATTGGGCCATTTACTTAAGGGTTGGTATTTTTTTGATTTCAGCCTTTTGCTAAATGAAGATAGGCCAGTGTAAAGTTTTAGTGGGTGGGCTTGAGTCTCGGATTGGACCAAGGTTAATGGGCTGGCTGGACTTGAGGTTGTATGTTGACTGAATTTCATTGGTTTTGTTCAAGTTGGCATATTTTTGGTAAGATGTTGCCACTCAATTCATTAGATCTTCATATTATATATATATATATATACATACATATATATATATATATATATATATATATATGTATATTCATTAGATCTTAATTAATAGTCCAATTTAAATGAAGGAAAAAAAAAAAACCCCACTATATTTACCTTTAAAACCCCACTATGTTTTCTATGCAATGAAGAGAGTAAATTCAACGTCAAACCACCAGCAATATTGTGTCAACGAAATTTGAAGAAAGTCCTTCTACATGTTTATAGATTAAAAGTAAACTTCACTTGACATTCAAAATTACCAGCAGAATGTCATAATTGAGGTTTACGATGAATAGCAACCGGAAGTCTTTTAGAGTACCAAAAGTCCTCATGCATAATTCTCCTCACTTTCAACCGGAAGGGTTTGCCATCTAAGGTTAAGCAATTTAGTCACAGAAAATAGTAAAGATGATTTAGAGGAATTATTGAATGGTAGTCGAATTAAAAGTGTAGTCGAATCCATAGGGTTTTAAACTAATTAGGCTAAATGCCATTAGAGATTGAGATAGGAAAAGAGTCCTAAACGTGAGTCTCTCTTAAGCTTGGTTTTTTTTTAAAGATAAGTATTCGGTTTTTTTTTTAGTGAAAACAAGTTTTTTATTTTTATTTTTATTTTTTAAATATTGTGCTAACGTGAAAAATTGTGAAAGTTTCAGATGTTTCGGTTATATATATATATATATATATTTATACACAAATTTTATTAGTGAAGAATAATTATTACATTAGAAATTTTTGCTTTATCATTTTTTATCAAGTCAAAGGCAGCAACAATTAATATTCTTTTTTTTTTTTTATAATTATAATTTTGTGCTTTTTTATTTATCCTTTTTTCATCCTTTTTTTTTTTTGTAGGTTTTGAGTCTTAAAAAACATTGACAAAATATGATTGATTTTATTTTTCTTTTATAAATGAAGTTTGCATGTAAAAGAAATAATAATCCAATATTTATTATATAAATTATAAAGAAATACATAAAAGAAAATTCATGAAACAGAAGATGAACATAATAGGAAAACAAATTAAGATGGGAACAAAAAGAAATTTATCCTTGAGTTCTATTCCTCAAAATCTTGGCGTGTAGGCATATCATTCATTGGATGTGTGGAACTTAATAAAATACAGCTTCAAAATGCAAGAGTAAAATAATAAATTTAATATCAAGCTGGTCTTTTTTTTTCCTTTTTCTTTTTCCTTTTTTAAGAAAAAATTCTTACCAATTAAAAGCTTGTCTTTCGGCATATAAAATTGGTGTAGTTTTTCTGAGAAACAAATTTGTCTAGTTGAAAACGTTCACATCCTTCTATCAATCCTTCTTCCATGTTTGTAGAGTATAGTTCAGAAAAAGGCAATATTAAAATTTTCTCACCAAACATCAACATGTTTTCCAAAGAAAGAAGTCTTCCACTGTCAAAAGCTAGTCTCCTAAATTCTGCCAATATAAATTTTTTTCTTCATAAAAAGAGTTTTTTTTTTTAGCTAACTAAATTGATTGTGAGTGTGCTTCATGAAACAAAATTAGTGACTTCAAATCTCTCTTTTCCCCCCTTCTCTTCACTATAGTGTGGATTTGTCGGGTTGATGTTTTTTTCATTTAAATGGGGCAGGTCTAAAAATCTGGTGGACTTTATTTGCCTATTAGGCTGAATTTACTGAGGATTTGTTTTTAGATTTAATTTATTGGGCCATTTATTTAAGGGTTGATATTTTTCGATTTCAGCCTTTTAGTGTGTGGGCTTGAGTCTTGGATTGGGCCTTGGTTAATGGGCTGGCTGGACTTGAGGTTGTATGTTAACTGAATTTTATTGGTTTTGTTCAAGTTGGCATATTTTTGGTGGGATGTTGTCACTCAATTCATTAGATCTTCATTTAATATATATATATATTCATTAGATCTTAATTGAAGACCCATTGCCATTATACCATGCAGTTCGTTATATTTCCTGAAAATTCGTTTACGGTTAAATCAATAGCTTCAAGTCTTTGTAGTTCTGCAATGGTTGAGGTATGTCCCCAGAGATGCAAATTGTTGTGCAAATACATTGATTGGAATCTAAACAGTAAAGAGCCCATTAAGTCTGAAATTTCACTGGACAGCATATTACTCCCCAAGTTTAGGTGAAGCAAAGACTGCAGTTAAGAAGGTCGCTAGACAAAATTTTAATGTGACAATAGTCCTAGGATTGTACTACTTGTCCTAATATGTCTAGCACACCATGTATTGTTGATACTTCACTGCAATTCTCAAAAATGAATTTGGCTTGCTGCTTTCTGTTATTTAATTTATGAAGATATTCTTGACATGCAAACTTTATTCATCGGATCCTACACAAGTAGCATAAGAGATTAAAACAACTTCTGTTCTATGATGTGAACATTTTAACAAAAAAAACAGCAGGTAGCATAAGAGAATAAAAATTTATTACCATCGTCTCTTATACTTATTGCCACAATCAAAACAGGAGAGGTGCCTTTTGGTCATCTCGCAAGTCCACTTGTTTGTGATGCAATCTAGTAATTTCTGAGCATTGATAATATGCTTTATTCAATAATTATGACTTAGTATACTAAAAGAAGTGCTGCAATGCATTTCTTGATATTGTTTTCCTCTTAAACAAATAAGTCCTATTATCTTTATTGTATAATATGCATGATGATTTCTTTTAGGCCTTCAGTGATTGATACCTATCTTTATTTCCTTCTTCCAAATAATAATAATAATAATAATAATAATCTTTGGGTTAGGCAAATGCAGCAACTAGAATGGCTGTGCCTGATGAAAGTAAACTGAAGTTCTTGGAGCTAAAAGAGAAGAGTAATTACTTGTTCATTAATTGGTAGCCTAGATAAAATCTGAGGATTTACTGAGTATCTGCCTGCCAATGAGTGCGGCTATGCTGTCAATGATTTTTTTTTTTTTTCATCACTGATGATTGATGAGAATTACCAGAAAAGTAAGTTTTTCTTTGCATGGTAACTCTTCTTTTCCTCTATATGCATGCTTAAAGACTATTGTTTCTCATTCGGTGTATACAGTAGGATGTTAAAATAAAGAATAAAGGAAGGCACCACCATGATTAGTAAAACTTGATTGGTACTTTAAGAACACTTCTGCAGCTCCGCTGAGCAGAAATCACGGCAAATTTTGCTTCCCCAGTTTAATGTAAGTACTCTCAAAATGCTGATGAGTAATGACACAATGGAATGAGAAATTGGATGCCAATTTATATTTGGCTTTCAGGATGAACGCTGCTCCTCTCTGCTGGCATGTGAATATATTGAAGGCCAAAATAATAAACAATTTAGCATGCAATGGTGTCTGAGAAGGTTCACTTCTCTGGTTTTTCAAGTCACCTGGTACATCAAAGGTGAGAAGTACTATGGTCTATGCTTAGCTTCAAGGATAGATGCAAGAGGGAGATGGATGGCATTCAAGTCGAGTTGCAAGCAACAAACCTAGTGAAATGAACCTTGAAATTGTAAAAGCGCGGGCACTTTAATTGTTTTCCATTTCACCCTATATATGTTTAGCCCATCCTAACAATCACATTTTGTGAGCATCGTTTTTTCTGCCCCTCGTACTGCTGATTATTTAGTGTTGTGTGGGATTATACTAAACCCGTAGTATAATGTCACACTATGAATTCATCTGTCCTGATTAGTACTTTTTAGATTGTTTAGTCAGAGTCATTTTTGCTAGCACATAATTAAAACTTCAGCCCATTTTAAGGAAGGGCAATGTTTATTTCACATTAGTTGCACACAAATGTACACACCATTTTTGCACTGAAATTGAGTGCAAAAATGGTGTACACTAGCACAAAAATGGGCTGCTTGTGACTTGTGTAGGCTAGTATTTACCATTTAAGGAATAGATAAGTAAACCTGCTTGTTTCCAGACTTGCTTAGAACTAGAAACACTACTGGCCCAATGTTCTATCCTTTTTGGTGCAAAGTGAAATGGCTTACCACTTAAAAAAAATGGCTTACCACTAATCTTTGTGGCCTCTTGGAAAGCTACAACCAGAGCTACCTTCTGAAGCATGCACAACAAAGACTGGCAATCATCAATAGTATTGCTTTAGAGTAGGCTTTTAGCATGTTACATGTGTACTGTAGTACAAAACTGAATGATATAAATGTGCAAGAAACAACTCATTAACAGTTCCTACTCTGTATCCTTCCAGAGCATTGTGTTCTCAAATTATTTTAAAATCAAGTATGCATTTCAAAATGAATTATATTTCATATGGCAACAGTCAACAAAACTAGACTAAAAATTGAAAACGTTGGCTCCATTTTAGCATCAGCATATTTCTGAAATAAAATCTCACTACGTAGAAGGTTAGCTATAAATTAAATCACATTTGCAGTGCATTGTCTACAACATCAACAAGACCAAACTCTCATCAAAAAAAAAAAAAAAAAAAACAAGACCAAACAATCATTAAGACATAATATTTGAAACATACCTCATAGAAGATGATGCCTTTTACTTACATACCAACGTCAACAAGAACTAACTATCATTGAGGACATAATTTTTGAAGTCAACAATGCAGAAGATGATACCTTCCACTTAGATACCCACTTAATCAAAATTTCAAGGAACCAGTTCACTTCTAACGGTGTAGTAATATTGATCTTTTGTGTCATTGATAAAACCGAAATAAGTACATTGAAGACCTTTTGAAGAAGAGAACTCCACAAAGTCCCCAAGAACCAATCTAATTCTCATACCTATACATAACCAAGAAGAGTCATCCTCATTTTTTCCCATTGCTTTTGTGCAATTTTTTGCAGGAGGAGCTCCATCGCTTTCAAGATTGGCAATGTAGATATGCCCCAAGAAGCTTTCCCAAAAAGATTTTCTATTGACAGATCTAAGAATTCCAACAATATCATGTTCCCTGCATGTTTTGGTATCTTTCCCATCAAATGAATTTGAGACTAAGTTCAAGAAACACAATTCAGTAAGACCTTAGAAGAAACTGATCGAAACAAGTTACTCGAAAGGTCTATGCTCCTTACAAATACAGAATAATAAAAGACTCTTGCAACGTGCAAGGGAAAAAAAAGGGTCACCATAGGGTTCAAGTTCATATCAGACCTTGGTATATGTCTTGAGGCTATTATTGGCAAAAATCCAATACCAAATGAGAAGCAACTCAAGAAAGTTACCATATTTTTGGAGGATTACTTCCAAAAATTTTATTGGATTTTAAGCTGATAGCCACTAAAGCTGAGATTTGACCCCTCCGGCCTGGTACAAATCCCTATCCAGCTTGAAACAATCAAACAAGTCCCTACAATGAATAGGAATAATTCTGAATAAGCTAAGGTTCAAGCACAAAGGTTCAAGCTTATAAAAGGAAGCCAATGATTTGGGACAGGTATGAAATTTTCTTACTAATTGCTATTGTGCCATTGAATGATTTATAGAAAGATTAAGCTCTTCATGGGAAGTAAAATTGACATTTACAGGGAGTAATGTGTGTCATGAAATTGGCATTTAGACAACCAGAATGCTGAAAGAGAAGGGAATTATTCTGAAGCATTTTCTGTTCCCCTTTGTCACGTGCATAAAAATATTGCAGGGAAGAAAGACAAAAAACCCACCCTCGCCCATTCATATAAAGGTCATTTCCCTGTCTATTAAGAAACTAAAGCTGTGATATATTTCTAAGCTGCTGAGGTATTAATACTCCAAATTCTGCTAAGGAGAGACCGAGATGTCTAAGTCTCTCCTAGAAAACAAATGGCTTAGAATACCCTTACAAGTAGAATTATTAAACTCTAGTAATTTAGTAGTTCTAGCTAGAATAATGAAGGATTAATCTTGCCACCCAATATTAATCTATATCTATCAGCAGGATATGGAATTCCTTCGTGAAGCTGGACCCAACTTTCTACATATGTTGTGCATAAAAATCCAGTCCATCTACAACAATCTTTATGAATAGACAAAGTCAACAACCCATTTGAAAGATTTTTAAGACATTTGAAACTTAGTAGGGTATTAAAAGGAAAACTAAAGCAAAAGAAGCACAAGAATTATAAAAGATATAGACATGATGAAGCAATAATTAAGGAAGAACTTTGCTCAAAGGAAACTTAATACGTTCATATCAGGCTTTAAATAGGCTTTTCACCAAAACTGGTCATCAATGCATAGATCACAAATAATGTTTATGCTTTTGTACATTTTCTCTAAAAATAAACCACGGTTACCATTCTCAGAAGAAACTACATACCAGTATCAGATAAACACAAGAATTTTCATGTATGCTAGGGTCATGATTCTCTGAAGACTTGTAAATCGAACCTTCAACGTTCACTATCTACAAAGTTTCTTTCAAGTGGGATAAAGTATTCCATGGGGCACTATTGTGCTCGACTTCCAAGTTGCAAGTTTCGTGTTCTTTTCATTGGTCCCCAACAGTTCACCACAAGCTTTCATATTACGTAGGTCTTCAACCAAAACAAATCTTACCAACTTTCACCAGACTGCTTCTTGGTCATGTGCCCCTTCTTATAGATTTGAGATGCTTTTTCTGAATTCTCAATTAAGAAAATGTATACCAGTAGCAAATAAGCGTGTAGGAACATGCAAGCATGATATTGAATCTCATTCAAACCAAGGTGCAAAGTTGGCTTGAGTTGTTGTAGCTTTTGCAAAAATGATGAAGGAAGCAACATTGCCTAGCCAGGTGATGTTTAAACACAACCTTTGATTTTTTTTTTTTTTTAATTCATTTTTTAGATGAATGAGAATCTATTCTTCCAAAAAAAAAAAAAAAAAACTAAGTATAAGATTTTGTTTCCTAAACATTTTTTTATTCATTTAGATGAGTGAGAATTATTCATCATAAACAAAGACAGCAGTAACAGGCAGCAATAGTTGTCAACAAGACTAGCAGACTGCCAAAGAACCAAAGCAATACAAAGAGCCCTATCAACAATATAGGATGAAATACTTTAGATTACAGGTCATCGTATCAACAAAAGCAAACAGAAGATAGACCAATGCAACAATTAAAACTTAGAATCAAATACATTCATAGGGATATTCCAAACAGAACACAACCTTTGTTTCTATATGAACTTGCAATATACCTTTATGACAATAACCTTGAAGATAGTTTTTTCGCGCCATCAAGAGTTTTCTCCATCCAAGTGTTATATATATGAGCAATCCAAGAAGCTTTAAGAATGATAACATCAAATCTCTTCTGCCTTTTAGAACCCATATTGCCAAGCTAACTCTGCATCCCAAGTAGTAGGTCATCTAGGAATTGAACAAAGCCTAATAGTTTCTCCCAAAAATGTTTTTAACATCCACAAGAATAGAATGGATGATCTCTACTTTCCCCATCTTCTAAACAAGCAGCACAGTACACCATCTTGGTAACCCCATTGCAGCCACCAATCCCTAGATCTAGTCTTAATTGCTAGCCAAGCTATGAAACTAAGCTTGCAAATAGATTTAGAAAACCAGGAAAGTTTGCACTGCTAAACATTTGGTGCAGTAAGTCTAATAGCATTCCATGATGCCCCCTAAATTTGAATTTTCAAGATTTTGTTATTTCTACATTGAAATTTTCTGCTGCATTTTGATCAATGTTCACCTCAAAAAACTTGCCATGAATATGAACCAAAGCCTCAAATTTGTTGGCTGCCAATTTTAGTTTCCTCCATTGCAAGCTGATGAGACATTTGCATTCACAGCACTGACTGTCATTACTGATCCAAGGTCCATATTCAAGTAACAGAGGATCCTCAAGATGCTAATTATCCAGCAAAAGATAAGTACCATTTCCCTCTTCAATGTGATGTTTGAGAAATTGTCCACCTAAATTGGGGCCTAGAAAAGTGTAAAACTTCCATATGGCCAATCGCAAGTAATAGTCTAGATCCCTTACAGACATTACCTTTTAGCTATTTCTCCCTTGCAAGTAAATGCCTTGAAACTGGAGGTAAGAACCGCTGAGAGACGTGTCTTTTAGGATAGAGGTATTAAAAAATTAACTAGACAGAGAAGGCTAGATTTGGCATGGAAAGAGAAGTAGACAGTACATACCCATGCTTTCTCAATGTAGGCGTTCTTTTTAGTCACTAGTGGCAAGGGATCTACCAAATAGCCTAGTAATTTGTTTTTTTTTTTTTGATAAGTAACGTAAGAATATTATTAAAAATAGAAAAGGTGCCAAACCGAGTACATTGGGGATGTACTATGGGGGCACAAATCAATAGCCAAGTAATTTGTTACAAAGAACACACTAAGTTTGCCAAGTTATGCACAATCTTCTTTTCTTTCTTTGAGACTTTATAAAGTGATCGCTAGGAGATTCTAAAGAGAGCTAAAAGGATAGCTGAAAGAACACTTGCCTCATCATTTCAAGTTATAGCATATTGCTTAAACAAAACTACAAATGGGATTGCCTTTGAAATTTATAAGAAGAAACACCATATTCGTATATGCCAATGGAGTGAACATAAATAATAATATAATGGGGCCTCTTGGATTGGTCTAGGTGTTGGGGCCTCTTGGATTGTTCTTCTATCATGGAGTTTACTTCTTCTCTTAGAATGGAATCTTGATTTATATGTTTCTATGTTTATTTGCTTTTCGTCTTTTCTCTGTTCACCATCGTGAACACCTTGTATTCATATTTCTTTTTCTTTTTAATAATATTGACTAAAATTTGCAAGTATGCAAAAATTTTGGAAATAATTAAATTCTACCTCATCTGGGGTCTGTTCTCCCCAGAGTCTTCGCCCATCAAACAAGAATGCAATGGAGTTGAACTCCACAGACTGACGTTCACAGCATGCAGTCATGAGTTTCCGAAGGTGGGTGCTTCGTTTGATCCCAAAAAACACCTCATTACCATCCTACAATCAAACAAGACCCACAGGGATTAAAAAATGAGATGAAACTGGAAAAGGAGGCAGCACACTTTGTTGATGCAAACAGGAAGTTATATTAAAAAGCTAAAAAAGGCAACTCTAACAAAAGCAAAATTAAAAGCGATATGGCATGAAGGATACTAATCCCACAGTTAATATAAACTAGAAATTTATATTGAGAAGTATACAATGGAATGTGCACATAGGCACCCATGGATAAAATAAGAAAGAAGAGATCACTGTTTGTTCAAGAAGTGACAATTTTGAGTCCCAAGAATCCAACCAACCAATATGGTGGAACAATCCAATACTAAATTCAGCTCAACTAAGGTTGTTTAGCCTTTAGCCCTCATTTAATACAAGGACTAAAGATAAGCAATGCAAACATTAAAATTCACTAGTCTTAATAAAAATTCTTGAAACATTTTGCTAATTGGTAATTTAAATTTTGTCCACCAGACCAAAACAGTTTCAATTTGATTCCACATCCAGCTATTTCCAAGTAAATGAGTGTTCTTTATAGTAGCTAAAAGTACCAAACCAACCATATATGATTTACACCAACTATTTATTCGGTCTAGTAAGTGCCAGCTACAGACACAGTGAGAACATGTATAGTAAATTCCAGAGAAGGTCTGGATTGGGGATTCTCAAACAGGGATCGGTTGAGAGGTGGGTGAACCTAATCTATTTTATCAGGGCCAAGTACACCTTCCGAGTATTCAAACAACATAGTTCTATTAAATAAAGTAGACCCAGCTCATTCTTGAACTATTAGAGCATTCCCATTAAGCATTGTATATGCTAAAAGATGCTTTTTTTTAGCATTTATAACCCAAAAACGTGCTCCATCAAAGATTGTATATCCTACAATGCGCTCTCAGTAAAAAATAGGATCGCTAAAGGCATCGGTACACAAAAAAAACATTGGATAAGATGGTAAAGTTGTGGTTCCTTCCTAGATTTTCAAAGTTCGAGTGTACTGATCCCATGCCTCACACCACCCAAGTAGTGTCAATGCGTTCACTAGTAAAAGAAGCATAGTACTAGACTTACTACTATATCACAATATTGTGTACATTTAATAAAAATTTGTAGAAAAAATAAAAATCAGAAAAACCTTAAAATCAAGATCCAAGGTAGTTTTTATTTATTTCTTTAAAATTGTAGGAAAATTTTCTCCTATTTGGCAGGGGAGGAGAAGTAGACTTTTGAGAGCCACAATTTTGTAAACTGGGCTTCCTTCTTAGAAACTGGTTGGGACGTATTCAGTTATACACAATCATGTTGAGACTTTAGACATTAGAAAGTGATCGCTAGGAGATTCTAAAGAGATCTGCTAGGATAGCCAAATGAATTTATCAACTTTTCTCTTTAGAGTAACAAAAACAATAATAGGGCATCATTACAAGGTATAGTATACTACATTACTACTTTTAACAAATCAGTTACTTTTATGAACTAAAATTTAATTTTACAATATTAATCTTCAAGGATTACATGACACTACAAATTGGATTGCCATTGATGTTCATAGGAAGAAACACCATATTCAGATATGCTAATGAAGTGAATTAACTAATAATATAAGTATTAACCAGCAAAAAGATTATTTGGAAATCATCAAAATATTAACATGATCAAGACAGCATTTACTTACAATATTTAACATGATCAAAATATTTAACAATTGCACAAATTATTAAGAATCTTACAAGACAACACTCTTAAGCTTGTACCCTATATGATCTAGAAATTGAAAGTACATCATTCTCCATTGCTTGTTGAATAGTAAAGGACCACATACACCCAAATTATTAAGAATCTTACAAGACAACACTCTTAAGCTTGTACCCTATATGATCTAGGAATTGAAAGTACATCATTCTCCATTGCTTATTGTATAGTAAAGGACCACATACACCCCCAAACCCAACCACGAAGCCGAGTGACATGCTCACATAGAACCAATCCACTTCAAGTCCACTAGTATCTTTACTTCTTATGTTGGGTTTTACACCATTTGTTGTACAATTATTAGTAAGTGGTGGTCCACACAGTTTGTTTCCAATAAAACTGGATGGATCAAGGCTTTGTAGTTGAGTGCTTAAAGGAATTTTCCCAGTCAAATTGTTGTTTGACAAGTTCAAGTGACTTAAAAATGTCAAACTTGACATGCTTGAGGGAACTTGGCCTGAAAGTTGGTTCAAAGAGAAATCAATAGATTCCAGTGATCCCATAGCACCTATATTCTCAGGAATACTTCCGATCAAGAGATTATATGACAAATTCAAATAATGTAATCCTTGGAGACTAGTAACTTCGATGGGGATCTTTCCTGATAAACTATTCTTGGAAAAGTCAATACTTTTTACCAATGGGAGAATGGTGCTATACTCAAACATGTTTCCCTTTATCACAAGCAATGCACTTTCAAGTGGGAGAGTTGCATCATATTCATCATAAGCAAAAAAAGGATTAGAATTCAAGTGGTCATTTGAAATATTATTTGTGGCCATGGCACTAAAATTTTTAACACATCTAGGTATGCTTCCAGATAGCTTATTATGTGAAAGGTCCAATATTTGGAGTGAAGCTAGAGCACAGAGTTCTTTTGGTATGTGACCATGAAAATAGTTTGAGCGAAGGTTAAGAATCATCAAGCTTGTACATCTATGCCCAATCCAAGAAGGTATGTTTCCAGCAAACCTATTTTCAGCAACATCAATAGTTACCAAATTTTCACAATTTTTCAAAGATGATGGTAACTTTCCAGAAAATTTGTTTTTGTATAGGTGCAAAGATTGAAGAGAAGTCAAAGATCCCATTGATGCTGGAATACTACCACTAAAATTGTTGTTCTCCAAATTCAAGACCATCAAGTCGTTCCAATTCATCAAACAATCAGGTATTATTCCTGATAAAAGATTTTTTCCAAGATTGAGATGTACTATGGTTTTGTGCTCATTCACTCTGAAACAAAAAAAGTGAGAAATAGATCTAGAGAATAAATTTTTAGAAAGATCTAGCCCAAGCACATTAGAGGATATACAAGGTAAAGGACCTTCGAAATGATTTGAACTTAAATCAATCACATGAGCAGACAAAATCATGGGAATTTCTCCAAGGATTAGATTGTGGGAGAGATTTAAATATCGGAACTGAGAAGACAAGTTCCAAAATGAAGGAGGAACCACATCTGAAATCCTTGTATCAGAAATGTCTAAGGACACCAGATGCCTTTGTGAACAAAGCCATGGGGGAAATTTCGGCCCTAAATTCCATGATCGCAAGTATAAAAAGTCAAGCTGAAAAGGAGGAATCCAGTTTTGACTTGCTTTTAAAGTCAGTTGGTTTCCAGATGCAGAAAGTATCCTCAAATTGGTTAAATTGGAAAAATGAACTTCAGACACGACACCTTTCAACATATTAGACGCAATATATAAAGTCTCAAGTTTGGAAAGCTTTCCAAAATTTTGAGGGAGAGTTCCATTGAATTGATTATTCCAAAGCTCCAGGTATGCCAGAGATGAGAGATTTCCAAAAGAAACTGGAAGTGGACCTGAGATTGAATTATCCGAAAGGTCCAGTTTGACTAGATTTTTCAATTGTCCAAAATTTTGAGGGAGAGTTCCGTTGAATAGATTGTTTGAAAAATCCAGGTATGTCAAAGATGAAAGATTTCCAAAAGACACTGGAATTGGACCTGAAATTGAATTAGAAGAAAAAGAAAGTCGGACTAGATTTTTAAATAGACCAAGTTCATCCGTCAAATGACCATGAAGTTGAGATACACTTAAGTCTAAGATCTCTAGTCTATCTGAAAGACACACTGATAAACTTTTTAAGATTTCAGATATCTCTTGACTCCATTTGTTGGATGACAATCTGATTTCCCTTAAGTTACAGAGATTACCCAACGATCTTGGCAACTTTCCTCCAAGTTCATTTTCTGACAAGTCAATACTAATGGCAGATGTTAGGTTTCCAATGGCACTGGAGATTGTACCTTGCAAATTATTGAACTGAAGGTTGAGATACTCAAGACGACTAAAACTATACAACCAATTGGGAATTGAAGAGTTGAAATTGTTATAAGATAGATCGAGGTGACTAAGAGAAGTCATGTTTTGGAGATCAACAGGGATTGGACCTTGAAAGGAATTTTCAGATAGATCAAGAGAAACAAGATTACGAAGACCAGAGATCAAAGTGTTTTCAAATTGGTTCCCTGAAAGATCGAGGGTGAGGAGAGATGAAAAGTTAACAGTGGGTGTCGGTGGAATGAAAGGAAGTTGGCAACCTGCCAAGCGCAACTCAAACAAGGAAGGGAGCGTGTCTGTGACTCGTAGCCAGTCAGAGGCTTTGCTAAGATTAACATAACTCATATCGAGATGTTGTAGCAAAGGAAGACCAGAAAGCCATTGAAGGTTATTCACACGTAAATCATAGCCTTCAAGATTGAGATAGAGCAAATTGGAGAGATTTCCAAGTTGATGAGGTATGAGTCCCACAAATCCCGCATTAGAGAGATTAAGATATGTTAAACTCTTCATTGAACCGAGAAATGAGGGAATAGGAGAAGCAGAGAAATTATTGAAGCTGAGGTCAAAGTAATTCAATTGCTTCAAATCAAGCAGAGAAGGATTTAGCTTACCACCAAACATTGACCGCTCATAGGCATCTTCTTGAGCCGAATATTGTTCTCTTGCAGTGAGGGTCGTAAAATGATCCACATCCAGTTGTCGTGGAGGGAAGCTTCTGAGATGGAGTTGATGAACGTGAGCAGTGAGGTTGTGGCAGACAACACCAATCCAGTGACAGCAATCCCCATCAACAGTCCAAGAGGAGAGTCGATTTAATGGATCAATAAGGTCTTGCTTGAAGGTGAGAAGGGCGCGTCGCTCGCTATCGATGCAGCGAGGCTGAGAGTGAGAGAGAGAGTGAGAGTGGGAGAGTCCAGTGCAGAAAATGAAGAAATTAGGAAGAGGAATAATTAGAAAAATGAGGAAATGGAATCCCAAGGAACCCCCCATTATCAAATTATTATGTAAATAGAAAGTAAGGGTTGATTGTGAAAAGGATACTAATTGGATGGTAATTTATAGGAGCACTTCTCCATTTGATTTTGTTTTGTTTTACACTGTGTCTGCATTCGGTGGTCTATGCTTCAAGCATTTACTGAATTCTTTCAAGTAGGACCCTCCCTCCATTTTGTGGGCCTCTATTTGTTTATATTTTTGGCTGCCATGTATCAATTTTCATTGGTCAATGGACAGAGTAGAAAGTGTGGATCAGCAAATCAGATTAAGTATGGTCTTCGTAGTCTTTCCTAGAAAAAACACTTTCTCATTCAAGGGCCAGGGCCATATACTTAGATTGTAAGTTTTCATTACACATGTAAAGTTAAAGCGATAATCATTTTGTTTAATCTAATTAGAATTTTTCTTTTTTTTAATCACACAAAAGTTACATTATTTGTATTAAATTGCTTAAGAAAAATTTCACTTATAAAAAAGAAAAAAAAAAAAAAAAAGAAGCAAAATATTCAAAGTAAAGGCTGATCTTTTACGTGCTGTGTATAATCTTTTAGCCAAGTACTCTAGACTAGTATATGGCCAACAGGTCCAGCCGAAAGATGTCTCGTTCTCTAAATTTAGATGAAAATTTTGTTTAAGCCAATAAAGTTGTATTTGTTCTGGGAAAAAGAAAGAAAAAAAAAATGCTAGTCTCTCAAGTCTACCACTATAAAAAGTTGTGTTTATTTATATATTTTTGTTGAAAAAAAGTTTTTATTTTGTTTTGTTAAATAAAAAAAATATTGTTTTGTCTAACACAACTTATGGAGAGTACACTTGATAAAATACGAATGATGTTAGTCTAAATATCTCATTTTCAGAAAGAAAAAAAAAAAAAAATCTCATTTTCCCTTCCCTAAGGCCAAACCTTTTTATTTTTTTTATTAAAAATAAAATAAAACAGAATGCTCGTCTTCTCCTATAAAAAAAAAGAAAAAAAAAAGTTTGTCTTATAAAAGCATTCAAAAATTTCAATCAATTCATGATCCACGTTCCTAAGGTTTAGATTAGAGAAACCAATAAGTCATTTTCTCACAACACATCAACCCATTTGCTTAGTCTTCCACTATCAAAATGCTTGTGCTTTAAAAGTCTTCCACTAAAAAAAAAGTATTTCTTTTTTAAAAGACAATAATGCAAGAGTAATGTTATATATATAACAATTTTTATAATATTTGAAGAACAAAATTTGGCAACAAATTTAGTTATAACCTAAGACTACAATTCCACTCAATATCTTTGAATTAATGTGAATTTTGACAAATCTACCATTAGATTACATTTTCTTTTTATATTCTCCATACTTGCAAAATTTCAATAAAATTAAAGTCTAATATATATGTCATCAATTAAATGTTTAACAATAAAAAAACTTAAGGACAACTCGGTTAAAATATATCTCAAACTCTACTTAAAATGCTTACAAAATAGGATACTCTCCTACTAATCCATGATTTCACAAAAAACCTATCCAAAATTTAAAAAAAAAAAACAATGAAAATCATGACACTAGACCAACCAAAAAAAAAAAGAAAAACTTTATTGCACGTGCAAAGCGCATATAATGAGACTAGTAAAATCCTATTATGATTTAGTCAATTTTGACTCAAGATGTAATGCTTTTATCTTCTTCTTAATAAAGTTATGATATTCTTATCAATATATATATATATATATATATACTGCGCTTGATAAAATAAGAAGAATGCTAGTTTTTTTTTTTTTTTCTTCTTCTTCTTCTTTTTGATGAGTTAACAACACTAAGACACAGGGGAAAGGGGAAGGGAGTGGGAAAGGAGAAGACAAAACTTAAATAAGCCTTGGGTTTTTTTTTTTTTTTTTTAAACTAAAACAACACTAGCACTTCTAAAAGGGCCTAACCTTGGGTTTTTTTTTGAAACTTTGATGAATCTCTCCTTTTTCCCTTCCCTAAGGCCAAACCTTAATAATGATTTTTAATTCAAAATAAAATAAAACATATAAGAATTGGACAAGGTTGTAATCCAATTACTTTAAAGATAAACCCTTCAAACTCCCCATATATCTTTTTATTTGATGTGAATTTTAAAATCTAACCGATAGATTGCATATTTTTTATATTCTTAACATGTATATCAAATTTTGTTCAAATCAGATGTTATTTTCTATTTTATCAATAAATTTATTTTTTATGCAAAAATTTAGATCACAAAACTTGAAATTTAAACATTTAATTGATGACACAGCTATTGATTTTTGATTATTTTGAAATTTTACAAGTATAAAGGATATAATAAAAATGTGCAATCTAGTCTAAACTATGATAAAAACGTGCAATCTACTTCCTTTGGCTCTTTGTAACAAAATCCGACGACTCAACATGCTTTCTCTAGTCTAAACTCTATGAGCATGGATCACGAATTGATTGAAAATTTTGAAGGAAAAAAGTTTCCCTTCAAACTTTTATTTTATCATTTTATTGAATGTGAATTTTGAAATTTTAACTATTAGATTGCCTAAAAAATGTTTTTTTACTGAATGCCTTTCAGTAACCTCTCAAGTGCACTTAGTTGTGATTCAATCTAGTATACTAAAAGAAATGCTGATATGCATTTCTTGATATTGTTCTCTTCTCCTAACATATAATTCCTATAATCTTTATTGTATATGCAAGATGATATCTGTTAGGCTTTCTGTGATTGGTAAATACCTTCTTCTTTTTTTCAAAAATAAAACCTTTGGGTTAGGCAAATGCGGCATCTAGAATGGCTGTGTGTGATAAGAAAAGCAAAGAGGAACTTGGAAACCTGAGGACTTTGCTAAGTCTCTACCTGCCAATGGGTGCTACTTGTAAAACTAACCAATGCAAATCAACACACAATGGAGTTCCAATCAGTCCCTACACAAGATTCAAGCCAAAACACTTTCAGTTCTAAAGCAATCTAGAACAAAACGGCATGCAATATAAGAATAAAGGCTAAAGCTACATGTAGTTTATCTTCTATTAGTGGCACTGTCATTTAGAGTGGAAATGCACATGTCAGTTATCTATTGGTAGTTTAGAGAGTTTGTTATGCTTAAATCTTGGTGGCATTTCAGGTAGAGTTTGTTAGTTCCTATTCAGAGTATAAAATAGGAATAACACTCATTGTAATCTTATCTGAGTTTAATACAATTTCCATATATTGAAATTCCTGGAAAATAAAAATTCATGCTTTGAATTGAATTTTAAAATGAAAGTGTTTATTTGAATTTTAACTTTTACAAAAGAGCTCCATATCTATATATCTCCATTTTATTAAATAAATAAATAATCAACTACTATGGAAATAATCCATACTTTCCCATTTTGATTACCCATTTGTTACCACCTGTGCTATGATCTAAGGACAAATTGGTCCATTAACAACAATTAAAAATACACCCCACCCACTGACCCACGTTTTGGTTTTTTTTTTTTTTTTTTTTTTGTTGGTGGGGGGGGAAGGAAATCCACGTTTTGGGCTAAAACTCTCATTTTGGCCATCAAAAGGAGAGTCTATTTAGACATGAAAATATAAGAACCTATTTAAAAGCTTTTCTCTTTAAAAACAAAACTTGCACCTTCTGCTCATACAAAATAAAGTAAAAATACTTGTACATTGCTCATTTTAATTTAGATTTTTAGACTTACTCCCCAAAACAAAAGAGTGTATCTTTCTTGGTGGCAACTTTAAACACTTTCCCTAAAAAACACCTATTCTTATCTTAATTATATCGCCCTCTAACTTTAACAAAAACTCTAAATCTCAAAACCCTAAAAAACATAGTAATATTACAAAATTTTTCTCCATCCAATAATATGATAAGCCAAGAATAATAGGTATATACTATAAGGATGACGACGCGGTGTAGTCAAGTTAAATCATAGATATCATGTCCCTGCTTCGGGAGAATGTATTTTGCCAAGAGAGCTTTTTTTATTATAAAAAAAAGACAAATATTTTAGAGATGATAATAAAATATGTACAAATAAATAAATTATAAATAAGGTATATAGAAATTCTATTCCATATAATTAAAATGTTATTAAATAAGAAATATATAAACTCAAGATATGTTGGGGGGTGGAGTGACCAAAATATATACATCTTGTCAGAAAAAATCAAACCCATAAAAAAATGTTATTTTTATGAAATAATTAATGTCTAGTTTGAAGTAGGGTACTAAGTTTGCAATCCCCTAATATTGATGATTGAAGAGCCATATAAGAAGCCTCATTATTATAGTATGCAAGGCTATGTTTAAAATCTATTGTAATATTCTGGTATGATCGTGTCTTAGCTTCACTTGGCTTTTTCCACCTAAAGCCAAGCGTCCTTCTTGCTTTAACAAAGACAATAATTTCATAATTAGTAGCCAATGGAGTGATTAGACATCAATTCATGAAACAAAAGTTGATAGTTTGAATCTCTTTTTTTCCTTCTCTTTAAGACCAAAACTTGTTTATATTAATGAAAAAAAAAAAAAAACAAAAAACAAAAAACCTTCGCTTCTCTATAAAAGAAGATTGTCTTATCCAAAGTTCCAAACCATTCAAACTTTCCAATCACTTTGTAATCCTTGTTTTTAGAGCATAGTTTCGAGAAAACAACATAGACATTTTCTCGTTACATGTCTAACACGTATGCTTAGCATTCTACAACAAACCAAAAAGAAAAAAGAAAAGAAGTCTTTTCCCATCAATTTTTTATTAGACTCAGAAAACTTAATTGAAGTGCTCCTTTTTTTTTTTTTTTTTGGGTGGGAAAACGAGTACTCATTAAATTCACACAACCAGAAAAAAAAAATCAATCTATTTTGGACCAATTTTGCCACCCTACCACCATGCAGTCATGCACCCGATCGTTTCTTATTTTCAACTTTAGCGTCTCACACGCTTCTAGTCAGCTTTGCATTAAACCAAAAGCTGATTTTGCATGGCTTGAGAAGACAAGCTCAGAATTGAGCTTTGACCAATCAAGTGGGTACGCCCAACCCAACAGAAACTGCACTGTAATCTGCAAATATGATTTAATTCATATCTTTCTACCGGTAGAATTTCGTTTTCAATTTTTAGTCTAGTTTTGTAGATTGTTGCCATATGAATGTATGATATATGGTTCATTTTGAAGTGCAGAATTCATTTTAAAAATATTTGAGGGCACAATGTTACTGAAGGAACCCTTCAAAAAAAAAAAATTGTTACTGAAGGAGACAGTGCAGGCACTATGATGATTTTTTTTTTTTAAAGATTTGTTCGGCACTATGACGTCTTATTTCTTGAACATTTGTATCGTATAATTTTGTAGGTGCACATGTTAATAATGCTAAAAGGTTTACTCGATGTCAATACAATACCATTGAATTGTAGTTAAGCTGGATGCCTAGGAGGTCTGGTCATGCTACTCATTCTCATCTTCAAAAAGCATTAAACTAAGCATTTCATTTTCAACCCAGTAAATTAGAGAAATAATGCCCATTTTTTAAAATAACTGCTATTTTTTTTAAGAGTCTCAAAATTAAGAAAACTTCGATCAGACGCTACAAATTACCTAAGGTTTCTTAAAAAAAGAAGAGCTCTACTAAATCCATTCGCAATTTATAAAAATTTTGAAAAATTAGAACCACAATCAAAATCATTAAATTTAATTAACAGTATATAAATCAATATTAATCAAAACAACTAGTGTAAAAGATCAAAGATACCGGTATACTACTCGTGACGTCTACTCTTTTTACTTTTTAGATAACAAATTAACCATGCTACTCTTTGTATAAAGTAATTGATATTATTAAGAGTCTTATAGTTCAACTGGTTAATATCTCTATATGTTTTCATCATCTCCCTTATTTTGTAACCATTGAATTATTTATTAAAGAGTTAATTGCAAATTATAAACCTAAAGTTTGGGTATATTTGAATTTTATACTTAAAGTTTCAGAATTTGAATTTTATCCTCTAAAGTTTGGGGCATTTGGATCTTACATCTTGACGTTTCAGAATTTAAATTTACCTCCTAAATTTTAGGGGTGTTTAGATTTTACTCTTAAAAGTTTGAGAGTATTTAGATTTTATAGCCAGAAATTTCAGAATTGAGAGTGTAAAATCTAAATACCTCCAAATTTTGAATGTAAAATTCAAATTTTAAAACGTTAAGTGTAAAATCTAATCACGTCCAAATTTTAGGGGTAAAATTCAAATTCTAAAATTTTAACATGTAAAATTTAAACTCCCTCAAACTTTAAAAGTGTAATTTATAATTTATCCTTTGTTAAAAAAAAAAATACCAATTGACTCTCGCAGTCTTGCACCTTTTTTTTTTTCTTTGACTTGGAGGATTTTATTTTTTTATTTTTTTATTTTTTTTTTGAGAATCAAAAGTAAAGACGGAGACTCATCAATATCTAGACTTTCAGAACCCCCACTGAAATTTCAGCCCATGGGCAAAGAAAAGCCAGTGCAAATGGTATTGGACTTCAATGTCCCCTGTTCCCATTAAATGAATGTTGATTTCTTCTCACAAACATTGATTGTCAAGATTCTACAGCCACACCGACACCAGCTTCATCTTTAGCTCAATGTTTTTTTTTTTTGAGGGGGATCTTTAGCTCAATGTTAGTGTGAAAGGGAAACAATTTTTCCAAGTCAAAAAGTTCTGCCTAGCTTATATAAGAGATACTAAAGACACTGGACAAAAAATAAAACCAACTTTAAGACTTCAAAGTCTTCGTACTATAAATTTGTAACTTTTTTTTTTAAATGTATTAAAAATTGAATTAGTATTATTTAACAATCACGAATTTATAATTATCGTTTTGTATAATTGTATTTTGATTTTAATTACAATGGTGACAGCATAGCAATTTCATTATGATTAGGAGGCATTTGATCTAATTTGGGTATTTGAAGAAGAGACTCAAAACTTTGGATATTTTTCTTTGAATTTTATAAGCTTTTTGACTAAATATTTTTAAAATTTGAATTTATGGGTGTTATGTATAGAGAAATTTGGCACTCACAGTGCCAAATTAGGGGGAAAAGAGGAGAGCCTCTAACAACAAATTTGATACTTTCTTTTATATTATTAATTTATTATAAGATGCAAATTGGAGGACTCCCTTATTGATTGTTTGGATTTTAAATATATATGAGTCTTAAACCATCACAGCATCATTTAATCCAATCAAAATAATAATTAAATAAACCATCAACTAGAGAATGCTCAAAGCGTCAAAATCATTGTCCAATTATTTTTAAAGACATTTCACATAAAGCATTGAGATGGAAATATAAAAAACAGGTCATAAATCAATTGTAATACAATTAGTTGATGACTTGTTTTCTATATGTCTGTCTCATGACTCTCATCACTTTTTGGGAAATGTCCTTAAAAAAAATAAGACAAGGAGTTTGAGGCTTTGAGCATTTCATTAATTGATGGTTTATTTTTTACCAGATTAATTGATGGTTTAGGACTAATAAATATTTAAAAATATTGTTAGGATTAATCAAAACGATTAGAAATGCCATTATTTAGAACCTTACAATTGATTTATGACCTGTTTTTTATATTTCCATCTCAATGCTTTATGGGAAATGTCTTTAAAAATAATTCGACAATCATTTTGATGCTTTGGGCATTCTTTAATTGATAGTTTATTTAATTATTATTTTGATTGGATTAAGTGATGCTGTGATGGTTTAAGACTCATATATTCAAAATCCAAACAATCAATAAGGGAGTCCTCCGGTTTGCATCTTATAATAAATTAATAATATAAAAGAAAGTATCGAATTTGTTGTTAGAGTCTCTCTCCTCTTTTCCCCCTAATTTGGCATGTCAGTGCCAAATTTATTTGGACATAACACCCATAAATTCAAATTTTAATAATATTTAATCAAAAAGCTCAAAAAATTGAAAGAAAAATATCGAAAATTTTGTGTCTCTTATTCAAATACCCAAATTAGATCAAATGTCTCCTAATCATAATGGAATTGCTATGCTGCCACCATTGTGATCAAAATCAAAACACAATTATATAAAACAATAATTCTGAATTTGTGATTGTTAAATAATACCAATTCAATTTTTAATACATTTTTTTTTAAGTTACAAATTTATAGTCCGAAGTTGTTTCCCTTTCACACTAACGTTGAGCTAAAGTGTCGGTGTGGCTGTAGAATCATTTTTTTTTTTTTTAGAACCAGTGTGGCTGTAGAATCTTGACAACCAATGCTTGGGAGAAGAAATCAACATTCATTTAATGGGAAAAGGGGGCATTGAAATCTAATACTGTATGCACTGGCTTTTCTTTGCTCATGGGGTGAAGTTTCAATGGGGTTCTGAAAGTCTAGATATTGATGAGTCTCCATTTTCGCTTTTGATTCTTAAAAAAAAAAAGAAAAAAGGAAAAAGATATTCTCCTAGTCAGAAAAAAAAAAAAAAAAAAAAGAAGAAGAAGAAGAAGAAGAAGAAAGGTGCAAGACTGCGGGAGTCAATTAGTTTTTTTTTTTTTTTTTTAACAAAGGATAAATTACAAATTACACCCTTAAAGTTTAAGGGTGTTTAGATTTTACATGCTAAAATTTTATAATTTAAAATTTACCCCTTAAGTTTGGACGTGATTAGAATTTACATTTGACGTTTTAGAATTTGAATTTTACATTTAAATTTTGGAGGTATTTAGATTTTATACCCCTAAATTCTGAAATTTCTATGTGTAAAATCCAAATACTCCCAAATTTTGAATGGTAAAATCCAAACACCCTTAAAATTTAGGAGGTAAAATTTAAATTCTGAAACGTCAGGATGTAAAATCCAAATATCCCAAACTTTAGAGAATAAAATTCAAATTCTGAAACTTTAGGTATAAAATCCAAACACATCCAAACTTTAGGCTTATAATTTGCAATTTACTCTTTAATAAATAATTCAATGGTTACAAAATAGGAGAGATGATGAAAACATACAGAAGTATTAATCAGTTGAACTACAAGACTCTTAATAATGTCAATTACTTTATACAAAGAGTAGCATGATTAATTCGTTATCTAAAAAAAAAAAAAGTAGACGTCACGGGTAGTATACTGGTATCTTTGATCTTTTATGCTAGTTGTTTTGGTTAATATTGATTTATATACTGTTAAGTAAATTTAATGATTTTGATTGTGATTCTCCTAATTTTTTCAAAATTTTTATAAATTGCATATGGATTTGGTAGAGCTCTTCATTTTTTAAGAAATCTTAGGTAATTTGTAGGGTCTGGTCGAAGTTTTCTTAATTTTGAGACTCTTAAAAAAAATAGCAGTTAATTTAAAAAATGGGCGTTGTTTCTCTAATTTACCAGGTTGAAAATGAAATGCTTCTTAATGCTTTCTGAAGATGGGAATGAGCACTGAGCAGCATGACCAGACCTCCTACGCATCTAGCTTAACTACAATTCAATGGTATTGTATTGACATCGAGTAAACCTTTTAGCATTATTTTATGTGCACCGTAGTACAAAACTATACGATACATGTGTCGAAGAAATAACACGTCATAGTGCTGAACAAATCTTAAAAAAAAAAAAAATCATCATAGTGCCTGCACTGTTTCCTTCAGTAACATTGTGCTCTCAAATCTTTTTAAAATGAATTCTGCATTTCAAAATGAATCATATATAATATATTCATATGGAAACGATCTACAAAACTAGACTAAAAATTAAAAACAATGGCTCCATTTTAGTATATCATATTTCTGAAATAAAATTCCACCGGTAGAAGGTCAGATATGAATTAAATCACATTCGCAGTGCTGTTGGGTTGGGTGTATGGTATGACACCGTGGGTTCAACTCACTTGATTGGTCAAAGCTCATTTATGAGATTGTCTTCTCAACTCTCAAGCCACACAAAGCCAGCTTTTGGTTTAATGCAAAGCTGACTAGAAGCGTGTGAGACACGCTACTAAAGTTGAAAAGAAGAAAGGATGTTATACAAAATTAGCAAATTAAGACCTATTAATAGGTTCATGTTATATTCAGGTTGATATGATTAATTTGTTTAATAATTGGGTTAACAAGTTTGACTTGTTTAATTAAATGACATTTTATTAATATATTCTTCAAATCCTAGGTATATAAACTTATTAGTTATTATGGTTTACTTTCTTTGACATAATGTGATTGATTATTTGTGATATTAAGATATACTTTAGTTTTGAATGATTATTTGTGATGCATTTACTAATTAGTTTTGAATTTTATATTAAAAATAAAATAAGGAGTTTGAGGCTTTGAGCATTTCATTAATTGATGGTTTAGGATTAATAAATATTTAAAATTATTTTTAGGATTAATCAAAATGATTAGAAATGCCATTATTTAGAACCTTACAATTGATTTATGACCTATTTTTTATATTTCCATCTCAATGCTTTATGGGAAATGTCTTTAAAAATAATTGGACAATGATTTCGAGGCTTTGAGCATTCTCTAGTTGATGGTTTATTTAATTATTATTTTGATTGGATTAAATGATGCTGTGATGGTTTAAGACTCATATATATTTAAAATCCAAACAATCAATAAGGGAGTCCTCCAGTTTGCATCTTATAATAAATTAATAATATAAAAGAAAGTATCAAATTTGTTGTTAGAGTCTCTCTCCTCTTTTCCCCCTAATTTGGCACTGTCAGTGCCAAATTTCTCTAGACATAACACCCATAAATTCAAATTTTAAAAATATTTAGTCAAAAAGCTTATAAAATTTAAAGAAAAATATCCGAAATTTTGAGTCTCTTCTTCAAATACCCAAATTAGATCAAATGCCCCCTAATCATAATGGAATTGCTATGTTGCCACCATTGTGATCAAAATCAAAATACAATTATACAAAATGATAATTCTAAATTCGTGATTGATAAATAATACCAATTCAATTTTTAATACATTTAAAAAAAAAAAAGTTACAAATTTATAGTACGAAGACTTTGAAGTCTTAAAGTTGGTTTTATTTTTTGTCCAGTGTCTTTAGTATCTCTTATATAATCTAGGCAGAACTTTTTGACTTAGAAAAATTGTTTCCCTTTCACACTAACATTGAGCTAAAAGATGAAGCTCGTGTCGGTGTGGCTGTAGAATCTTGACAATCAATGCTTGTGAGAAGAAATCAACATTCATTTAATGGGAACAGGGGACATTGAAATCTAATACCGTATGCACTGGCTTTTCTTTGCTCATGAGGTGAAATTTCAGTGGGGTTTTGAAAGTCTAGATATTGATGAGTCTCCATCTTCGCTTTTGATTCTCAAAAAAATTAAAAATTAAATTAAAAATTAAAAATTAAAAAAATCCTCCAAGTCAAAGCAAAAAAAAAAAAGGGGCAAGACTATGAGAGTCAATTAGTTTTTTTTTATTTTTAACAAAGGGTAAATTATAAATTACACTTTTAAAATTTAATGATGTTTAAATTTTATATGTTGAAATTTTAGAATTTGAATTTTACCCCTGAAATTTGGACGTGATTAGATTTTACACCTAATGTTTTAAAATTTAAATTTTACATTCAAAATTTGGAGGTATTTAGATTTTACATTCTCAAATTCTGAAATTTCTGAATGTAAAATCCAAATACTCCCAAACTTTTAAGAGTAAAATCCAAACACCACTAAAATTTAGGGGGGAAATTTAAATTCTGAAATGTCAGGATATAAAATTTAAATACCTCAAACTTTAGAAGATAAAATTCAAATTCTGAATCTTTAAGTATAAAATCTAAATACACCCAAACTTTAGGTTTATAATTTGCAATTAACTCTTTAATAAATAATTCAATGATTACAAAATAGGAGAGATGATGAAAACATACAAAGATATTAACCAATTGAACTACAAGACTCTTAATAATGTCAATTACTTTATACAAAAAGTAGAATGGTTAATTCGTTATCTAAAAAAAAAAAGTAGATGTCACGAGTAGTATACTGATATCTTTGATCTTTTATGCTAGTTGTTTTGGTTAATATTGATTTATATACTGTTAATTAAATTTAATGATTTTGATTGTGGTTATAATTTTTCAGAACTTTTATAAATTGCATATGGATTTAGTAGAGCTCTTCTTTTTTTAAGAAACCTTAGGTAATTTGTAGGGTCTGGTCGAAGTTTTCTTAATTTTGACACTTTAAAAAAATAGTAGTTAATTTAAAAAATGGGCATTATTTCTCTAATTTACTGGGTTGAAAATGAAATGCTTAGATTAATGCTTTTTGAAGATGAGAATGAGTAGCATGACCAGACCTCCTAGGCATCCAGCTTAACTACAATTCAATGGTATTGTATAGAAATCGAGTAAACCTTTTAGCATTATTAAATGTGCACAATAGTACAAAATTATACGATACAAATGTCCAAGAAATAACACGTCATAGTGCCGAACAAATCTTCCAAAAAAAAAATCATCATAGTGCCTGCACTGTTTCCTTCAGGAACATTGTGCCCTCAAATATTTTTAAAATGAATTCTGCATTTCAAAATGAACCACATATCATACATTCATATGGCAACAATCTACAAAACTAGACTAAAAATTGAAAACGAAATTCTACCGGTAGAAAGATATGAATTAAATCATATTTGCAGATTGCAGTGCAGTTTCTGTTGGGTTGGGCGTACCCACTTGATTGGTCAAAGCTCAATTATGAGCTTGTCTTCTCAAGCCATGCAAAATCAGCTTTTGGTTTAATGCAAAGCTGACTAGAAGCGTGTGAGACGCTAAAGTTGAAAATAAGAAACGATCGGGTGCATAATGGTAAGACAAGCTTTCATATTACATAGGCCTTCAGCCCAAACAAATCTCACTAGCTTTCAGCTGAGTGCTTCTTGGTCATGTCCTCCCTATAGATTTGAGATGCTTGTTCTGAATTCGGAATTAAGAAACTGCATACCAGTAGCAAATAAATGTATAGGAACATGATATCAAATTTCATTAAGACCCAAGTGCAGTAGCTTTTGCAAAAATAATGAAGGAAGCAACATCGCCTAACCAGGTGATGGGCTCACCATCACTGCCTTTATTAATTAAGCACAGCCTTTGATTCCCTAAACATCATCTTTTTAGCCGAACATATTCATCATAAAAAAAATAAAGCAATATTGATTAGCTAAGTATAACCTTTTGTTTCCTAAATATCCTTTTTATTTTTTATTTTTAAGTTGAATGAGATTTATTCATTAGAAACAAATACATTGCAAACAAGACTAGCAAAGTACAAAAAGAACCAAAACAATACAAAGAGCCCAATCCACAATAAGGATAAAACACTATAGATTACAGGACAACATATCATCAAAGGCAAACAGAAGATAGAAAAATACAAAGGTTAAGAATTAGAATCAAATACAGTCATAGGGATATTTCAAAAAGAACACAACCTTTGTTTCTGGCAGAATTCACAATATGCCAGCTTGATGCCAGTTCATCTAACCTTTACGACAATAATATTGAATGTAGTTTTTTCATCTTTAAGTTGTTCTCATGCCATTGAGAGTTTTCTCCATCCAAGTTGGATATATAAGAGCAATCCAAGAAACTTCAAAAATGATAACAACAAAGCTTTTCAGCCTTTTAGAACTCCTATTGCCCAAGCTAACTATGCATCCCAAGTATCAGGTCTTCTAGGAATGGAACAAAGCCTATTAGTTAGAATACCTGGTAAGCTTGAACTGCTAAACTTTTGGTGTAGTAAGTCTAATAGCATTTCATGTCCCCCACATTCAGATTTTCCAGATTTTGTACTTCTAAATTGACATTTTCCGCTACATTGTGATAGATGTTTGCCTCAAAACGCTTGTCCTAAATATGAATTAAAGCTGCAAGATTTACTCATCTAGACCCATTTGATAGTTAAGTTTAAAAGTTCTTATTTGAATTAACAGGAGAATTGTACAGAAAATTTTCAAAAACAAGAATTGTATAGAAAATTTTCACACAGACATGAATCTCTTTAACATTATGGGCTATAGAGAGAGAAATCAAATTGGATTGCCTTTGGCAAGATATAGTCATATAGATTACCACTTTTAACAGATGAGTGCTTGCATGAGCTGAAAATTGATTTTATACTATCAAATTGGATTGCCTTGGACATTTATAGGAAGAAACATCGTATTCATATATATTCTATCTATCATCAAAGTAAATATCAGGCAAAGCAGATCTAGAAAATAGTCCTAGGATTGTGCCACTTGTCCCAAAATCATTTCTGTTCCACGAGAACATTTTAACAAAATAAACAGCATGTAGTATTTTCATCATCTCTTTGTGTAACTTGCAAGTCCACTTAGTTGTGATGCAATCTAGTGATGATAATATGCTTTGTCCAATAACTATGACACGTAGTATACTGAAATAAATGCTGATATGCATTTCTTGATATTGTTTTCCGATCCTAACAAATAAATCCTATCTTGTTTATTGTAAATCCATGATGATATCTATTAGGCAAATGTGGCATTTGGAATGGCTGTGTGATGAATGTAAACTCAAATTCTTGGAGCTAAAAGTAAAGAGGAATCACTGGTTCATTAGTTTCAAAATTGGAGAATCAAGAAGAGGTTGTGGAGAAACTTGGAAGCCCAGATGAAACCTGAGGACTTTGTAGAGTCTCTGCCTGCCAATGGGTGCTGCCCATGATTTGTATTTCATCACTGATGAAAATTTCCAGAAAGCAAGATTTTTTTTCATTGCATGGTAATTCTACTTTTCCTCAAGTAAGTCAATATGCATGCTTAAAGACTAATGTTTTCTCCTTTGGAATACTGTGCACATAAATTCTGACGAAAAAATCATAGCAAATTTTGCTTCCCAAGTAATGTAACTACTCTCAAAATGTTAATGACACAATAGAACTAGAAATTGGATGCCAAACTAGATTTGGCTTCCAGGCTGAACGCTTCTCCTCTTTGGAGGTGTGCGATTATATTGAAGGCCAAAATAATAAACAATTTGGTATGCAATGTTGCCTACGAAAGTTGACTCTCTTGTTTTTCAGGTCAATTTGATACATCAAAAGTGAGAAGTAAGATGGTCTATGCCACCTCCAAAGATAGATTCAAGAGGGACGTAGATCTGGATGACACTCAAGTCAAGTTGAGAGCAACAGATCCTAGTAAAATGAGCCTTGACATTGTACAAGGGCAAGCACTTTGTCATTTCACCCTTTTTATGTTTAGCTCTTCCTAACAATAATATTCTATGAGCATTTCTATCCCTTGTCCTTTTTATTCTTTAGTGTTGTATGGACTCAAACTAAACCTGTAGAATAATGTCATACAATGAATTCATCTGTCATGATTAGCACCTTTTAGGCTGTTTTTCAAAGTCATGTTTGCTAGCACATAATTCAAACTTCAGAACCCCCAAATTTGTGTGGGTTTTAAAGTAGAGTACAGGCCAATTGGAAAAGCACCAAATCTGTGTTTTAATGGAAAGAACTAAGTACCAAGGATCCATACATCCATTGACTGGATAAAAAAGGAAAAAATAAGCAGCCCATATTAAGGGATAGATTAATAAATCTAGTTGTTTACAGACTTGCTTAAAACTAGAAAGATATAAACAACTAACCTAGTGTTCTATTCTTTTTACTGCAAAGTGAATAGACATACCAATCCGTACATAAATAGTTCATACAGATCATAGGCAGAAATCATACCACTACGGTGCACATGAACCTGAGCTGCCTTTTCGGAAGCATACACAAGGTCCTGCAATAATCAATTGTATTCCCACAGAGTAAGCTTTTAGCAAGTTACATGTGCACCGTAGTACAATACTTTAAAATACAAATGTGCAAGAAATACTCGTCACAGTACCAACTCTGTTTCCTTCAGTAGCATTGTGAAGTATGTGGTAGAAATTGAATAATAAAAGAACAAATGAGAAACTAATACAAAATGAGTGTTTTACTTTTTTTAAAAAAACAAACAAACAAAACAAAAAGAAGAAAAAATTGAAGGGGCCATTACCTTAAAGTTTCTCATTATTTTTGTAATTTTCAATGGGCCAAGTATTATCAAAACTCAAAGACAGGGGGCATAAGAAAAAAATTAAATTTTTTACTTGGCAAGCCACAAGAAAATTCAACAGAAAAATGAACAGTGGTAACAAAGTAGAATTACCTTTTATGCTGAAGTGCTTTTGTATATTTACATGTGAAGGCACAAGGACAAGATACAGAAACCCTTTACGTACCCATACGAAATAGCAGAAATGCCAATCCTTTAAACAACTGTCAACCGCAAACACTCAAGAAGATAAAGAATCCAATATATAGAGACAACATAATACACAATCAAATTAAATACCCTTGAGAGTTATTGATAACAACATATAAAAGGCCCACCAATCCTCTTTGGCAGCAAAACCTTATCAGGAAATAAAAAGATTCAGAAAAGAATAGAAACAATGTCAAAAATAAGCCAAATTGAGGTATTAGAATAAATACCTTGGCCATCACTTGTTAACATTCTACGCATTATAGGGACCAACGTTGGTTCAACTTGGACAAAAAGTTGAGGAAGCCTGCTCACTGATTCAAGAATTGTGCTAATGGCACGCAAACAGCCAACTGCAGCCAAAGCACCAGGATCATCAGCTTCATCTTCAGCTTCAGCTGTGTTCATGCACCTCCAAAATGCAGCTGTTTGAATATTTATTAAAAAAAGAAGTTGTCAAGGACTTCTGAATATACGTGTAAAATAAAATAAAAATGGAGGCTAACAGTACCAAATTCTGGCATAACCCAAGAGCTTAAGGTGCCATCTCCTCCCCAAACTTGTCCGCTATCGTCTCCAAAATAAAAACAAGGTCCTCATTCTCAACCTCATTCATAAGTTTAAAGAACTCTAGAACTGGACTAATCAAATTTGCATAGTTTAAATCAAAACTATCATAAAAAGTGAACAAGTTCAAAAATATATTCCATTTATCACAGCTTACATACCTCTAAATTTCTCGCTGAAAGACTATCATCTAGATCTGTAAGGCGTCCATTGAGAGTAGATGTTGCAGCAACCTGTGCCCGTCTCCCTTGGATTAAAGACGAAGCCTGGCCAGTGTGCATATCAAATTGAGACTGAATATGCCTGAGTTGTTTCTGCAACTCTAAAGCTTCAGCTTTATATGCCAAAGTTGCAACCCTAGAAATAGATTACAATTTTTAAGAACTCTTTAATTTAAAAAATCAGCATTGGAAGCAGAATACTAGAATTTCATTATCACTAACCCAAAAAATTGACCACAAATACATCAACAACAAAAAATTTCATCAGAAGCTAAAAGATAGAGTATTTGTCTCCCAACTAAGTGAGGTCCTAGAAGGGGTGGCTTGGATAAGGTCTTACCTTCAGCATCTTTTGCATTAAGTGGGCACACAAAAATGTGTCATGTCATAATGAACCTAACACCATGTTTAGTTAATATAATAAAATAAAGCGAAAACCAAATACAACCCAGAAGACAATCATTGGATTCATCATCAAATTAAGACACAGATACATATCATCCATCATGATTCAAACTCTCTAAAATTTCTGCTCCTAAAATGAAACTCCAAAACCATCAACAGATTAAAATCAGAGAAATAAAGTATCAAACACTATGTGTATACCTTAATCCTTTGAGCCAAAAGTAAAACCACAAACCCAACAAATCCATTTCACACTTTACCTCTGTTTCATCTGTAAACCAAAATTCTTGATGTGAAGCTAAGAAGTACTTGAATATGTAAAGCGTTTTTAATTTCTAGAAGAAAGCTTTTATAAACAAACACAAGCGTTTTGTGGGTAAGCTTACTGGGAAAGGCTAAAAGTTATGGAACGGCACTCGTTACATCTTTAGATCCATAATATTTATTAAAAACCACGAAATAAATCCATTTCAAATGGAGATGAACCTAATACAAAAGTTACAGTTTAAACTTTAAAAGCCCTATCTCTCAAACATGAAAAAAAGGCATGCAATAAATATGCATATTTAACAAAGATTGAAACCCCAACCCCAAATATACTACAACAACCACTATGATGCAAATTTGAAACCCTAACCCCAAATATGTTTGATGCCTCATATATATTTCATACATTATTTGTCAATAAAAGCGAAAAATGTACAACAACCATGTTGTTATTGGTAAGTTATAGAAGCGGTGAGTGAATTTCAGTCCATGGTAATTGACAACCATATACAAGTAAAAGCAATGTGTAGAAAGAATACCCAAAACATTCAAAAGAAAGAGACAATTCCAGACAAGTAATATCTTTCTTCAACGCCGAAAAGGTGCTTCCTTCCTGGTCTAGCAGAAATGCTATCATCAAAAGCAAAGTCCAAGTCCTCTCCCCCTGTAATCACCCAAAACATTCAAATTCAGTGGAAAATTGCTGACACCTGTGATTTAAAATAAACGAAAATAAGAAACCCTAATTGAAATGGAAAATTGAAAGAGAGAGAGGAGGAGCGAGCGTCGTCGTATTGAAAAGGCCAAAGCCCTTAGCCTCCTCTCATTCTCTCTCTCTCTCTCTCTCTCTCTGGAAACAGAAATGAGTTCCACAGAGAGAGAGAGAGAGATTTGAATTGTGTATTTGGCTCCGGCCTTGTTGTTGTTATTATACTCACGCACACACTGGTGGTGGTGTGTGCACTTTGCAAAAACAAATGGGGTTTTGCCAAAACCGTTTTGGTTTTGTTGGAGTCAAAAAGTGAACCCAAACCATGATTTCTTGCTTTTCAAATTTTGATAAAATATATAATGCATTCCTTGTTTTGAAATTAAATTTCAATTTCAATTAAAACCGTCAAATTATGTTTTAAAAACATTATTTCACAATTTTTATTTTTATTTTTATTTTTTGAGAAAGCACAATTTTTATGTTTTAATCAAACAAAGTGGGTAATAATTGAAGCAATGTGAAGTAAATAAAAATTTGAAGGGGCCATTACCATAAAGTTTCTCATTATTTTTGTAGTTTTCAAATTTTAATAGAAGGTGGTATTTTTGAAAAGGCAAAAACTTGTTGCACATACGTTGTTTTTAAAGTACATATTTGCACATACATTGATGCAAAAGTGGCATGTTAGTGATTAGTGGTGATAAGACAACAAGAGTATGGCGTGATCAATATCAACTTGTCTATCTTATTGCTACAGATGGGATCGACGCCTGCAGCTAATGCAAGTTCAACTCTTTCGAAAAGAAAAGGTTCCAAAAGGAGAAGGAGAAGTCATTGGAGTTTTTTATTTATTATAAGAGAAATTATTAGAGTTGAAACCTGAAGTCGCAAAAAGGGGAAGAAAAAAAAAAGGGTAAAACTACAGTACCAAGTTCAAAATACCAAAAAGAAGATTCAATTATTGGGATTAAGGTCCCCAAGGAGTCCAAATATTACTAACCTCGTTGATGTACATGCTGCCATACCATTACCCATGCAATTTTAAAGATTCTTTTTGTATATCTTTCATTTAGATTTTACTATCTTTTTGTCAATTCTTTGATTCTTTTCCATTGCCACTATAAATTTGTTATTTGAATCCTACAGTACGTATTTAGTTCTGCGGCACTTAATTTTGATTACATGCATTTAAATGGTACAAAATATGTGTATATATATATATAGAGAGAGAGAGAGAGCATCCACTCATGATGACTGTTTTTTATCATCGTATCAATACACCGTTTTTTGTGTAAGTAAGAACCAAACTTCAGAACTTTTTTCGATGATAAGAGATTTTACTAGTTAAGCTAACCATGAACCAATTTTAGGTCTATATATTTGTACAACAAGTAAATTAACATTGAGTTAGTCAAATATTATTTAGTATATAGACCCTACATTACATTCATTCATAGTTGTCAAAATGATAATCGTATCATGAAGCTGTATCATTATTATAAATACATGAACACCTAATAAATTTTAAAAAAAAATTATATATCTATATAATATATAAAAGGTATCTTCATTATAAATTTGCAATATATTCAAATAATGACTAATTCAATCATCATTTATTTAATAATATTTAACAATGCTAATTAAATAAATCAAATTGACATATATTTATAACATATACATTCAAATTTATTAAACTCAAAAGTGATAATACATGACATAAAAACTAAAATAATAATTTTTTTTCGTTATATTAATCGTCTTACCTAATCAAGTCAACCTAAGCTAATGTTATTATCATATTCAACATCTTGCAAATTCATTTCTTCATTATTATCAACATTTACTATTTGTTCTTGTTCTTTTATTTTAATAAATTTTTCTTTATATTTCTTCTTGGCATTCTAACTTCTTAGACTTATAATAATAATAATAAAGAAATAAATAATTATTTTGTCATTTAATACTGTGGGGGGTAGAAACTCAAGCTTATGTATTGAGCCCTGTTAGGACATATGTGTTTCACATACTAAGAACATATGTCTTACTTATTTATGTAAATTGGCTAATCCTTTGACAAAACGCACTCTACTTGTAATTGGGTAGATCTAGGTGTTTTTAATACTTTAAGAAACAATGTTTCAAGGTCAAGTATTGAAGTCATCAAGTCTGTCCAAGAAAAGCAAGTTGAAGTGTAGAATTTTTAAAGCTCGACACCTCTCGATAGCTACCTCGACACCTGCTATCTGTCGAGATTTAAAAAGTCAGAATTCCAAATCTGATTTTCTTGGGATCCGTGAATATGTTTTTGGGACTTCTTTTCTTCTAACCCTAAACATATAAAAGGATTATTTTAAGAGCCGTTTTGGGTGACACAAGTTGTATTATCATTGAGCAATCTTTGTTTATGCAAATTGTGCTCAACAGACGAAGTTCTTGACCTAGTTCATCTTCCATCAAGAAGTTGCTGTGTCTTTGCACCATAGGGTTTTGTAACCAAGCATCTTCCTGCTATTCATCACGTGGATGAACTGAAGAACTTTGCAGCCAACCTTTCTTCCTCAAGTTGGTGTTTCTGAAGTCGCATACTGGGATCCGCGCATTGGTTAGTCACGTACTTGGGAGCCGTGCATCAAAGGTGGAAATTGTCACTACAGATCAAGTCCAATTGGGTATTGGGGTAAGGGTTTAACTGTAGGTTGGTAAGGTACTTGAGATTCCTTTCTTGTAACCGCTTGATTTGATAATAGTGGAGTTTCGGGAGTGGTGACCTGAAAATCACCCGGTGGGGTTTTTGCCGTTAGGGTTTTTCCCATTCGTAAACAAATCACCGTGTTATTTATTTTCCACTGCATATTTAGTATTTGGTGATTTGTTTGTGCTTCCACAAAATTGCATGCTTAATTAGTTAATTAACAACTTGGCTAATTAATTAATCAATTAGGGTTTATCACAAGGGGTCATTCAGATTGTGACCTATCAAGCCCAAAGCCCTATTTGAAGGAGTCCGCATGAAAGAAAGATACCTGGGAGTGAAGAAGATCAGTCCGAAGAGAGCTCCAGCATTCCGAAGAGATCATTCTCCTCGGATGTAAAGATTCTTGGTCAAGCAAATATCTGGGGGGTTCAAATTATCTTACTAATGACATTAGCGATCTGGATAAGTTTTGGACATGCTTGGAGATAAGAAGAATAAAGAAATATTTCAAAAGAAAAGCTGTCACCACCACATTAAATGCACTGTATCTGCTTTTCTGGCCGCATTAATGTGAAGAAGACCCTTGAACAATGTCAATCCAGCTACCACCACTCACAGAAAGCTAAGGAAGAAATCTGACGTAACACATACTCAAGTGGACACTTAGATGAAGAACAAGTGGACGGTGAAGATGATGAGGTAGGATGCTATATAAAGAAAAAACTTCTAGAGAAGAAGGGGACAGGGAAAGTTGTATTGATTTTTCATTGAATAATATTCATCTTCGAACATCAAATTAAAAGACTTTGAAGTGTGTTTTTTATCAGTTCCTTCTTAGCACCGTAGTTAACTATTGTTTAGTTCACAATCAGCCTAGCTCTTTCACCCATTCTCTACAAATTCATTGTTCTGGGTTCATTGGGCTCATGATCCAAACCTTTTGGACTTGGGCCACAAAAATATACCCTACAAATACCATATTAATAGTATATAAAATAAATTTGCAATTATGGAAGTGAAATATTAATAAAATTTTTAGGGAAGAAAAAAAAACTCTCAAGGACATATTATTTTATTAGGCTCAATTAAGTAGCTCAGTAATGTTGTGTCAAAAACAAGTCTAACAATTCATTGGACTCAAGTAAAAGCACAAAATTTAATATATAAAACTCACTTTAAATCCACATGTTTGTGTATCGTATGACACATGATTTTACGATATGATTTAAACAATATGCACCTATGTATTGTATGATTCATGAACATTTTAGATACGCCCTTATAATACAAGACTTATTTTTTACTCAATACAATATGTATATTATGATATGTATCACGTACTGTACAATACTAACAACTATAAATTCATTATAAAGTGAAGAGCTTAATAATAAAGATTTTGTTGTAAGGATTTGTTTGCTATAAACGTAGGCCATTAAGCCGAATTATGTAAAATCCTTGTCCTAACAGCCAGCCAACTTTAATTTATACATGATTATGGTATTCCATCACCATGTATGCATTAGTCAATGAAAGGTTTTATTTTCAATTGATATATTGATTAATTAAATAGGGCACATGTTGACTCCAAGGATCTTTTTGAATGAGTTATGTATTCATGCTGCATTTTTTTTTTCTTATGCCATTTTCATGAATGGGTATATGACATATAATAATAATTGATAATTCAATGAGAGGAGAATTTGAAACCTGAACATCCTTCAACTTTCAAAATCAAAATCATCATTTTTTTTTTTGTCGCTAAATCATCTTCATCCTATTATTCGCCTCTTAACTTTTAAAATCAAGTAAAATTTGTCCCTAAACTATAAAAATCAATTCAATTCACTTAAGAAATTAACTTCATAAAGGATAAAATTGACTTGATTTTGACAGTTAAGGGGAAAAATTGATACAACTAATAGTTGAAGGCCAAAATTAACTTGATTTTTTCATTTGAGTATTTTTTATTGGGTAAAATACTATTTTGATCTCTAAACTTTATCAAAAATTTGTTTTTCATCTCTAAACTTTATGAATTTCTTTTTTGTTCCTAAACTATTGAAAAGATCATCTTTCATCCTTAAACTATTAAAAATATTTTATACATGTCCTTAATCTTTACCAAAAGTTTGTTTTTCATTCCTAAACTGTTAAAAAAGTTATTTTTCCATCCCTATTTTTTTCTCTAAACTATTGAAAAAAAATCTTTTACAAAGTTTATGGATGAAAAAAGAACTTTTTAAAGTTTAGAGACAAAAAAAAAACTTTTTGTAAAGTTCAAGGATCAAAATAATATTTTACCAATTTTTATTTGATATTTCCAACATATATCTGAAGAATGTGGAAGGTCCTCCTAACTACGTCACCATAATTCTATATGAAGAAAAAGAAAAAGGGAATCAGGTTGCTAACAAAGTAACATGTATAATATAAAAGTTAATGGACAGTTTTATCTAACAAAAATAAACTTCATTCGAGACTTTTCTTTCAGCGGTGACACCTAAGTTCATAAGTCAAGAGAAATGGAGTAAAATCTATGGTGGGCTCCCTAGGAATTTCCTCTGCATATGATTTATATGCTACAATGGGTGCATTTAGCTTCACCTTGGATTAATTACAACACGTGATAGGGAGCTGCGTGACCAAAGGTTTTCAAGCATTTAATTTCTATTTCAGGTTAATTTTTCATATGCATTGCATGAATTAATCATTAGTTTAAATATAATTATAAAATTTTTTACCAAGGTTATGCCATTTGCTAACTTTGGATAATCCACAACATGGCACGTGGCAATGGAGAAACTATGCCACATGGCAAACTATCATTTGTACATGAAATTACATCGACCATGTGTTAATAATACATTATGTATGCTTAGTAAATATACTTTTTTTTGTCGATAAGAGTTTCAACCTGTAACATATGTTTATAATGATTGATTTTTATCCATAAATCAAGACACAAGTACTAACTAATTTAATACCAAACTGCTACAGCTAAATTTAACGTAAAAATATTAGAAATTTTATTAAATAATACATTTAATTTGTCTCTTAATTGCATCATTCACTATAGGTCTAAAATGACGAGATGCACTAAATATTTTTATTTATATTTTTTGAGAATTTAATGAAGAATTTAACTATAGAATCAAATTTAAAAATATGTATTAAAATAATAACTTGTAAAATTGTAAAATTTTAAAAGCTTATATGACAAAATATTATATTGTGGATTATAAATTGTAAATAATATAAATTAAAATGCTAAAATTAGTTTTGCTTTTAACCTTCCTGATAAAACTCTGATTCCGCCCTAGTTATTTTGTTTTTTTTTTTTTTTTAATAATAATAATAATAAAAGTAGTAACAGGTTCTGGAGAGTAGAGAGAGACAATTCCAGAAGCCGTTAGAAGCATAGCACAGTAATCACTGTCACCCGATATCGTCAGAAAAGACAACTGCCGCAGAGTCTCCACAGACAAACAGAGAGAGAGAAAGAGAGAGAAAGGAATGAGCAATAAACAGAGAAGCATCAAACTGTTCTGTCCCTTAGTATCAAAGATGGTCTGGTTGGTGGCGTGGGACGAGCAGAGACTCGACCTGGGCTCCATAGCTCGGACCTTTGGGCTCGACCCATCAACTCTAAAGCTCAATGGTCACTTCATTAGTAGAGGGGTTGATTTCATAGCCTCCTCAGTCACCTGGAACTCCCTTATTTCTTTCTTCTCTGCCAGAGGCTTCTCCACTGGGAAAAATCACCAAGACGCTCTTATTGTTGATGGCAAGCTTACCAAACTTGGCTCTAAGAGTATGTTGTTCTTTTTCTTTTCTCTTTACTTTTAAAGGGTTTCTCAGAGTTTATGGGAGAATGAAAGAAAAATTGGTATTTATTTATTTGCTTGGCTTTTCTTTTAACCTGTAGGTTGGACTTGGAATATATAGTTAATGTTATATGCTCTGTTGGGTTTCTTCAAAAAATGTGAAAAAGTGAAATAAACATCTGTTTGTTTTGATTTTGAGATTTTTAGTGAGCAAAAGCAGTCACTTCAAACTTTCATGGTGAGACTATCTGGGAAGGATTGAGTTGTTTGTGATATTAGTTTGTAATATAATGTTGTAGCACTTTTGCAAGAAGGATTGGGTCACATCACAAATGGTTTCAGAAATTTATCCAAAAAATTGAATGATGCTGTCCAATGGTGTGCACAATGCTATACAATATATACAATGTTGTACACAGTCTTTCCCTAGTGTGATTTGATCACTCGGTTCTTTCATTAAAATATGCTTATGGTTTTTCCAGGGGTGTGTGACCCTCAAGATGCTGTTAATGGAAGTTACTATGTAGCAGCAGATAAAGTTGATGGTGATAGTACAAGGCCACAAGCTGAAGATTTCAACTTGGTGAGGAATAAAAGGTTGAAGGAAAGGGACACAGGTAAACATTCGGATGTCATTGTGATAAATTGATAATGTTTTGGAAAATTATAATTTCCTAAGCTGCTTTCATGCCATGGTCATTTTTTAACTCTAGCCATACTATACCATGTTTGGAATTGATGTTGCAATTTTGGGAATTTTAGTCATGTGCAGTGAAGAAACGTATATTTAAAGAAAACAATAAAAAGAATTTGTGTGCTTGTTTAACAGGTTGTGATAATTAAGGACGATTATAAGAAATGTCTTCAAGTCATATGTCAATTTGGAATGTTCTTGATAATGAAAGATTGGCATAACATTATGGCTTAGAAAATATGCTTTCTGAAACTAACAAACCTGTGGTTGGCTCTTTCAGGAGGCGAAGCTCTCCATGGCCTGAGCTCCAAGAGAAAGCAGATGTTGGAAGATGTAAGCCTACTCAAGAAGTTAAAGATAAATGAAACTGAGTCAGGTACATTGACTAGACATGTGACTTAAAATTCATCTGTATATATTAGTTTTATACCGTTTGTTACTCTTGCTTGAAGTCATCAACTATATGTGATATTTCTCCTTTCCTCCAAAGACATGGAAGCCAGGTGGTCCCTGTTGGATTTGGGTTGAATATTTCTGCTTAGATGAAAGCATTATCTCTCCCTTGTATCTCGATGGCTACCCACATGATCTCACCTTTGCTTAATTTGGCTCATGTTGGAATTTCTTGTTTTTTGGAATAGAGCTTGGGTTTAACTAAATGGCCCATCCTCATAATACTGACCTGACTAACAATTTAATGACCAGTATCTTTCTAAATGTCCAACCAATTGCCCCTTCCCCAGATACAAAAGATTTGTTTTGTGTTTTGTTTACTGTGCAAACTAATTGTAAATGATACTGGTTGGGCCTTTTTGCAGATATTCAAGGAAGAGGAAATGACCTCCCAAAAACCTTTGTACACACCCAATTTACATGCAGTTATATAAGTAAGAATTTGAAGCGGATGCGAGGAGATGAGACAATTGAAGCTTCTCCTTGCAAGAGGATGACATGAGGCTTCTTTTTGTTTCTTTCTCTTTCGTTCTCTTCCATGGTTTCACCCCCTTATAAGTTTCTTTTTTCTTTACTTCTAGTCTCCTGATAGATTGTCAACTTGTAAATGGTTTTAGATGAGGATATAAGCGTTGTAAGTTTGTAAAATTTTGTAATTTAATTGCCTTTGATACAAATATAAGGCTTTTGCTATGTATATTGCTTGAAAGGTCTTGTAATTTAATGGCCATTGTTACAAATAAATGTTTGTGATCTACCAACAATTGATTTTCAGCAGTTTAGAACATGATTTGATTTTCATTCTCTTTGCACACATGAAATCATCTTGGGATTCTAGTTTATGGGTTATTTCCTTTGGTCACTAGCAATAAGTAAATTCCTACACTGGGTGTGTTAGAGTATATTTTCTTTTTTGTCTTTTTGCACATTGCACAAACAGAAACATCTTTGGTGTGACTCTACTTATGAAAATAATATTCATATTTTAATGTCTTTTCTGCTTGAGACTCCATGAGTTCAGCCGTGGATGTCGAAATCAGTTCAATCAGGTAAAAATTGTTTGGACAACTTGATCTTGGTGATTATCATTTGTACTGTATATTAAATTATTTGGCAATCAATAACCATACCTAAACTTGGCTTTATAAGTTGGCTAGCAGTTCAGAACAAACTCGATTGAAATAAGACAGGCAGCTTGAAGAGTCATTACAACTTGTCGTGTAAAAATAATCTGCGTTCCCTCAGCACTACAAATAACCAGGGGAAGTTATGCATCATCCCTTCATAGCATGAGTCACATACAATTGTGGGACTAAAACTATTAGAGTAAGGATTCATGTCGGATGTATAAGATACTTGTAGGATAAACACACATGTAAAGGCAAAATCTGTGTTTTAGTGCAAAACTTGGTAGATTCACACATTAATGGGTACGGATGGAGAAGCGTATCAAGTAGTAGGGTAATCAATTTCACACTGAACCAAGTTGTGCAGCTTATAAAACGTTCAAGCCAAAGTAACCACTTGGCCGGATATTTCTGATACCTCACGCAATAGACTTGTAAATTTTTTGGGGCTTAAAGGAATCTTAAGCATGGTTCCCATTTTAGTTGTTGTTTGTGGAGGGCTGAGACTGCCTTCTGTTTTCAAAAAGAACACTTTTATGTCCAAAGAAGGAAGAATAAGGGAAAGACAAAAAGAAAGGGAATTTCAGTATAATAAATTTTGAATTTGATAGTGCAAATAAGAATGCAGGAAAGAAGAAAGGTACAGCATAGGCAAGTTTGATTGGCCTCGCCTAGTTTCCAGTTGCAAACTCAAAACTGTCGAATAGTGATTAACCAGGAAATGACGGATGAAGGTAATTAATATTTAAAGAAGTCAGTAAATAAGTCAATTCATTTAAGATGATTCTTAGCAAAGTGTGTACCCTACACATAAAACTAGGGTGTTAGTTTTGGGTTAGAGGCTAATATTGTACATACTCATTGGCACATAGTGTACATTGAAATACCTAGTTGGCTTGCTAATGTCATTCAGAGTAGTATTGCCAAAAAACAGCCACACCAGCCACTATTAAGACTTTTAGTATAAGTTTTGAACTGATTAAGGATGATGAAGTTGAGTGAGACTGAGGGGGTTCCCATTCCTTTCCTCTAAGCTTGGCAGACAACCGGGATAGCAGCTGAGGAAGCCGACCAGCTTTCTTGGAAGCTGCAAGCAGGATAATAAAAGGCAAACATTAGGAGCAGGGAAACAGCAAGCCAGCTAAATTGCAGGATATATATCAAAGACACATGGACAGCTGTTATTATGATCGGTACTGTGTTGCTCCCTCTTTCTTTTTTTGATGACGAGGAATCCCCCTGAAGGTATGGGCCAGTAGGACCACCCTTGAGGGGCAAACCCCGGATGCCTACACACCCCAGTAAGCAGGCATCGGGTAAATCGTGAAATGCCTCAACTAGGAATCGAACCAAGTTTACACTTTCCCTTACTGTCGAGGCACCCTAGGTGAGGGTAGTACTGTGTTGCTTGCTAATTATTCTACAAACTTGTATGATCACAAATGAGTCAACGATTTAAACCGATAGACCCTTTAATAATAAACCGAGAGAGACTTACCTCTGTTTTTCAGAATTCTTTCCTCTTCGCCAACACGTCTTCGAAGTACATTGAGCAAAGATCCAAAATATAATGCAAACACCGTGCATGTAATTGTGATGACATTGTAAGGCATACTAAAATCAGGAGTTGTCAATGGTACAAGTAATACTTCTGTGTAAGACAGAACTGGGCTCTTTTCCTGCACCACAGACTCAGATAATATATCAGATGAATAGGCAAAATTTAAAGCATAAATACAATTGCTGAACTGATGGCATGCAAGAAGTAGATAGTACCTGAAATTTAGACAACATGGGTGACTTGTTTGAAAAGTTATCTTCAACATAATGCGTGCTTGTCTGGAAATTTGGAAAGATTATTACAGCTGACGGAATGTCAAACCCCTGATTAGCATCTGGAGGATATTCATCGATGTGCAAAAATCCCTATTCAGACATAATAAAGAAGTAAGCAAGAATATCAACAAATTATAATGAGGAGCTAAATGCACACTCAACTTTGGCATAGAGTAATCTCTCTCTCTCTCCTTCCTCTTTTTTTTTTTTTTTTTGGCCTTTTGGACCCAACCTGGGGAGTAAACTACATATACACAACCCCACCTGCCAAGACTATGTATCAGGTAATTCAAGGGAACTCCTAGTAGGGATTGAACTCAGGATATTTGGGTTTACTGCTCATCCCACCTCCAACCACTAGGCTGCACCTTGATAGATAACTTTGGCATAGAGTAATCTCAAAGTAAGAATTATAGTTAGGTAGCTCCAATAACAATGCACTAAGGTCCTGTCTAATAAATAGGCTCAAAGTAACATTGAGGCAACAAGGTCCCCCAATCTAAGTGGCCCAAATTGCAAAAGAAAGCAATGCTTCATGAAGAAAGGAACATTTCTAAAAATAAATAGAACTTAAGAAAAGAAGGTGCATTCAAAGTGAACTACATGAGTTTCCTTTTCAATTTTGTTGAAAGGCCAGCATAGTGTTCCTAAATATTATCATCTTCACCTTCATCAAAACCAGCGTTTGCTTGCCTTTTTATATACATAATATACTTTTCTATATATACATAATTAATGTATGATCATTACTTTGACGAGTTAAACATTATTTAGGCCCCTCAAATTTGGAAAGATTGTTAAGTCCATATACAGTGCCAAACTTAGAACTTCTAAGACAAGATGATGCAAATTTTCATCAACGTGTGGGAGTAGATAATTATTTTATAATTGTGGTATAAAATATAATATGTTTTCTAAATTTAAAAATATACTTGCATTTTTTATAGCGTAATATGAGGCTAGCCATACCACATCAACCACATTATAGGATGTAAAAAAGTTAAAAATATATATAAAAAAGAAGGAAAATAATTCTGAAACTTTTCAAATCACAATTATCAATAATACTTTGGGTAGGAACTCATAATCTCAACCAAAGAAAAAAAAAAAGAAAACTTAGAAACTCATATGGTCTAGGCATATTTGATAACTGAAAAGAATATGCATCTCAAAATTTAGGACGGTCATGTTCAATTTAGGCCAAGTATATAGGTTCATTACTTCAGTTCAACACATCACAATGATAACATAAACAACAATTATAATTGACAATTAACAGTGGTATACCTAGAATTCCCAAGCATTAGTGGTATACTTATTCCTTACTCCCATATCTACATCAGATTGGCTGAAATCACAAACATGAATTCTATGATGTGGCTTGATGCAAATGAGTTGCAAACAAATATTAATGATAAATACAGAAAAAAAAAAACTTTTGATACACTAAACCATGATCACAAAGGATGGGAGTGGACCATGATTCCTCTAGCACAACAAATCCATAGGAGTCACATAATAGGAAATCAAGACCACCAAAAAATGAAAAAAAAAAATTTGAAACAAAGAGAGAGAAATAACATTTTGTGTGTGAGAAAACTATACACAGAATGTGACAGAGAATTGGAAATTTATAATAAGAAGAGCCAAAAATAAAGGAAGATAAATGGATAGAGGAAGAGAGATATCAAGGTAGTTAGTAGTGGGAAGATGAAATGGTAAAAGGGAGGGGAAAAGGTTTGAGAATGTGTAACAATAAGCTAAGAAAATTAATAAAAAGAAAAAGAGTTGAGAGAGAGAGAGAGAGAGAGAGAGAGAGTTGGAAGTAAGTGGATGATGTGGCTGCTGATGTGTCTTAACGGAAGCGTAGCAACAATAAATGCTACGCTTCAATTTTTAGATATATATAGATAAACACAAATTCCAGTTAAACTAATTGAAGCATTAAAAAAGGACCAAGTATGGAAGATAAGTCCTAGTCATTATAACACATGAAATGAGAGACTGCTTTTAGATGGCAATGAGATTGAATGAGTAAAAAAAATATCACTTGTTAAATTTCAATGATTGATTTCTTTAAACAGAGCCCTCTCAAGTATACTAAGCAGATATTGCAGTTTGAATGCACTGTTGATATCGGTCCAATATTCAAATGAGTTGAGTAAAATTTACAATCAGATATGTTTGAATATTGTTAATAATGTCAGATATCCACAATAGAATATTTAATTTACTTTTTTGGGGAGGTGGGATTGTAAACGAGCCGAGCAAAGAATTTAAAATTTTAGGATTGTTCATTTAGTTTTACTTCAAACACGAGCTAACTTTGAGCTAATCACCAAACTATATTATATGTTCAAGCTTGGTTCATTTTATTGTCAAACAAGCTCAAGCTTGTTTAGGAGCTACTTGATTAACTTTTTTTTTTTTCATATTGAGTAAAGACTACAACTATAATTATTTTACCCATTCACAAATCTATGATAATAATTAATAACTAAATTATAGTGGAAATTATTTTATACATGTATTCATTATAAAGGTTGTACACAATGCACAAAACTCCCACTTATACACGTATAAATATAAATATATATCATATATACTTAAATCAAGCCTCAAACTCACAAGCTTGTTCACAAACACATTATTACGTGTGAGGATGGCTTGTTTAATAGCCGAGCTTAAACTTAGGCTTAAGCATGGCTCATTCGCCAAATAAAGTAACATTTTTTCCGATAGAGAAAAAAAAAAAAACATTTTTTTCAAGCTGAGCCAGAGCTGTTGGTAAACAGGTCGGTTCATTTACAGCCCTAGGTGGTTGATGAAAGTTCAAACTAGTGAATTTGACAACCTATATTTATAAATAACATCATCAACTTTGTCCATTTTTAAGCTACGAAGTCATTTCAATGAATTAGCAGGATTCACTATTAAAGCCACTATATTGACATCCTATGCAACACATGACATAATTGGCAGTGTTTCACTCTAAGATACAAAGTTATTCATTTATGAAACCTTAGAAAATGGCGTTGTGCATCTGATCAAAGAAGATCAGTGATTCAATCAGACAAAACCAGAGCTTAGATTCAGAAGAAATTTTTTATCAAATAAATGAAATCACAAAAAAAAAGAAAAAAAAAAAAAAAGAAAAAAAAAAAAAGTGAAGAATAGCTAGATCATATGATTCATACCTTGTCAAACTCTAAAGTTAAAGCTGCTGATTTCACAGCACAAGGAAATTTTAGGACCAGCTCCATCACCCCAGGCGATACCTTGTCTTCAGAAGGTGAAACATGCATCTTTTCTACAACATTAGTGATAGCCTCAGGTTGCCCATCAACAAAAACCCGTAGAGTATGATAATAGACCTTAATATACCAAGGCACAACTTGAAAAATGTCGGCTTGCAACTTACAACTTTCTTCACCAATATTAGCACTCAGGAACCCCTCCTCCAAATCTGTGGATATAAAAGATATTGCAATAGTGCCCCTTTGATTCCCACTACCCATTAAGAACCTACTAGAGTGTAATGGTGCTCGTGGACATGACCAAACTACAGGAAACTTCCATGTAAGGCCCAAATCAAATGGCTCAAAGACACTGTACCTCTCAATTGAATATTCATAAAGAACAGATGAGCTCTTCCTATGCAAGCTCTTTACTTCTTTAAACATCTTGTCTGGCCTAACAGACAATTCAAAACCAGGGTTATCCTTCAACCCTCCAGAGCCTACATGATCAGGCCCAGTTATCGTGTTGTCCTTCTGCAGATTCTCAAGCTCAGTGACTAAGCCTCTCTCAAGTTGAAGGTAAACATTACTAGTCTTTGCGAGAACGCATCTTCCTGTGACTTTCCTCCCAAAAATTGAACTCAAAGACCAGCTTGGTTGCAATTTTGTCTCACTCGAAAAAGTTTTACTCGTTTTGTGACTATTAGGCTGAAGAACAACTGTAAGAGCTTGTTCTAGTAAAATTCCTGATTCCACACCGCTTGAATGAAATTCAGATGAGGTCAAGTGCAACCGTTGAGAATGATAAAATCCTCTATATATGGAAGGTCTGTCCAATAAGGCAGAAAGCCCAGCTTTGTCTCGACATGGAAGTAGCTTCAACCAGGGAGTTAGGTTCTCAGTGCAAACAGCCTCACGGGGTAATGTACCATACCTCAGACTGCCTGACGATGGGTGAAAGCCCCATTCATGAGCAGAATAAGTTGTAGAAGACTCTAGGAAGTTTATGGAAGCACAAAAAAGACCTGAAAGAGTATGGGTTAAATTCTTCCAGGAAGCATCAACCTGATCCTTAGGGACATCAAAGACAGCCCACAACTCTACTCCAGGAGGCTTTGCATTGCTGCTTGAGATGGGGTCAAATCCACCCCAGCGATCATAGTTCCATCGGCCTTGTGTGAAAGATAATTCCATTTCCTTAACGTGAAATTTCTGAACCTGCCCAAGCAATACTATTTCAGGAGTTATTTAGAATATTCAACATATTACAAAAATTCACCTTAATTTTAGGTTGAGACTGTTCTTTGGGGCCAAAGAAAAACAAAAGAGAAACCTAAGGCAGCAATTAGCATTAAGTAATCTTAGGAACACAAAATTTTCTCACAACTTTTATGGCTTGGCCTGTTGTGATTAAAGCAACATCACTCCCGCTGGAGTACACCAATCACAACATGCCATATAAGTAGTTTTGAAAAATATTGTGTCCCTAGACTTATTGATTAGTATTACCTTGTCTTTGTTTGCCAATCAAAGGTACCAGAAAGGGAGGTGTGTGTTTTCATTAAAAAAGGCAAGAAAATAATGAATTGCAACCCCATTGCATTCAAGGTCTTCACTTGAGAATAAGTTAAAAATGTAAAGATGAATTTCAAAACAGCAAATGGTCACAATTTCCAGGATATGTAATTGAACAACACGAGACTTGTAGTTAAGCGTAGAACATTAGTCACATAACACAAAAGTAAGTTGTCCCTCCCTAGTCCCTATATCCAAAATGGGTATTACTTATCCAATTCAGCTTCTAAAGGGGCAGGTTATTGTGAGTTTGATAAACCCCCAAAAAAATTACAAAACAAAAACAGACACCCATTTTTCTTTCTCTTCCAATTTAGCACTGCTACTCACAGATATCAATATTTTTGCTTTTTGGGTCCAATATCAAATGCTCAAAAAACCAAAAAACCCAACTTGGAATTAACAAAAAAAGCGAAAAGCAAAAGACCCAGATGACCAAAACTACAAGATCCAACAAAATTTCTCAGTTTCTCATTATAGAAAAAGAAAAAGAAAACAAAGGTGAAGGAAATGGAATAATTACATACAAGTTGAGCAATGGCTTTGGGAAAGAGGTGGTGGTGGCGGCCATGGGAGGTGGAGAGCGGAGGAGCTGTGGTTTCGAAGTGGAAGTGCGCCAATACTTTCCGATCGGGCAGTGGTTTCAGAAGCAACTCTTCCGAGAATTCTTCTTCTAAAACCGATCCGAAGACGGCGAAGATTGTGGAGAAGCAGATTTGGAAGGAGAGTATGATAAGGATTGAGTGAGTCCTTCTTGGAAGATGGGCCATTGAGTGAGGATTTTGGACGTGAGGTTTGTGTGAAGCTATAGAGAGTCCGCCATGAGAGAGAGAGTTGAAGAAAGGAAGAGAGAGCTTTTCAAGCTGTGCTTTGGTTTGTTTTTCTTCAAAGAAAAATGTTGGCCGAACCAAAATTCAAACTACGCCGTTTTACAGTTTTGGCCTTTCGGGTGAATTATTATTATTTTATTTTCTTTTTTAATTTAAAGTTGAACTTTTATTATTTTCTATATCTATACTATTATTTAAGAGGCTTCACCTGTTTGGATTCCTCATTTTTTAATTTAAAAATACTCCTACACTCCTATGTTTAAATAGAGACAAAATTAAAGGATAATCTAGTAAAAATGCAACTCTAACTCCTACTAAAACATTACCTAAAAAATAAGATCACTTTCCTATTAATTTTCAAATTGATTTATTCACTTATAAATTAGATTTTTAAAATAAAAATTATATATATATATAAATAAAATAAAAACACATTTTTTTTTTCTACAAAATAGGACCACTAACAAAAAAAATACTACTATTTAAGAGGCTTCTCTTGTTTGGATTCCTCATTTTCATGATTCTAAAATATCCCTACATTTCTATGTTTACTATTATTTAAGAGGCTTTACCTGTTTGGATTCCTCATTTTTTAATTCAAAAATGCTCATACACCCCTATGTTTAAGTAGAGACAAAATTAAAAGACAATATGGTAAAAATGCAACTCTAACTCCCACTAAAACATTACCTAAAAAATAGGACTACTCTCCTATTAATTTTCAAATTGATTTATTCACTTATAAATTAGATTTTTAAAATAAAAATTATATATATATATATATATATATAAAAACACAGATAATTAATAGAGTTTGGAAATAGTTTTCAACCATCAATAGACTAGCCTTAGTTAGAAACTTAGAACCTTACTAGTTATAATAATAATTAAATTAGAAAACAACATTAGAAAAACTAGCCTCATCACACGCGTTTCGCGCGTGCAATGAGTTTTTTTTTTTTTTGTTAGTGGTCCTATTTTGTAAAAAAAAAACTATGTTTTATTTATTTATTTTCTATATATATAATTTTTATTTTGAAAATCTAATTTATAAGTGAATAAATCAATTTGAAAATTAATATGAGAGTGGTTCTATTTTTTAGATAATATTTTAGTAGGAGTTAGAGTTGCATTATAAGTGAATAAATCAATTTGAAAATTAACGGGACCACTAACAAAAAAAAAAAAGCCTTATCGCACGCACGAAACGCATGTGATGAGACTAGTCTATATATACTACTATTTTAGAGGCTTCTCCTGTTTGGATTTCTCATTTTCATTATTCTAAAATACCCCTATATCTTTATGTTTAAGTAGGGCTTCCCCTGTTTGGATTCCTCATTTTTTAATTCAAAAATGCCCCTACACCCCTATATTTAAGTAGAGACAAAACTAAAGGACAATCCGGTAAAAATGCAACTCTAACTCTCACTAAAACATTACCTAAAAAATAATACCACTCTCCTATTAATTTTCAAATTGATTTATTCACTTATAAATTAGATTTTTAAAATAAATTATATATATATATGTACGGCCCCCGCACCATGACCCATAGCGGGCCTTAGGCCTTGACCTGGATATATGGCCCATGAGGCCCATCTCCCTTTGCCAAGCGGCCCACCCCCGAGTCACGCTTGCTACGGGCCCAGACTTTGCCTTCTCATTGTTTCTCGGCGAACCCCTTCCCGAGCGGTGATAAACATATGGCTTGTGGGACACCCCGCCCTGTACCTGCCCGGCCGTGCCTCGGAGAGGCACCTCTGTCGAGAACTATCGTGGAGGTGGGAACCAAGTTCCAACGCCACCCTCACCGCTCCCCATGCCTACCTAACCATCCACTTACGATCGATAATACTGGACCGCCGGTTGCACTTATTGGCAAATAATTATGACCTCTCCGCTATTCTGTGGACTATAAATACCCAAAGTTTTGAGAAGACAAGGGTTGGAGAATTGAGGAAAGGAAGAGTGAAAATAGAGAGAAAACAGAGTGAGGAAGTGGTTCAGACCCCCGAGGAGAGGAAAGCGATTCCATTAGGTCTTGGCGTTTAGAACGACCCAGTGTAGGAAATCCAAACTCACTATACAAGTAAGTTGTGAGCCCAAGTGAGGCCCAGCCCAACGGGTTTCGGTTTTGGGTGTCCACAATTGGCGCCGTCTGTGGGAAATCCTACTAAGCAGTGGTTCCGCTGAGACTCGCATACAGGAAAGATGTCTGGAAGCAACGCCGAAAGTGGCTCGGCAGGGTCTTCCAGGGGCTCTACCTGGCGGGAACGGAGGCAGAAGAGGCGCGAGGATCCGGCTTACGAGCAACTTGAAGAGCGGTCCGGCCTTGGAGAAGGGTCGTATCAAACGGGGAGAACGGTATCCCATGCTTCCAGGCATAGGCATCCCGACGTCAGGGATGAAGAGCTTGAGCGGCTGCGGAGGCTAGTACAGGACCTGGAGTTGGAAGCACGAAACGAACGCCGCCGAGCCGGACAAGACGACCGAGATAGAAGGCCAGACGCCGAGGAAGAGAGACGCGAGACGGGATCGAATCGACCGGGATCCCGCCACCACAGGGAGCGCTCGCACTCGAGGGAGTCCCGTCACCGCCGAGACCGCTCCCATTCAGCGGAATCTCACCGGCGGCGAAATCGCTCTCGGTCGCGGGAATACGGGAATCGGGGCTCAGATTCTCCAGAGGGACGACCGAGGAATGCAGCCATGGATGCTATGAGCCGTGCATTGCGCAGGGTGGCTCGGTCACCATTCTCAGCAGATATTGAGTGAGCACCGATGCCGGACAGATTTACGCGCCCGCCGTTCAATTTGTATGATGGGAAAACGGACCCCGTGGAGCATGTCAGCCACTATATCCAGATGATGTCTTTGCATACCCGCAATGACGCTCTGATGTGCAAGGTTTTTCCCTCCAGCCTCGGTCCCACGGCCTTAAGGTGGTTCAACGGGTTGCACAAGGGCTCCATTCACAGTTTCACCGAGCTAATACAGGAGTTCGGTTCCCGTTTCGTGACGTGCAGCCGGGAACAACAACCGGTGGACGCGCTGCTGTCCATGAAGATGAGGGCGGGGGAAACCCTCCGTGATTACGCTAGCCGATACTGGGAGCTCTACAACGAGATCGGCGGAGGGAACGAGAAGATCGCGGCGAGCACTTTCAGAATGGGACTGCCTGACGAGTCGGGGTTGAGGGAATCATTAACCAAGAAACCTCCCGAGGATATGAGGCAGCTGATGAGGCACATCGAGGAGTACAAGCGGTTGGAAGATGACAGAATACAAAGCAAAGGCAAGGCGCAGGTGACAGATCGTCCTCGGCTGAGCGGTTTTCAACAGAGGGCACGGGGAAATTTGAGGATTCAAGAGCCGGTGGCGCCAGTCGGGGAGGTGAACGTGACGTTCAAGGAACCCGTGCATAAAATTGTGGATAAGATCAAGCACGAGCCGTACTTCAGATGGCCGAACCGGATGGCTGGCGACCCCTCCAGGAGGAATCAGAACCTATACTGCACCTACCACAAAGACCGGGGGCATACTACCGAGCAGTGCCGAGTGTTAAGGGACCATCTCGGGCAATTGGCTAAGGCGGGACACCTCAAGGATTTTGTGACGGATGCCGGGAATAGGGGAGCAGGGCATGGCGCCCTACACACAGGGAATCCCCTTCCGCCCCCTCTCGGGATAATTGACGTTATCCACGTCGCCCCGAGGGGCACCTCAACAACAAAAGGGAAGGAGGTGCTGACAATGATATCGGTAGAGGGGAGTACGGGCGTGCCGCCTCCCGCGAAGAAGAGCAGACCTACCCGAGAACCTATCTCTTTCGATGACAGTGATTTGGAAGGAACCATTCAGCCACACGACGACGCGTTGATAGTCACGGCAAGGATCGGCGGTTTCGTTGTGAAGAGAATAATGATAAACCAGGGAAGCGGAGCAGATGTTATGTACCCGGACCTATTCAGGGGGCTCGGGTTGAGGAATGAGGATCTGTCGAAGTACAACACTCCCCTGGTTGGATTCGATGGGAAAATGGTGGCGCCCGAGGGGCGAATCTGTTTGCCCGTGAACATGGGGGGCAAGGAGGCGATAGTGAGCTTCTTCGTAGTTACCTCGTACTCCCCATACACGGCGATTCTAGGGAGGCCATGGATACATGCAATGGGGGCTGTCCCGTCTACTCTGCACATGAGAGTTAAGTTTCACACCGACTATGGTGTCACGGTTATACAAGGAAGTCAGCAGGCGGCCAGGCAATGTTTGATCGCCATGGTCGATTGGAAGGAGCAAACCGGCCAGAAGGACCAGGCCGATCCCAAATGTTCGTCGTCGGGGACGCCTTTATAGCAATTACAGGGCCCGCAAGAGGTCGCGCGCGCCGAGAACATGCTCAAGGTAAAGGTGTTGCCGGATACGGAGAAGTACTTCCAAATAGGGGAGAGCATGGAGGACCGGGAAAAAGTAGAGATGTTGCTACTCCTAATGCAGAATGTGGACGTATTTGCATGGAGTCCATACGAGGTGCCCGGGGTGGACCCCGAATTCATCGTGCATAGACTTGGGGTTGACCCCTCATTCGCCCCTAAAAAGCAAAGGCCGAGGAGATCAGCCTGGGAGCACACCGAGGCGGTAAAAGTGGAGGTTCAGAGGTTGAAAGAGGCAGGGGTGATACGGGAAATCTTCTTCCCGAATTGGTTGGCGAACACCGTGGTAGTAAAGAAAAAGAACGGCAAGTGGAGAGTCTGCGTCGATTTCACCGATCTGAACAGAGCTTGCCCGAAAGACCCTTTTCCCGTGCCAAAGATTGATCAGCTGGTGGATGCCACGTGTGGGCACCCGAGGATGAGCTTTCTGGACACTTTCCAAGGGTATCACCAGATCGCCCTGGCGCCCGAGGATCAAGAAAAGACGGCGTTCATTTCCCCGGAGGCAAATTACCACTACAGGAGGATGCCCTTCGGACTGAAGAACGCCGGGGCCACCTACCAACGAATGATGACAAGAATGTTCCGAGACAAGATAGGGTGCACGGTCGAGGTGTACATCGACGACATGGTGGTTAAGAGCAAACAGGAAGCCCTGCATATGGGGGACCTCCAGGCGGTTTTCGAAGTTCTCCGACGACACAAGTTGCGCCTTAATGCGGAGAAGTGCGCGTTCGGCGTCGGGGCCGGGAAGTTCTTGGGGTTCCTGATCAGTACACGGGGGATCGAGGTCAACTCCGACCAGATAGAAGCTGTGAGAAGACTGAAGCCACCGAGCAACCCTAAGGAAGTGCAAATACTAACCGGGATGCTGGCCGCCCTTAACCGGTTCATCTCAAAATTCGCAGATCGCTGCCGACCATTCTACCAACTGCTGAAGAAATGGACTGGATTTCGGTGGAGCGAGGAGTGTGAAGAGGCCTTTGTGGAGCTGAAGATTTATTTGGCGCGAGCGCCCGTGCTTGCGGCACCGGAGACAGGTAAGGATTTGTTCATGTACCTGGCGGTATCCGAGCACGCCGTGAGTGCCGTGCTACTGAGGGACAAAGGGATCCAGCAACCCGTGTACTACGTCAGCAAAACACTTGTCGACACCGAGACGAGATACTTGCCCTTGGAGAAGCTCGTATTAGCCCTGGTACACGCCACCAGGAAGTTGCCGCACTATTTCCAAGCTCACACCGTACACGTCCTGACCGAGTACCCATTACAGTCGTTATTGAAGAGGTCGGATTTCACGGGCCGTATAGCCAAATGGGGGACTCGACTCGGTTCCTTCGACATACGGTATAGGCCTCGAAGCTCGGTGAAGGGCTAGGTCCTTGCGGACTTTATCGCTGAGTTTTCGCCCAGAGAGAAGGGGGAGATGGTTTGCCAACTGAAGGCTCGACCGTGGAAAATATTCGTAGACGGCGCGTTGAGCTCCACGGGTGCTGGTTCAAGAGTTGTTATGATCACCCCCGAAGGAATACGGCTAGAACACTCGTTTAGATTGGGTTTCAGGGCGTCCAACAACGAGGCGGAATACGAGGCTTTTCTGGCCGGACTGAGGGTAGCTTCGAGCCTGGGGGTTCGGGAGATTGAGCTATACTCGGATTCGCGGCTGGTGGTTAATCAGGTGCAGGGCAGTTTTGAAGCCCGAGATCCCCGGATGAAAGCCTACCTAGAGCAAGCAAGGATAGTTATGACCAGTTTCAACGCGGTGAAAGTTTTCCACATAGCCCGAACACAGAACAGACAAGCCGATTCCCTAGCCACACTGGCGTCGTCGGTAACCGAGGAGATACCACGGCAAATCAAAGTCAAGCTTATTTCGGAACCGAGCGTCGGGGTAATGAGCGACTCTGGAACTACCGGGATCAATGTCACGGCCATCGCAGCACCTACCCCGTGCTGGATCGACCCTATTACCGACTTTCTTGCTGACGACCAATTGCCGAGTGACGAAAAGGAGGGCATTAGGATCCGTAGGATGGCTTCTCGGTATTGGTTGGCAGAAGACCGGACTTTGTATCGAAGGTCCTTCGGAGGGCCGTACCTCTTGTGCTTACGCCCGGAGAAGGTAGGCGAGCTCTAGGCGGAGCTCCACTCTGGGGTATGCGGCGGCCATGTCGGGGGACGTTCATTGGCGCACCGAGCGATGACTCAGGGATTTTGGTGGCCTCAGATGCAGAAAGATGCCTCCGAGTATGTGCGTAAGTGTGAGCAGTGTCAAAAGCACGCCCCTCTGATCCATCAGCCTGCGGGCCACCTGAACTCGATCAGCAGCCCATGGCCTTTTGCACAATGGGGGATGGACATCATCGGCCCGTTCCCACGGGCAACAGGCGGCCGAAAGTTCGTTCTGGTGGCCGTCGACTATTTCACCAAGTGGGCGGAGGTTGAAGCGCTGGCCAACATACGAGATGTGGAAGTAAAAAAATTCGTATGGAAAAATATCATCACCAGGTTCGGGGTGCCGAACACTATCATATCTGACAACGGACTACAGTTTGACAGCCGGGCGTTCCGAGAGTTTTGCAGCGGTCTCGGCATCAGAAACAGGTACTCAACTCCGGCTTACCCACACGGCAACGGTCAGGCCGAGGCCGTGAATAAGGTGATTGTGAGCGGGCTGAAGAAAAGGTTGGAGGGAGCAAAGGGAAACTGGGCCGAGGAACTTCCCAAAGTCTTGTGGGCATACCACACCACTCCTAGACGGTCAACCGGGGAGACCCCTTTCTCTCTCACGTACGGAGTGGAAGCCGTAATCCCTACCGAGGTGAATCTGTGTAGTGCGCGAGTAGCGGGGTTCGAGCACGCCCAAAACGATGAGATGATGGTGGGATATTTGGACAAGGTGGAAGAGTACCGCGAGATGGTGACAATACGGCTCGCGGAATATCAGCAGAAGCTCGCCCAGAGATACAACCGAGGCGTGAGAACCAGGAAGTTTGTCTCCAGGGATTTGGTTCTCAGAAGAGCCGTGGGCAACATGCGGGACACTAATGCCGGGAAATTGGCGCAGACGTGGGAGGGACCCTATAGGGTCACGGCTGTAGCCGACACCGGGGCTTATTTCTTGGAAGACCTAGACGAGAGACAACTGCCCCGACCGTGGAACGTGCATAACCTCAAGAAGTACTATCATTGATGGGCGACTCTCGGAGCATAAAGTTAACCACGACCAGTTGTATATGTTTTGTTAGTTATACTAATGATGTTTCTCACGTAGATTCGCACTGATCTAACCAAAATTCTCGGTTCGACCTAATCACCGAGCAGGTGGAAACCTTAGCCTTTTTGTTCTAAGGGCAGAAACCTGACCCTCGGTTCGATCTAATCACCGAGCAGGTGGAAACCTTAGCCTCTTTGTTCTAAGGACAGAAACCTGAACCTCGGTTCGATCTAATCACCGAGCAGGTGGAAACCTTGGCCTCTTTATTCTAAGGACGGAAACCTGAACCTCGGTTCGATCTAATCACCGAGCAGGTGGAAACCTTGGCCTTTTTGTTCTAAGGACGGAAACCTGACCCTCGGTTCGATCTAATCACCGAGCAGGTGGAAACCTTAGCCTCTTTATTCTAAGGACGGAAACCTGAACCTCGGTTCGATCTAATCACCGAGCAGGTGGAAACCTTAGCCTTTTTGTTCTAAGGACAGAAACCTGAACCTCGGTTCGATCTAATCACCGAGCAGGTGGAAACCTTGGCCTCTTTATTCTAAGGACGGAAACCTGACCCTCGGTTCGAATCTCATAACCGAGCAGGTAGAAACCTCAGCCTTTTTATTCTAAGAACGGAAACTACCCCTCGGTTCTAAACTAATCACCAAGCAGGTTGAAACCTGACCTCGGTTAGATCACTATCGCCGAGCGTGTTGAGGCCTTACCATGGTCGAGCACATCTCAATAAAGAGGCAACCAATAAAAGTACATTACTCGGTCAATACAAAAGAGCAACACGATAGAGCATTCATATTAAAGCACACAATTTAAATTAGCGTCCTGTTGCCAAAACCCGGCAACTCAAAATAAATAAGAAACGACGTAAATAATGTATCTCGTCACCAAAACCCGGTGACATAGGCAATTCCACTCATGAAAATTCTAAAAAACAAAGGAAAGGTAAGAAAGGGCTGGTTTTCAACTTTAGATGTCCACGGCGTGAGCAGAGGATGCGTCCCCTTGAGAGTGTTGGTCAGCGTGAGGAGTTGGCGGCTGGATGTCCCCCCCGGTCCGGTCCCCCACATGTGGGTGGCTGGTCCCCTCCATGTCGGTTGGCACTGCATGAGAATCAATGGCGTTCACTAATTCCCTCATGCTGGAAGTCTCTTCTTCGTCAATAACGAGGGGCGCGGGATTTTCGGTGTGAGGGATGCTCGGGAAAGGTATCTTGCTGCGATCCCTCAACGGAGAATCCTCGAGAATTCCCAATGCTTGAAGAGCGGCGAACCAGCCCTCTTCAAACCCGAGCCTGTGGGCCTGGCGAATGACCGGTTCCGGTGATTTCTCGGCATCCGCGAACCCCTCGTTATACCACTTGTTTTCACAAGTTTCCAGCGCCGCCTTCGAGTCGGCCAGCTGCCCTTCCAGCATGGTATTCAGGCTCTGAGCCTCTACCAATTTAAGCTCGGTGCCACCCAATTGCAGTTCCAGCTCCTCAGACTTCGTTTCGGCAAGGGCCTGGGCCTTCACGGCTGCAGCAATTTTACTCTCCGCCTCCGCAGCAATTTTTGACTTCTCCTTCGCCGTGGCCTCGGCAACATCCTTCAGAGCCTTCTCCCGCTCAACATCCTCGGCCAGCTCTTTCATCCTCCCGTCCAAAATGTACGACATTTGCGCGGCCTGACCACACAATATTCACTTCGTAAGGTAAAATGGAAAATACACGTAAGCAGATAGGAAGCCGAGAATCGTAAAGAAAGAAGAAACAGTTACCGCTATGGTGTGCCACTGCAAACGCCTCCCCAAAGACTCATCCGTCGAATCCATGAAGGCGTGCAGGTCCTCGGGCAAGAGGATGCCGCGTGCCAGATTCTGCGCCACATGGCCACCATGACCTTTGTCCCATACTCGGGCACTGGCCGTCGATGGAAGAGGCTCGCCGCCAAGTTGGAAGGAGGGTCGCCATGCTGCCGAAGCCCGGGAAGTAGACGCCAGGTCTATCCCGGTTTGCGCTACAGGTTCCCGGATGACGATACCGGCCGAGGGTTGGGGTGGCACGTTGCCCGAGCCCGTCTGAGGATGATCGGTTGTGCGTGGCCTTTTTCGAATTCGGGATGGTGGGGCAGCAGGGGGCGCAGCATCTTGGCCCGGGGTTTGTTGTTGCTGCACGGCAGGCCGGGTGCTCGGGACAAAGCGGTCTATCGTCATCTTCCTCCTGGCCACCATTGCGTTGCCTTGATCGGATCCTGTTTCGGGAGAGTCGGACAGTTCCGCGACAGCAACCTCCCCGGTCTCTCGGGCTCTATGGTTCTCTCGGGCTGAGCAGGAGCTTACTGGATTTGCTCGTGGGCGCGTTTCCTACGCTCGGCAGATACGCGCTCGGCTGATTCGTCACGGATGGGCTGTCGCTCGTCTGAACAGATGTAACGGGGATCGAGATCACGCGCCTCGCCTACGGTTAGCTTTGGGGGAGGAAGTTTGCGTGCCGGACGTCGATGTATGAGAGGAGAGGGCTGTCAACTAGCAGAGCTTGGCTGAACGCCTGCCAAGTTGAGTAGACGGGACTGACACCGAGGATGAGATGGGACGCTCGGAGTTGTCCGTCCGTATGTACGAAGATTTCCGACCTGAGCACGAAGTTCAGGTCCCGAACATGTACCACTCTGATGTCCGGCTTGAATCTTTTGGTATCTGCACAAAGGAAATAGGAGTTAACGATTACATAACCGAACCGAAGTCAAAAGAGACCAAAGTAAATAAAGGTTAGTCACCGACCAACGTCGCGCGGCAAAAACGTACAAGGGATCTCCTCGGCAAACCAATTGCCGCTCACCCGGACGAAATCTTTTGCCGAGTTACGATTTGAATCTGGTAGGCATGAAATAAGCCGTACCCTCGCGTCCCTAGTCTTTATATAATAATCAGACTCAACATTGCCGCACAGGCTATACATCTGATTAATGTCGTGATGGTTTAGTTGCAACCCATACAACTGGTTCAACCTACTCACACAACTCACTACCCGGTAAAAGTTGGGAGGGAGTTGGTCGGGACAAAGGCCGTAAAATCTAAGTGTACTAAGGATTAAAGGGTCAACTGGAAACCTAAGCCCACCCTCTAAGATGGCCATCAAGGGAAAAAACACAGTGTTTTCACCACGGCGCCTCTGGATGTCGATATCACCCATATTGCAGTAGGCAATATCTACATCACTAGGAACATTATATGCCTCCCTAAATCTAGCCAAAGCATGCTCGGAAGAAAGGAGGTAGGAGTAACTCATGTTTTTCCAAAACTAGTGTTTTTTAATAAAAGGGAAAGAAGTGCTGTGATTACCAAAGAATAGACTAAAATGGCTGAACCGAAAAAGCAAGAAGAGGGAAAGGAACTTACTGTGGGCTCTAGGGAGGGAGTATGTTCTGGGCCAGTAGATGAACCACGAAAGAGGGATGCTCGGCAGAGTAGGATACTGAAAGATGAAGAATGCAAAAGTGAGAACCAGTGACTAAAGGGACTATTTATAAGCATGGGGAGGGTGGAAGGAGAGGCATTTAATGATCCACTGTATGGAAACCACGCGAACCGCCGCTTCAAACGGCCACACGCGCGACGCCTCGGTTCACGAACCGTCAGACAATAATGGCGGATAGGCCATCAATCAATTCCAAATGCATCTTTTGAGACGCGCATTAATGCGCCCCACAATGGCCGGGCACTGACCCTTTGACTTCCCAGACACACATTTACCCCTCGTGATCCTTGATTCATCCCCGGGAATGGGGAGCGAATCAAGGGGGGGCTATTGTACGGCCCCCGCACCATGACCCATAGCGGGCCTTGGGCCTTGACCTGGATATATGGCCCATGAGGCCCATCTCCCTTTGCCAAGCGGCCCACCCCCGAGTCACGCTTGCTACGGGCCCAGACTTTGCCTTTTCATTGTTTCTCGGCGAACCCCTTCCCGAGCGGTGATAAACATATGGCTCGCGGGACACCCCGCCCTGTACCTGCCCGGCCATGCCTCGGAGAGGCACCTCTGCCGAGAACTATCGTGGAGGTGGGAACCAAGTTCCAACGCCACCCTCACCGCTTCCCATGCCTACCTAACCATCCACTTACAATCGATAATACTGGACCGCCGGTTGCACTTATTGGCAAATAATTATGACCTCTCCGCTATTCTGTGGACTATAAATACCCGAAGTTTTGAGAAGACAAGGGTTGGAGAATTGAGGAAAGGAAGAGTGAAAATAGAGAGAAAACAGAGTGAGGAAGTGGTTCAGACCCCTGAGGAGAGGAAAGTGATTCCATTGGGTCTTGGCGTTTAGAACGACCCAGTGTAGGAAATCCAAACTCACTATACAAGTAAGTTGTGAGCCCAAGTGAGGCCCAGCCCAACGGGTTTCGGTTTTGGGTGTCCACAATATATATATATATAATAAAATAAAAACACTTTTTTTTTCTACAAAATAGGACCACTAACAAAAAAAAAATACTATTATTTAAGAGGCTTCTCCTGTTTGGATTCTTCATTTTCATGGTTCTAAAATACTCCTGCATCTCTATGTTTAAGTAGAGACAAAACTAAAGGATAATCTGGTAAAAATACAACTCTTAACTCCTACTAAAATATTGCCTAAAAGATAAGGTCACTCTCTTATTAATTTTCAAATTACTTTTATCCACTTATAAATTAAAATTTCAAAATAAAAATTATATATATAAAATAAAAACACATGTTTTTTTTTCTTACAAAATAGGACCATTAAAAAAAAAAAGCCTCATCTCACGCGTGAAGCGCGTGTGATGAGGCTAGTTATTATTTAAGGGATTTTTTCTGTTTGGATTCCTCATTTTTTAGTTCAAAAATATCCTTACACCTCTATGTTTAAGTAGAGATAAAACTAAAGGACAATTTGGTAAAAATTTAACTCTAATTTCTACTAAAACATTACCTAAAAGATAGGACCACTCTCCTGTTAATTTTCAAATTACATTATCTACTTATAAATTAGATTCTCAAAATAAAATATATATATATAAAATAAAAACACATAGTTTTTTTTTTTTACTAAAAAAAAAAGTCTCAATTTTTTTTATACTAAAAAAAAAGTCTCATCACCTACGCATGTAATGAGACTAGTAATCCTTAAATAGCCTTAAACTTCAATTTTTATCAAATTGGTTTTACGTCCATTTTTGTTTATAATGTTTTGTTAAGTAATTAAAAAAAAATTAAAAAATCTTTTTTTTTGGGGTAAAAGTACTATTTAAATCTCTACATTTAGGGTCACTTTCAATTTGGTCATTACGATTTGGTAGTTGTTAGTTTAGTTCCTCTTGTTTCTCTTATTTTTAATTTGCAGTTAATTTGGTTTTTACAGTCAACTTACTAAAGGAAATTGATTGCAAGTGGAAAATAATAAAGACCAATTGACTGCTAACAAAATATAGGGACCAAATTGACAGTGATTCTAAAATGGTAATTTCATTTTTGTTTTTAGACATGATGAAACATGTTAATTTTATAAGACAGAATGACTAACTTGATTGGGAAAATTTGAAGCTTAAGGACTAAAATGATAAATAAAAAAAGGTATTAGAAAGAAAAAAATAGGATAATTCGTCCAAACTTAAATCATATAATTTGGGTTTTAGCCTAAAATGATTATTTAGGCTTTGTATTAATTATTTTTTGATGTTTTATTGCATTCCTGAGAAGATCCAAAAATATTTTTATGTTTTTAGCTCATACAAAAGATGAAAAATTTTCCTCAAGCAAGATTGACAATTTTTTGTCATATGAATGATACTAGGAATTTTGAATTTTACTTCATTTCTATGTAAGTTTGTTAAGTTATTGTAGTAAAATTAATAGGACTTTTAGCATTTTCCTTCTCATACTTATGGAAAAAAAAAAAAAAAGAAGCTCAAAAGGCAAGTGCATGAATTACAATCAAATGAAGTAAGTTTGCATGAATTACAACCATCTACAGTAATTTTGCATGAATTACAATGAATTATAAATTTAGCATCATGCAAAATTTACTATAGAAAGTTGCAAATTGTTTTCATTGTTTTTTATTCTCTCTCTCAGATCATGCGATGGTGTGATGATGGTGCCCAAGGTTGTGCGGTGGAGGCATTGTGGGTAGTTGGTGGGTCATGGGCTAGTACGGTGGTGGTGGTGGTGTTGTGGGTTATGTGTTTTGGTGAGTCTTGCGATGGTGGTGCGGGTCTTTTAAGATTGGTTTTTTTGCATTGGTAGGTTTTGGGTGGCAGTGGTAGTTGGTTGTTTTGCTGTGTGGTGGTTTTTGTAGTGATAATGGTGGCTAGTTTTTGTGGGTTTTTGGGTGGTTGGTTTTTTTTAAAAAGTATTTTTTTATATATTATTTTAATTAATAGGTTGTATGTTAAAATAGAAGATGGAATGTAGGGTGAATTGTGAAATAAAACTTTACCTATTGTCTAATATTAATACACAAAAACTTAATATCACAAATATATCTTTAACATTACTTGCGAACGCAAAGTAGAAGTTTGATAATACCTTGTGTTTGGAATATAAGCTTGTGACTTTGACTAGTTGACTAGGTTGATTCTTCAAAGATGCCTTGAAGGTGATTAGATTTGATGAATGATAGATTAGGCATAATGTGGAATGAATCTGTGAGAAAGTTAGCAAATTTCACGAATATGTTGAACCCAAAAAGGAGAGATGGGTAAATATGGGTTTTTTTTTTTTAAAAAAAATTTAAAGAAGAAAGACCTACCTTTTTATTAAGAGAGACTCTTTAAATATAGCTTCGATGTGTGGTGGAATATTCTCCATCTAAACTAATAATTTGAGAAACAAAATTGCTTGTCTTGCAAGTGAATGAGCAATAGAATTACAATGCCTACATGAGAAAAGATAAAAGCTGAGAAAAAAGAGGCAAGTATTGTACAAAACAAACTATGCCTGAGAGTTCCAGGTACTCCGAAGGGCAGTGGTGAGTATCTCACGGTCCCCCTCCAAAATAACTCCATCCAAGAAATTGCAAAGCATGTCTCGCTGCCAGTGCTTCAAATTCAAGGACAGTATGAGGTAGAGGAATATGTTGAGATAGTGAGATCATAACCAATCCAGATGCATTGCTTATGACTACTCCAAGTCCAGCCCAATTATCTATATGAAAAAGAGCCCCGTTGAAGTTTATCTTATACCAAAGATGTATCTAGAAGTTGTTGATCTCACTGAAGGTAAGGAAGTAGAAGTAGGATGCAGCTTAAACTCAATTCATCGTTCCTTGGACTAAGGTACAATTTGCTCAAGTGTGCCTACTGCTTTGCCCACTCGAAGGTTATTTCGTCGATTCCATAAAGCCCAAATCACCATCGAGAATAACTCGGGGTCTCTAGTTAATGGTGGCATGTGGGTACACATTTGACATTAACAAGATGTTAAACTTGTTGTTGGGTTTTGGCTATCGAATTCTGTATAAGCGTTTCATGTGCTGGTTTTTGGAAGATAATTGATTGAGAGAGGGTTCTTAAGATGAGGAGGGTTTTTTTTTTTTTTTTTTTTTTTTGGGTTTATAGATTAGTGTTATTTCTGCCATGGCTACATGTTTTTTGGATTTTTGTGTTTGCTACATAAACTCAGCCAAGATCAAACTTTGCTCTAATGCTATTTTGAATATTATTAAAAAAAAAAATACACATAATATTATTGGGCCTCTAGAACCATTACACATTAATACACATAAAACCAATATCGCACATATTTTTAACAACTTGTAAATGTTGGAATGTATTCTTAAAGAACAAAGTGAGAAATTGAACCAAGTTTCTCATAATTTTGGTGTCGGTGTCATTGGACCCCCTTGAAGCTCACCATGTATTTTGTTAACTTCGTTATCTTTCATTCTTGTGCTCCTTACCTTATCAATTAAAGCACTCTGGTGGTGGTGTAGGGTGCCTAGGCCTATCAGAACAATAGTCATAGTTCATGTACTTCTTTCTCACATTCTCATACTCTCTTTGCTGTCTATGATCCAATTTCCAATACTTTTCCAAATTCCACCAATACTTGGAAGAATAACATTGTTGAATGTCTGATGAGTTTTGAGCTGGGCAGGCAGCAATGCCAAATCCTTGGTAGTGTGCATTGAATGGTGCATGAGTCCAGTTAATTTTTGTTTGGCCTCCATCAGTTGCCCAACTATCTCCGTCCCACAAGCTGGCTTCTATGTGCATTGGCTGTGATGGGTAGTCAACTCCAATGTTTTTGTTGTTTTTAAACACTCTGATGGGGACATTGTCCACATAAAATCTGTAATTATACACAAGGTTGTAAAGCATCATATTAGGTATGACAGAGAGAAGGATAGAGAGATTAGGGTATGGATCCTCAACAAATATATATATATATATATATTGACAGTTGAAGTGGCAAATTGTGATTAGTATATAATAAAAAATTTTATGTGTGAAAGTTGCATGGTTTTAAAAACTAGACTTGACCGACCGGTTCGATTGGTTTAATCGGGAATTGAGCACTAGTCAAATCCCGTAAAAAGTAAAAACCTTCAAAATCAATGAAAATTGGTCAAAAATCTGCCAAAATCGGTCAAAAACAGTGTTGAACCAGGAATCAGAGGCAAAAACGGTTTTTGCCCCAATCTAGTTTTTAAAACCATGGAAAGTTGAATTAATTACAATCTGACACCTCAAATGTTGCAAAAAAAAATTGGGTAATTTATTTGTATTTATACTATTATTGTATTCATTTGTCCCTACACGATTTGATGTTCATTCCAGAGAATTTTGTAAGTGTGAAAATCTGCCGTGGGGTTAAACCAAAGAAGAATTCTTTGCTCCCTGTTTCCGAGACCATTTGCAAAGACATTTGTTTGTAATGTGTATGGCTTCCCTTCCCTATTGCCCAAGAACTCAAAATCTAGCTCATCATGATTATTGCCATGTGAACTTAGCTGCATATATGCATATCACCTTGAATCAGCCTCTTCCATTTTGTGGATATTAAAGAAATAAAAATTAATTATATATAGACACATGCACATGAATGTTACATAACAAAAAATTTTCTATCCTAATTTTAGTGTTCCACTCCAACATTGTACTATAATATCTTAAGTGTGTGTGTGTATATATATATATATATATATATATATAACTTTCATAAGGTAAAAAAGAAAAGAAAAAGAGGAACATATGATATAATGCAATTGATGGAATATAAAGTAGAATAGTAAAAGTGAAACATAAAATCTCTATATGTAACAATGAAGAAAAAGGGGCTTAGAATTCACATAGAAAGTAGTAACTACTCCAGCAGAATCCTTAGCTGGTAGCTTCATCCTCAAATGAAAAAACCCAGAAGCATAGCCTAGCTTTGATGCGAAGCCAGCCCCTACAAGATATAAAAGATTATAACATAAAGAGAATTAAGAGCCACCATTTTTGCATCACTGATGTAAAAACTTTGCAAATCTCATGAAAATTTCGTTTAGTAAATAAATTTGATTTAATATTAGATAGAATTTTCCCAGAAAGATATATGATTCCGTGTGGAATAGCTAGTTTGTGCTTGACGTGGAAGCCTTCATAACTTCGAAAACTCATACTTAAAACTTTTCCTTTATAACATGTTTTACTATCTATATGCTATTTGTGATATGGTAAAAATTTATTAGTAATATTATTTTTCACTTTCACAATAATTTTAAACCTTTGATGATGAATACTCTGAAACTATGAAAGCAATCAAAATATCTTCAGCAATTATATTTTATATTGTATAATTCTTTAAGCATGTAAGTATGTAATGCATTTGAAAGTTCTAGAAATATGTTTTACATCCATATATGGACTTGGAGAATCCAAAGGGAGGACTACCATAACCAATTAAAACAAGCGATTTTGTTTTGTAGCTCTATCAACTCTTAATTTTAAGCAATCCATATTGTAATTCAAACCTATAATAATTTATTTAAATGGTAGGCTATAAATCAATGGTATCTAGTCCATGATAATTACTTTTTATTATTAGATCAACACATCAAATAGTTTTTAGTGTAATTGACATTAGAACCAATTTCTTTATTCAATAACAAGAGACTATATAAGATGAGCTAAAAATGACCGAACGTCCATAAATATCCTTGACTAAACATAAACTATAAAAGGAGATCTAACTAAGGTAAGATTCTTTATTCGTTTTTTGAAATTTTGAATGTCCCAAAAATGAACTTTTTGCAAAGCTTTAGGATTTCCATCTTTAATCTAGTTGACATAAGTTTATTCATATCAAAAATTTGAATGTTAATGAATAATGATACATAGCATATAAATAAAAAAAGAAAAGGGAACTACAAGACACAAAATATAAGATGGGCAAAATGTAATAAGACTTTTTTACAGAATGAAAATATAATAATATATTGAGGAATGAAAAAGTAAAAGAGGTATATCATAAATTGAGGGGGATATATAATCCTTTGATATTTTAAAATGAAAGGGGGAAATTAAGAAACAAGAGGGAGAGAATAACCAGAAGAAATATCCAAAGAGAGCTGAATATCATGTCCTTTATTTAAAGAAAAGACATGATCAAAACCCCATGTAACATTATAGTTTTCATAAAAACTAATATTGTCACTGCCTTCACTTGCAAGCACCCAACAAAGTAGGAATAACAATAAGAAATCAAGTAGTGAAAACCTCATTTTAAGGCACTGCCTTCACTACCCTAGCTAGTTTTTGAGCTTAGCTTTGTCTTGGTTTTGGACCTTTTGACGAAGCTAATATATAAGGATGTCAACCCCCAAAGATTATTGGCTAAGAACCAAGAAAAAAGCATGATGGGTGTGAGCCATCATTTTCTCTAACTTTCTTACACGCTATATTGTCTTCTCCATACCATCCTCCATAACTTATGACATCATTTTAGCAGTCTTTACTCTTTAGAAGCAATTGTAGGAAAATTAGTATAAAATTAGAAAGAAAATCTTGTTTCTTGAAGAGAGCACTCAATCACGACACCTACAACTTGTGTTAGCTCATAGTTGGTGCAACTACATTTTTAAAATTTTTGAAAAGATAACAAACTTTTTATTTAAACTTTTCAAAATTCAGGTTTCAAATATTTATTTGAATCACCACTTCCTCCTTTCAAATTTGAGTCTTTTTGATTTTGTTGTATCCTTAGTTTTATTAAGGGTAGAATATCCGGCACAATTGCCCAAATAGACAACTAACAACAAACCTATACATGTAGCACCTTAAAAAATGTTTTATAAAAAAATACATTTTTTTTCTTTCTAACAGAAATTAGCTTGTAATTCCATGTATATACATAAGATACATTTACAAATAAACATAACTAATTATGTATTAAAATTTTACCACGTTTATATATATATATATATATATTCATTTAAATTGTTATCAATGTAATTCTCAATTTTAATTTGTCCGACCACTATTTGTATAACAACAACAACAATAATAATATATGAAAAATGAATCAATGGTGGTGATTTTTTAAATGTTTATTAATTTTGATTTTATGGTTTTCTCACTTAATAGCTCATTTAGCACAAAAAATTAAGAAAATTAAATTGGATTCTTTGATTTTGTAGTTTAATAAATAGCTCATCAAAATTAAGAAAATAGAACAAGAAATATGATATAAAATTAGACTCCAATTTGAGATTTAATTAGATTTTTTCTCAGTTTTAACTAATATGTATGTATGTATGTATGTATAGACACACACACTAGCCTCATCACACACGCTTTGTGCATGCAATGAGACTTTTTTATTTTTGGTCTAGTATCATAATTTTTTTTTTTTAAAATTTTGGATAAGTTTGTTTTGAATACATGGATTAGTAGGAGAGTATCCTATTTTGTAGACATTTTAAGTGGAGTTGGAGATATATCTTTATCGGGTTATCCTCAAATTATTTTCCTGTTAAACATAAGGTTTAAAGGTATTTTTGAACCGCATAAAAGTTTAGTCCAGACAAGAGAATCCTCTTATAGATAATATAAATATCTATACTACTAATACAACTTCTTCTTAAAATAAAAAATAAAATAAAACTGCAATGAATAAAAAGTTTTAACTTAAAAAATAAAAAGCTTCATCGCAAGTGTGAAGCATGTGTGATGAGGTTAATATATATATATACACACACACACACACACTATCCTCATCTCACACACTTTACACGTGCGATGAAGCTTTTTAGTTTTTATTAGTACCTAACTACTAATGTGAAAGAAAAATCTGGAGCTGAGAAAAAAAACAATTTAGTGATAAAAAAAAATGGTAAATTTGTGGGAAAAAAATAGTTTCATTTTTGTTATTTTTTCAAAAAGAAGAAGTTGTATTAATACTTTACAACTAGCGTGAGAGAGAAATGTAGAGGTGAGAGAAAAAACTTTTTTTTTCTTTCTAAATTTAGCTAAAAATTAAGAGTTACTAATTTTACATACCCATCCCTATGATTTAAGCTTTAGAAATGGATGAATTTAACGGTATTTTGAAAATCTAAATTGAAGATCTTAAATAGGAAAACCTCTTAAATAGTAGTATAGATTAAAAAATGGTTTATATATATATATATATATATATATCTCTCTCTCTCTCTCTCTCTCTCTCTCTCAAAGACTATTGGAATATCAGAAACGACGACAAGGTGTATTGCTGGCAAGTCAGAGACAGACAATTAGATAAATGATGGTGTTGGTTGATGATACTTTGCTTAGTAGAGAGAATATGTGCAAGTTGGTCGTACAAAGTACAATTGCACTTCTACTTTGATCTTGTGCAATGTATCTAGGCTTGCCTACTCCACGCGCCCTATGACTCTCTTTCCAACACACACCTACTAAAAATAATATCTTTTGGTTGCTAAAATTATTATTATTTTTTGAATATATTTGTATATTTTGGATTTGGATGTTAGGGTTGTAAAGTTCAAGGAAGATTTTATCCGTATGGACTTGGATTTGTGCAAATAGCAACCATGATTTAAATCAATAACGGAAAATAAGTGAAAAATAAACAATAAACAGGCAAAGAATATAAAAATTTACATAGTTTGGCAAACTATTTACTTTCACGATGATTACAGAGAAATTTAACTATAAAAATAGGAATCTATATATATAATAATAGGTAAAGTAGAGAGAAAATCTAATTAGATTTCAATTGGATTCTCAATTTTGCGCCACTTGTCCTAACCAAAACTAAAAAAAAAAATATAATTAGATTATAAATTTGACTTCAATTTTGTGTCATGTATCTTATCTAAATTTTCTAATTTTTGTGCCCCAATCTATACATATAATAATAGGTGAAGTAGAGAGAAAATCCAATTAAATTTTAATTGGATTCTCAATTTTGCGCCACTTGTCCTAACCAAAACTAAAAAAAAAAAAAAAAAATCTAATTAGATTATAAATTTGACTCAAATTTTGTGTCATATATCTTATCTAAATTTTCTAATTTTTATACCCAAATAAATGATGCATTAACATTTAACACAGAAGTCAAGAAAACCATAATGATAATGCTCATTAGCCTAAGTAAGAACATCTTATCTGCACACTTTTATAGAGATTATAAATTGGACTCCAATTTTGTGTCATGTATCTTATCTAAATTTTCTAATTTTTGTGTCAAAATAAATGATGCATTAACATTTAACATGGAAGCCAAGAAAACCATAATGATAATATTCATTGGCCTCAGCAAGAACATTTCACCTGCACACTTTTATGGGTGATCTCAATAAAGTCTAGAGCTCTTCTAATCCCACAACCAGAACCAAGGAGTCCAATGAGAAAGACTATAAAAGTAAAACATCATCTCCTCCTAATTCCATATCGTCATCCCATGTCTCCTCCTCTCTCAACCTCTACCAACTAGATCCATACACTACCCTCTCCTCCTCCTTACGGATTTCTTAGAGCAAGGCCGGATTCAAACACAATGTTCAATCCCACTCTTCCTTGCTTCACACTCTCATACATTAACGCTTCATTGGCGCCTCCAAAAAGATTCTAAGCTCAATGATCAATTTTTATTTTTTAATGTCCCTTTATATTTTTTAAATAATAAAATGCAATATTCTCTTTTTTCTTCACTGTAGCATCACTTAAATAATAAAATGCAATTTTTTTTTTATTCATTGTTTATCTAATGCTATCCTATGTATGATAAACAAAAAAAAAGAAAAAAAGAAAAAAGATCAATAGCATTACTTAAATAATAAAATGCAATATATATTTTTCATTGTTTGATTTAACTCTATCATCCGTGTGATAAACCCAAAAAAACAAAAACAAAAAAATTGACCAATAACATCATTACAATTAACCAGTCCCGTGCGGTAGCACCGGGTTACATACTAGTATATAATAGTATAGAAACCCAAATATCAATTACACAATTATACTCTCTTACAAGAAAACACAAGACTAGAAGTGACTGCCTCTCTTTTCTATTTTCTTTGATGCGATTGCATTGCTAGGTTTTGGAACACCGTAATTTAATCCGAATAGTTGGGATGATGAAATGAGACGGAAGAGAGTGAGGTGGATCTTTAAGTGCATTTGTGTGAAGAAATATTTGGAGACAGAATTTAGTTAGATGCTAGAATTTGAAGAAGAAATTTACTAATTCCTTTGTTTGTTGACCTTAATTAGAGGAAATTGCATTTTTTTCGCATGAAATTTTAGTTGAGATTTAAGGAGTTTTTGGATACCGCTTATTTTGCTAAAAACTGAAAATCGAAAACTGAAAACACTGTAGCAAAATAATTTTTAAATGTGTGAATAGTGTCGTAGACTCATTTTTAATGAAAGTTTTGTTGAAAAAAGAGGTTTGTGGGTCCCGTGAACAGTGCACGGGACCCACTGAAAAAGCCACCAGCCACAGAAACACGCTTCAAAAAAAAAAAAAGCGCAGACGCAGACGCAAATGCTAATAATCAGTATCCAATTAGGTACTTAAGGTCACAAATTTCATTTTCAAATTCAGTCAGTTCAGGCATTATTTTGCACATTCCTCTCTTAGGCCTTCTTCGATTTTTCCCCTTCCCTATTCTTTCTATTGCTTCCTTCAAATCTTTTTCCCCTTTCCCATTCTTTCCATTACTTCCTTCAGAATAAGTTTGGTGATCAGATCTTCACCAAATTTTTTTTTTGAGAATCATATTTTCACCAAACTTAAGAAATTAAATAGACACATGTCAAAAAATTATAGCTCAATTTAAAATCCAATTTATAAATCTAATTGAATTTTTTCTTAACTTTGACTTTAGATGATAATAATAATAATAATAATAACATTTGGTTTTCACCGATGTAACACTCATTAATTTCACTTTGAGCGTGTGCTTGATTTATGTACATGTTATAATGACTATTTTGACCCCCTAGCCCAACAAACCCAGACTATAGCCCAACACAATCAAACTTGTTGGTAGGCTTACCCCCCTTTTTTATTATTATTATTTATAATTATGAATAATGATATATTAAGAGGAAAGAGAGGATGGCCCAGCCCATCTCTATCTTTGGATGATTGGACCCAATCAAAGGAGAGGAGATGGAGATGGGACTGTTCAAAAACAAAAAAACAGCTCAGCAGGCAATATTATGGAAAAGAAAATTTACATCTCTAGGAACAAAATTAAAATCCCAGCAAGAGAGTGAGCTTAAGGTTAAGGCCAATTTAATATCAGATAGGAAAGGAGCAAGGAAGCATGGAGGAAGTGAGTGAAGATGCAAGAAGGCTTCAATGACTTCTTTAGAGTCTCCTTCAAAGATAACATAGTGAAGGTTGTGGTGGACTGCAAGTTTGATTGCTTGGAATGCTGCTTAGTAGATGGGGAAGTGGGCAGATTGGGCAAAAACAGCATCTCCATATTCATTCCATCTTGAACAAATAGGAGATGATAATGATTAATGATGACCAAGCTGAGCAGTGATCAAAATATGACTTGAAAATATTTCCAGCATCTCCCTGTGGTTTTGGAGTGTGCCCTGCAAAAATAATCTGATTTCTAATCCACCAAATTGGTAGGCTTTACCTGCTACCAAGTTCAATCAGTCCCTTGACATATATAGTAACCAAAGAACACATGACATGATAAAGGTGGCACTTTTCTCTTGTATAATGTATGTACAACTAGGGGATATAACTATTACTTTCCAACTCAATGAAGCTTGCTGGTAGGCTTTACCTTCACCCTTGACACTGCCAAGTTCAGTCACCTGCATTCTCACAGCCTGGTGCACATACAACGTGTGACTATCAAATGGAGCCAAGCCATGAATTTCCTAAGAATTGGCCAACCTTTTAATTAAGGGGAATGTTAGCTTTATACAATGGTAAGCTTTACACCATTTCAAACCTTATGCCTGGGCTCTACTAGGTGGCCCTGCCAAATATATATATATATATATATATATATATATTTTGGGGTGGAGATGACAAAATTAAACTTCCTAGTTCTATGTAATGGTGAAGTATGAACAGGTAGTATTATGAACAACAAAAAACAGGTGCACAAGAACAAAAACAAAGGGCTTATAGTAGTTAGAGCCTCACCTCAACCTGCCCTCTCCCAGCTGCTGCATGTAGGAAAGTTGAGCCTGAATATCTCTATAAGCCAAAATGTCAGAGAAATCGGCAAGAAGCTACTTTAAAAACATTCAAATTTCCTCATCTATCAGCAGCATTAACAGCCTTGTTCATCATCTGCCACTTGTAAACTGAAGGTATATCCCCAATGTGCTCCACCATATTCTCAATTCTCCTTCCCCAAAAACAAGTAAAAACTCAGAACTCTTACTCCTGGCTGCTGCATAAAGCATATCAGTAACACATATTTTCCTTCCCCCAAAGACAAGTAAAGGCCAGGTTCCTGTCAAGAAGTTCTAGAACAATACCCAAGTCTCCATTGAGGCAGCAGTATACATAAGCCATCCTCCATATCCAGCTCTAATGAGAGAATTTTTCCCTTTTGGATTCACACTCAACAAGAAGTCTTCTTGCAACCTTAGATATACATTTAAATTTCCATGAAAGAACGTATCATTTAAAAATATATATATATATATATATATTTTAAAAATATCAGTTCAAAGTAAACAATCCTGGTCAGCCACCCTCCTGCCAGCAAGCCTATACAAGGTTTGACTAGAGATCAAGACCAATCATAAGGTGTCAATACTTCAATCTATAAACTAAACGAGACATAGTTGGTATTGTTGGTTATTCTTTTGTGCCCTCAAATGCTATCGGAAACAAAGTAAACTCTTCTTTTTTGATGCGGCATCCAAGTGCTGCCTTACCCAATAACCAGTGGGTTCAGTCAAATTATATACTTCACCTCAAGGACAATCACTCATCATAGAAGAGCAGAACTTTAACAACTAGAATGGTTAAAAAAGATTTAAGAAATAACAGTCTGAAAATCTATTTATGCTCGAAAAGCATTTTTACAAGCTAGAATGGTTAAAAATGTTGTAGATGAAGGGTGCAAACAGTTCCCATATACCTGATAAGGCGCTTGCTAATGCCTATGTCAGAAATCTTTGCCCATAAAGATCTTTCCTTGATTATCAACACATTTTGGGGCTTTAAGTCCCAATGAATTATCCCCAATTCATGCAAATTCACATGTCCAAAAACCACACCCCCGTTACAAATATATGCTAGAGGGTTAGAAAGATGCTGATCAAATATGGATTGTATTATATGAAAAATGTCTACAGAACAAGAGCATTTAGCCTACACTTTTGTTCACATGGTCTTGACAGGGTCATAGAGCCATATTAAAGCATTGAAATTTAAATATACAATATGCAGTTCATCCACTTACTCACTGAACTTATGGGCAGTTCAAAAGACTTTTTTAAGTCCAAAGAAAATTTCCAAGGTTCTATCAAAACAACCCCTGGAATAGATCTTCTGTAAATTACCACTATTACAAATATAAGTAAACAATTGGAACAATAGAATGCTACAATCATATCTTCCACTCCCATCCTGATGTAGAACAGACAGCACATGCCTTCTTGGAGCAGCAAGGGCACAGGAAGTCACAACGCAAGATCAAAGGGGGTGCTAGTAGGGGGCCATCGAGGTAACAGTGTCGGAATTGCATGAAATTTGGTAGGTTGAAGGGAAACGGCGTTCTGATCCAGATTCATGATAACATGAATGTCACCAAATTTTAGGCAAATTCCTTCGTTAAGGCCCCGAAAACAATGTTTTTGCTATTTATAGTAATATTTGTTTTTCCTTAATAACTTTTAGTTTAAAAGTCAGAATAAGGTCCCGTCTGTTTTGGGACGACCCTTAAGGTCAGTAGTTTATAATTCTGCGTTTAACTCAATTTTGCCATTTTTGGCAAAATTCGATAATTTTGTCACCTAATCACTTAATTAGTGCGAATTAGGGTTTTAAACGTTTTTGCTCAGTATTTATATGTTTTGTAGCCGTCAGAGGCAAATTAGACTATTATCAATAAACACAGACATTTTGTCAATTTTCTCTTCTGATGGATTCCAGTTTTATCTCCTTGTGGATTCAGGGAAACCCCTCGTGGATTCGAGGTTTACTACCAGAAACTAACAGTTTAGTTTCTGTTTCATCAAGAGAGCATCGTGTGTGCTTTTCTTTGGGCTTCCGCGACATCAGTTGGTATCAGAGCCTTGATTTACCCTGGTCTGATGGCTAACCGGTGAGACGGTGACCACCATAACAATGACGGCGGCGACGACGTCAATAACCCAGTCCTCACTAGGGCTGAGTTCCTTGATTTTCGTGATGAAAATCAACAATTTCGTGATTCTACCCAACAGACTCTGGACCAGATTCAAGCAGCACTTGCCACTTTGCTTAACCGAAACCCTAATTGCGTTGATGAAGAGCGACGTGATAACTGAGTGCGTGGCCCTCCCTATCGTGGTCCAAACCGGAACAGGCAGCAAGACTATAATGAAGAAGACAGTGAAGATGAGGAGTATGCAGAGATAGTCCTTGGAAATCATCGTGGTCCCGCGAGAGATAATGGTCGAGATTATCAGGAGCAGAAGGACTATCGGATGAAAATAGAGTTACCATCTTTTAATGGTAATGTCTCCATTGAAGAATATCTGGATTGGGTCAGTGAGGTTGAAAAGTTTTTCGACTATATGGGTACAGCAGAAGACAAACAAGTGTGTTTGGTGGCCTACAAATTGAAGGGAGGAGCATCTGCTTGGTGGGATCGTGTTCAATTAAACCGTACTCGGGAACGAAAGCTTCCAATACGGTCATGGAGGAGGATGAAAAGGTTAATGGCAGATCGGTTCTTACCACCCGATTACTAGCAAGAGTTGTTCAGACAGTACCAGGATTGCAGGCAGGGTACTCGGACAGTTAATGAGTACATGGAGGAGTTTGACAGGTTAGCGAATCGCAATGATTTGGAGGAAACTGAAGATCAACGAATATCCAGATTTGTACACGGGTTACGAGTTTCCATTCGAGATCAGGTATCCTTACAAACCCTATATACTTTGAATGAGGCTGTAACCTTATCTAAGAAGATAGAATTTCAGCATCTCAGGACAGGTTCAAAATTTTCCAACCGCAGTTCGGAGTCCTCTAGTTCCATTGCCAACAAAGGTAAACAGCCCATGTTTACACCACGGTTTCAACCCGTGGTTAGGGAGAATAGTGGTGTCAACCAATCCACAGTGGCAGTAGCAGGTTCCGCAGCCTAGCCAGTAGCGAATGCCAACCCCTATGCTAGGCCAACTGGGAATAAATGCTACAGGTGCGGAGAACCAGGACATCGATCTAGTACTTGCCCTAAGCGAGCCGCAGTGAATCTGGTAGTGGCAGAAGAGGGTGAGGTAGAAGGTGAACAGGAGGGCGAAAAGGTGTATAATGATGCCGATCCGTATGCCTATGATCCCAATGAGGTCCAAGAGGATGAGGAAGGCGTGCCATTAGGGCAGTCTTTGGTGATTCAGAGGTTATTACTCGCACCAAGGGTGGAATTTGGTGACCAGCGGAATGAGATCTTCCGAGCACGATGCACCATCAATAAAAGGGTCTGTGATTTGATTATAGACAGTGGCAGTGTAGAAAACATTGCGTCGAAGAGTTTAGTTACCAAGCTGGGACTGAAAACAGAAAAGCATCCCTCCCCATACAAGATAGGTTGGATCAAGAAAGGTACGGAAACTCTTGTTACCCAACAATGTCGTGTTACTTTTTCTATGGGTAAATATTATGTAGATGAAGTAGTTTGTGATGTTGTTGAAATGGATGCATGTCATTTAATATTGGGTAGACCTTGGCAGTATGATGTAGATGCTACTCATAAGTGTAAGGATAATGTGTATGTGTTTTTTAAGAATGGCAGAAAAATTATCCTTGGTCCTATTAAGGAAGGCAGTAGACCCAAAGCTTCTAAAGTGGAGGGGAAGCCAGCACTCCTTATAGTGAACAATGAAGATGAGTTTGACAGGGATTGTAAGGAGTTGAAACAGGTATACGATGTAGTGGTGACAGATGGTGAGCCAAAGAAGGTTGCTGAGATACCTGAGGCGATTCAGCCATTGATCAAGGAGTTTGAAGAGCTTTTTCTAGAAGAGCTGCCTGCAGGTTTACCACCGATGCGTGACATCCAGCATTGCATTGATTTAGCTCCTGGAGCTAGTCTACCAAATCTGCCACATTACAGGATGAATCCTCAAGAGGGTCAGATTCTACAGGGGCAGGTGGATGAGCTTTTGAGCAAGGGGCAAATCAGGGAGAGTATGAGTCCATGTGCAGTACCGGCATTGTTAACACCAAAGAAGGATGGGAGCTGGCGTATGTGTGTGGATAGTCGAGCCATCAACAAGATCACAGTCAGGTATCGATTTCCTATTCCACGACTAGATGACATGTTTGATATGCTGAGTGGGTCCAAGTGTTACACTAAGCTGGATCTCAAGAGTGGGTATCACCAGATTCGGATCCGACCTGGAGATGAGTGGAAGACGGCTTTTAAGACAAAGGAGGGGTTGTATGAGTGGATGGTAATGCCTTTCGGATTGTCTAATGCTCCCAGCACTTTCATGAGACTTATGAATCAGGTACTGAAACCATTTATTGGAAAGTTTGTGGTAGTTTATTTTGATGATATCTTGATTTACAGTAAGACAGAAGCAGCCCACTATAATCATGTGCGAGAAGTATTAACGGTGTTGCAGGCCAATGAGTTGTATATCAACTTGAAGAAGTGCAGCTTCTTGACTGATAAGTTGCTGTTCTTAGGGTATGTGGTCAGTGCAGATGGGATTCATGTTGATAAGGATAAGGTCCGTGCAATCAGAGAGTGGCCAACCCCAATGACAGTGAGTGATGTGCGAAGCTTCCATGGGCTAGCAACCTTCTATCGGCGGTTCGTTCGAGATTTTAGTAGTATAGTAGCTCCTATCACTGAGTGTCTGAAGAAAGGGAAGTTCTCATGGGGAAAAAAGGCAGAACAAAGCTTTGCCTTAATCAAGGAAAAGTTGAGCACAGCCCCGGTTTTGGCATTGCCTAACTTTGATAAGGTGTTTCAGGTGGAGTGTGATGCATCTGTGGTCGGGATAGGCGCTGTTCTTTCACAAGACAACAGACCAGTAGCATTCTTCAGTGAGAAAGTTTGTGAAGCTCGAAGTAAATGGTCAGCCTATGAACTGGAGTTCTTTGCTGTAGTACGGACTCTTAAGCATTGGGAGCACTACCTGATTCAGAAGGAGTTTGTATTATACACGGATCATCAGGCATTAAAGCACATCAACAGTCAAGTTAGCATTAACAGGATGCATGCTCGGTGGGTAGCTTATATGCAGCGTTTTCATTTCACTCTGAAGCACAAGTCTGGTGTCACCAATAAGGTGGCTGATGCACTCAGCAAGCGAGCATCGTTGTTGACCACCCTACGTACTGAAGTTGTAGGGTTTGATTGCCTCAAGGAGCTGTACGAGAATGATAAGGATTTTGGTGATATTTGGGGTAAGTGTCAACAAACTCATACTGCTATCAATAGTATGTACATCCAGGATGGTTTCCTTTTTCGGGGTAACCAATTATGCATCCCTAAAAGTTCATTGATGGAGCAGATTATTAGAGAGCTGCATGGTGGAGGTTTAGGTGGACATATGGGCAGAGATAAGACTATAGCGCTGGTGGAAGAGAGGTATTATTGGCCACAACTCAAGAGGGATGTTGGCAATCATGTGAGGAAGTGTCCAATCTGCCAAACTGCTAAGGGACAATCTCAAAATACTGGTTTATATATGCCTTTGCCAGTTCCATAAGCACCATGGGAAGATCTGTCTATGGACTTTATACTGGGTCTTCCTCGAACCCAACGAGGTATGAATTTTGTTTTTGTTGTGGTTGACAGGTACTCCAAGATGTCCCATTTCATAGCATGTAAGAAGACTTCAGATGCTACTCGAGTGGCCAATCTGTTCTTTAAAGAAGTTATGCGTTTGCATGGAGTGCCAAAGTCCATCACCTCTGACCGGGATACCAAGTTCATTAGTCACTTCTGGCGAACTTTGTAGAAGCGTTTTGACACTTCCTTGAATTACAGCAGCACTAGTCATCCACAGACTGATGGCCAGACAGAAGTGGTTAATCGTACTTTGGGGAATCTGATTCGGTGTATCTCAGGTGAGAAGCCCAAGCAGTGGGATCTTGCGTTGTCCCAAGCAGAGTTTGCATACAATAGCTCAGTCAATAGAAGCACTAGTAAGTCTCCATTTGCCATCGTCTACTGCGTGCCCCCAAAACACGCTTTGGACTTGGTACCTTTACCTGAGCTTCCAAGAGTGAGTCAAGCAACAGAGAATATGGCTGACCGTATTCAGGCCATGCAAGAGGAGGTGAGGCAGAAACTGGAAGCTACAAATGCTAAGTACAAGGAGGCTGCTGATAAGAAGAGGCGTGAGAAGATCTTCAATGTTGGGGATTTAGTGCTGGTGTATCTTAGGAAGGAGAGATTTCCTGTTGGTACCTACAACAAATTGAAGGACAAGAAGTACGGGCCATTTCAGATTACTAAGAAGATCAACAACAATGCTTATGTGGTTGCTCTTCCTCCAGATATGAGCATTTCTTCTACCTTCAATGTTGCTGACTTATATGATTATCATCCTCCTGATGAACCGAATAGTGGGAACTCGGGGTCGAGTTCTTTCCAAGTGGGGGGAACTGATGTAGAACAGACAGCACATGCCTTCTTAGAGCAGCAAGGGCGCAGGAAGTCACAACGCAAGATCAAAAGGGGGTGCTAGTAGGGGGCCATCAGAGGTAACAGTGTCGGAATTGCATGGAATTTGATAGGTTGAAGGGAAATGGCGTTCTGATCCAGATTCATGATACCATGATTGTCGCCAAATTTTAGGCAAATTCCTTCGTTAAGGCCCCGAAAACAATGTTTTTGCTATTTATAGTAATATTTGTTTTTCCTTAATAACTTTTAGTTTAAAAGTCAGAATAAGGTCCCGTCTGTTTTGGGATGACCCTTAAGGTCAGTAGTTTATGATTCTGCGTTTAACTCAATTTTGCCATTTTTGGCAAAATTCGGTAATTTTGTCACCTAATCGCTTAATTAGTGCGAATTAGGGTTTTAAACGTTTTTGCTCAGTATTTATATGTTTTGTAGCCGTCAGAGGCAAATTAGACTATTATCAATAAACACAGAACTTTTGTCAATTTTCTCTTCTGGTGGATTCCAGTTTTATCTCCTCGTGGATTCAGGGAAACCCGTCGTGGATTCGAGGTTTACTACCAGAAACTAACAGTTTAGTTTCTGTTTCATCAAGAGAGCATCGTGTGTGCTTTTCTTTAGGCTTCCGCGACATCACATCCCACTTTGATAACTTACACAAGTTTACGCATCAACTGAAACTTACAAGATTGACAACAAGAGCACATTTATTCCAATAATCCAGTGAACAATAGATTGCAACAATCAGAGATCGATTCTTCAGTAACATATGATTCAAAGTTTTAATTCTCATATTATATTTGCTCCTTTTTAATTTTCCTTGAATTTTCTAGACTAAAATTGTCGCTCTTTTAGAATTGCTTGGCATTTGGGTGCTAAGAAAATGTGGGAAAATAAAATGAAATATGATTTTTCTTTTCTTTGCTCTGTTTGGTTGATAAGAAATTAGAAGAAACTGAAAGCCGACTGAATTGAATCGATTGAAAAGCTGTCACTTCGGTATGGTGTTCCTTCCCTACGGTTTGGTGTCAGTGCCAAATATGGCAAAAACTGAAAACATCAATTTGATGGAAAAATCTTGGGAGTGCAACATCAGCATGCAGATAATCAGTGATACTTGGACTTCTTGGCGATATTAATGTCAGACTCAGGCTTAGGCATGTCTCTCAAATCTACCAATTGAATCTTTCTTTTGGCATTTTGAACTTGTTGGTACCTCAATTGTAGCTTTCTTTTTGAAGATTCCAATTTCAACTCTAATGAGTTTCCCTTCTCCTTTCCCTTCTCTTCCTTTTGGATCTTTTGCTTTTCAGAACATGTGTTGATTGCTTGAGTTGATGAACTTGATTCCATCTGTTGTTGTTGAGCTTTCCTTTGCCGCCATGCAGCCAAATTGATCTTGACCACAATCCTCTCTTTCTTTGTTATCCCATCATCACCGTTCATCACGGTGGTACTAGAACAACAAGAGTCAGTAGTAGAAGACTTTGGGAACCTTCATCCTAATAACATTGCATGCTTTCTTTTTCTTTTCACCGTTCATAGCGGCACTACTGGTACTGACAGTAGTAGAAGACAACATTGAGATTGCTGATTCCTCATCATACCCAGAACCAGAAAAGAGCGTCTTCTTCTTCTTCTTGTTGCTATTCAAGTTACGATGCTGCAATCCCATACGAGTGCTCGCATCTAAACCCAAAAGCAAAGACATAGCCATGGCTGGCTACTGAAATCTTTGGCGAGAGAGAAAATCTTGGAGAGAAAGTAACTTGTTTCTCTTTTGCTTTTTTTGGTTTAGTTGCTTAATTTAGTTTCTTCCCATAATCCGGTATTAATACAAAGTAGAACCGACTTCAATGAGTGTAAAAGTAAAACCTTGTAGGACTAGGAGTTCTTGGCTTCCAAAAACTAGTAGGAAAGAATAGCTTATAATACAAAGGGCTTAATAAAAGTAATGGCGCGTGTACTCCATAGTCCATATATAAGCCATTTAAAGTTAACTTCAGTGATGTAGAGTTTTTGGTGGGGGCTAACTTGGACAGGAGAGAAAGATAGATATATATATATATATATATATATATATATATTTTTTTTTTTTGGGTAATTGAGGGGGATAGAACCCGCGAGCTCTAAGGTTACAATTTAACGGGGTGCCACTGGGAGAGAGAAAGATATTGCTAGAAATGTTGGGCCAAACCTAAATAAACTTTATTAAAGCCTAGTTTAGTTTAACATTGCCAAAAAGTTACTTCTCTTTATTGCATACCGCCGTTGCGGCACAACATAATTTAGAATCTAATATGTAAATATTAATTAAATAAAATTATTTAATACTAATTAAATTAAGGTTAATTTGATAAATTAAATACATAATTTGATGAATAATACCAACTAAATTAATGTTAATCTCACATAAAAAATTGAATATCATAGTTGAACAGTAAATATTAATAAAAAGAAATAGAAGTATATTACGATTAAAAAAATATAATTTATTTTGAATATATGACGATGCATAGTTAAGTAAAATTGTGATCTAATTTTTAATTTTATATCTTATTTTTAAGAGAGAGATATATATTATTTGGTATGTAGCTTTGTAAGATATTAGTTTGCAAAAATTTAATTCTCAAACTATTAAGGGAGATTAATCTATAATTGATGATTTAACATGTCTGTAGCGTTTTTTTGAAACATTTTACGGTTCTTTTGGTCTTGTACATTAAGAGTCTAAATAGAAATGAAACGAAAAAAATGTGCTAAAAGCACTATAAAAACAATCTTTAAAAATTTGTAGTATTCTTAACATCACTAATTTAAAAAAAAAAAAAAAAATACAACCTTTAATAAACATATATAATTTTACAAAAAATTGGTCAGTTAATCATGGGAAGTGGAGCCTTTTTCCCTAAGGGAAATTTATTTTTTTGGTGGGGCCTTGAGCCGGCCTTGCATACCCTATGGTTTTTCATATAAATGGAGCAAGGGCTCATTTGTGAGGATGATGATTATTCTCTATTGTATGGTATTGTAGTAAACAACACAACGATACACTTTTCATATATATATATATATATATATATATTCAAGCATCTATGCCGTGGATGTTATTATACAAGCTCAATAATATTCTGTTCATGAGAGGCATTGTAAAACACTTACATACACCCTATTAATTAGTAATTTCAATCAAATTAAAGGTACATGTAGAAATAAATTTATGTTCTTATGTTAATCTTTTCTGTTTTCCAACATTGGTATTGAATCGAAACTTTGTGCCTCTATTTTCATGCATTAGGTTGGTTATTTTAGAAAATTAATTATATGGCTAGAATGTACATCTCTTAAGCTACGAATATGATTTGCTTGATTTATATATAAAATGAAAAAGACACAAAGGATCGAAGTTTGAGTTGAGATTTTTGTTTTTCTAAAAAATGAGGGTTTTAGAGGTTGAATACAACCTCCAAGGACAAGGGGGAAGCCCTACTTGGGCCACTGGAGAGTACATCAAGTGGAGACTTTTCCAATAGTTGGTTTTCCTCAAAATCACCGCCAACAAATTGTATAACAATGCTATAAATACAATAAATTTTACTTTTTATTATTATAGCATATTAAGATGACAAATTGTGCTTTGCGTAATATCATTTTTCTGTGACAATTATTGCTTAGATAGAGTTGAGTTGTTAGAGCTGAGTAATTTCATTTGATGTGAGTATATAATTTAGAACTTTAGATTGAAGCAAATGGACATTGTTGTAGGAATTGCATATTTATTTATTAATAAAGTTAGGGTCATAACAAAAATCACAATAATTTCAAAACACCCCTTTCCAATTTGCCTTCTGCCTCACATCTGTGCCCATCACAATCTATTATTAAATTTGTTTTAATGGTAGATATGTATGAAATGGTAGGCAAATAAAGTGTTATTGTAAATCTTTGTTAGTTTGTTTTTTTTACATTAATGAGGGTAAAAGGATTTTTACCTTTATATTGCCTCTATTGGAATTGAAAATACTAAAAAGTGCTAGTTGAATTATAATAAGTAAAAAAATTTAGAAAGCCTTTTAATTACATACCCAATTTAACAAATGACTCCTTCACAAAAACAATAATAACAAAAAAAAATTTACCAACTTGCTGACAGTTATGCGATTGTGAGTTATTTTTACTTTTTGCTCACTACTAATCATATGAATCCACAACTTTACAAGTCAACTTATGGTTAAATTGGGGTGAAAATTGGCCTGTCACGTTGGCCCAATTGATTTGGTTTTTTAACTAATAACCAAGTTCTAACCAAGTTTTGCTTAGAACCTTTTTCCCTCACCTTTTGTGTGTTTTGTTTCTCAAAAAAAAAAAAATGGTTTTGCTTTGAAGGCAAACGAAAGGTCTAAATACTACTGTTGAATAGAAAAACTCAATTATAGTATAAAGAATCAGAAAAAGGTTGAGGAAATTGCTTTGCTCCACAAACAGTAAAGAATCATCTTCCTCTTCAATGGCGCTCTATTTTCTCCATTGCTTTGATTGTAGGGCTTCTTTGAAGCCCCTAGAACTACTTCCAACCACAATTTATACCTTACCCTTACCTGGGTTTTCACCAAAATCTATCAAACCCACTCCAGCTCCAACAAGGTATTGTTTTTCTGTTTCATCCTCAAGTAATTTTGATTGATTGCTATCTGTTTGTTGAATTTACTGTGTGAAGTTTTTCAATGCATCCAACAGCTTTTGTAGAAATGGCTGTTCCACAAGTCAACAAGAAACTGCTTGATGAACTTGAAGCCATGGGATTTCCAAGGCCAAGAGCAACACGAGCTCTTCATTTTTCTGGTCTGTCTATTTTTATTTTGCTAATTGTGAATGAACATGAATGACGTTTGTGTTAATAATCAGGTAATTCTAGCTTAGAGGCAGCTATAGAATGGGTGATTGATCATGAGAATGACTCAGACATTGATCAGATGCCATTGGTATGAATATGATTTCTCATCTTCGTTCTCTTCTTTGCTTACATTGCACATGGATTTTTATTTACTTATTTTTGGTATTCTTATTCAATGATATCCTTATTTTTAAACTTCAATCTTTATCAACTAATGAAGTCTCTAGTATAGTACCATATCCTCAGTCATGCTAAGAAATAACACTAAAACAATAGTTTGAAGTGACCAAAACATTTGATATTCACATTGTAGCTTCTTGTATACCTTTTTATTTTTTTTATTTGGTTAATAAGTCTAATATTCAAAGGGGCGAGATGCCCAACAAAAGGAAGAACTCCTTTGAAATAAAAGAAAAGGAGTGAGAAAAATAGAGATAAGGTTATTGTAAGACAGTCGGCTATTTCATTTTGAATAGAACTAACAAACAATTGTTAAAAAAAAAAAAATTCCTGATCCCAATTTGCAATTGCTAACTTTGATCTTATCCGTCAATTTTAAAAGATCGCTTGGGGATTCAAAACTGTAATACTCTTGGCTTGATATTGAAATAAAGGGAAACATTTCAAATAGAACATATATTGGCCAGTAATCTTCAGCTTTTTTATTTTGGTATATCTACCAGGTGTCTGCTTATTATAAGAAAGAGGGTGTTCATACAATTGAAATTCTTTCTCATATACATGCTTGTTTAGCGGACAGTTTTGATTGGGTGATAAGAGCTGAAGTTTATACGGAACAGTCAATTGTTGTTTAGCTAAGTATCTTTTCTTATATGATCTTGTTTTTATCAGTTTGTTTTTGTGGGTAGCTTTTGAGATTTGGAATTTGACTTTATCTTTGCTTCTTGTAAACTCCATTTCATTGAAAGGAGGTGGAGAGAAAAAAATTGTCTTTGGTGAATATGTTGATACATTTTTTACATGAACTTATAAAATCTTTGGTGTTGCACATACTGTCACTAGATTAGTTTGCTTGATTGTTTAACTTCTCCCAGGTAGTAGTGGATATTGATCTTGACTCACCTCAACCTTTCCATATCACAGAACAAATGAAAATAAAGGCACAGGAACTAAGGTTTCCTTTTCTGTTTATCTAGAACTCCCCCTCAGATTCTTTCTCCTCTTTTGACCTTTTATATATAATTCTTTAATCTGGTTGAATATTTGAAAAAAATTTCAGATTGATCTTACTATTTCTGGCTAACTAGTTCCTTTCCATGACTACTTATGTTGTTGAGTTTCAGGAATAAATCACATAAAAAGAAAGAAGAAGAAGAAAAGAAACTGGAAAGGCAAAGGGAGAAGGTATTATATAGTTATTTCTATGGTTTACTCTTTCCTTATTTGATAGCTCCTTTATGGCTTTACCTTGCCTTTTCTAAATTTTGTTAAGAATTTTGATTACTCTTTTAACTTTTTTACTGCTTTTTCTCTAATGGAAGACAGAGAGATTTGGGGAGGGATGGGGGTAGATAGTTAAAATAGTGCTTTAAAACACAAGTAGAAAATGTGTATAGTATGAGAAATTTTAAAGTGAAGCTGGCAATTTATTTGTATCAATTGATAAATAATTAATCTCTTTAAAGCTTGCCTTGGTGTGATAGCAAGTGCCTTCCACCAAAAGTAGGTTGCAAGTTTGAGTCCAGGAATTAGCCTCTCCAGAAAAATGGGGGTAAGGCTGCCAATCAATCACCTCTCCTAGATCCCACAATAGTGTGAGCTTTGTGCATTGAGTATGACCTTTTCCTTTTTTAAAAGCTTGCATATATTTTCTATTGGTTCATAAAATATGACATTAGGAATAATATGCAACTTATTGTACAAATAATGATTAATGCAAGTTTTCCTACATATATCCTTGCAATTTTCTCCTTAAGTAGACTCTTCTATACTAGAAAATTACCATGATTATGATGATAAATTCAAAATCATGGTTAAGATGATTTAATGAGTGGAACGTGAATGGCAGCTCCTTTTGAAGAATTATAAGAGGCAAAAAGTTGGTTCTAATGTTCAAGCCATAAAATATGGAGTGTTTTGGACTCTTGGGATCTTGCTTTGCTAGCCTAAATTGAAGAGTCTTATTTTATTGTTTATCTAAGTAATGTTGTTTCTTGTTTAGTTTTAATTAATCTTTATTAAAGTCGGGGTAATTTGATAATTTCTAGATTCTTGGGATTTGGTTGTACCAAAGGCCCATGAGTCGTATTTTATGTTTTGAACTCCTTTTCTTTTTATTCCAACTACAAGATTAAGAGTCGAACTTGAAACATTTGCTAGTCACACAGAGGAAATTCATGATAACTTAAGAAGAATTGTTGCACTTAGGAATGAGAAATACAAGGCTCAAACTAATATTAGAAGATTATTTTCCGAATTCAATGAAGGAGATATGATTATGGTTCATATACGAACTTGGTTAAGTATTCTTTTTCTTTTATTTACAAAAACTTAGTATTTATAGGCCTTTATACTATAAATTCATTGAGAGATTTGAGTTTTAATAAAATTATTGTAACATTTTTTTTGGGGAAAGTAATTATAGTAGGTTTCTTAAAACCTTGCCTAGGTTTATCATTCAATTCATCGTTTTACCATCAATCAAACATCAAATTCTTTTCAGGATTCATCAAGATTCAATCCTTTTTTATTATCTAACCTTAAGTTCTTAAATATCCAAACCCATTCAAGAATATTTCAAGAACATATCAAGAAGCCTAATATAGTTGAATTTCTTAAAGATCTTATATCATGATTCCTAAGTTCTTTTTACCCCTGAAAGACATTATTCAACGGTGAACTTGCCATAGCTTTTTTATATTTTAGAACATATTATTGCTGCTTCATTGTTGGTTTTTGTCAAATCAAACTCTTCTGTTTGTACTTTGGGATTCTGTTAAGAGCTCATTTCATGTACTTGGCATTTATTTATAAAGACTTTTGTCGTGCTATTGTTCTAGGAGAGGATTCGAGCTAGTAAGGACCTCACTGAGGCAAAGCAGATTCTAGAAAGCAATGAAAAACAACGGTCTGTCTTAATTTAGTAATTGTTTTTTCTATTTGGCAATTTTATGTCTATTTATCCCTTTTTGTCTTTAAATACATTAGATTTTATTTCCTTCTAACTTAAATATTAATATATTCACTTTGTTTTTTCAGTTATTTAGCCTTGAAAAAAAAAGAAAAGGGGGAAGAAAAAAGAGCAAGGGAGAAAATATTGAAGAAACTAGAACATGATAAGGTACTTGAAAAATTATTCCACATTTCATTGTGCTTAGAACAATTGTTAATTGATTATAATTTTTTTCTAGTAGATTATGTGTGCATTTGGGAATCATTGAAAACATTTTAGCTTTTAGCTTTTTGTCTTTTTGTTTTGTTTGTTTGTTTGTTTGTTTGTTTTTTTTTCCCCCAAATAATCTAGCTTTTAGCTCTTTGTAATGCATTTAACATAAAAAATAAAAATAAAAAAATTATTAAAAAAACATAAATGTTACCAAAAACTATATCTTTTGATAAACACTATGCAAATAAGTTACCGAAAATATATAATTCCCAAATGAAAACTTTATATTATAGATTTCGCTATCATTGTCCTTAATACACCTTTTCCCTAGGGCCTGCCCATTTCTATGGAAGGAGAATTTTTTTTCTTTATAGTATTTTATGGTCAATAAAACTAGAGAGAAATATGTATTTTGTGGAAGTTGTGCTAATACAGGAAAAAAGTTTTTAAAAAATATTCTCAAAGAACTTGAAGTAAGCAACAACCAAGAATAGGAGAGAGACTAATGGGTTTTTATTTTATTTTAAATTTTATCAAGTGACAATTTATATTTTTTAGTTCATTATTCCTGATTTGAGGTTTAATACCTTTCTCAAGAATTTTCCATGACTCAAAAAACTATGCATGTCTTCATAGGTAGAAAGGAGGTCAAGACTTGGATTGCCACCAGAAAGTCCATCTGTAAAACCTTCCACTCATTTGTTGCAGGAAAAAACGGTACGGTTATTTTGAAAGTGATGTTTATAGAACTTAGCACTCTTCTGTGCCATTGCATAATATAAATTTCTTTACTTGAACTACAAGGCAAAGTTATTTTGATGTTGTTCTTTTTATTATTAGTTGCAGACATCATTGCCTCTGAAGTCTGTAATAAAGGCAGAGCAGATGAGAGAATGTTTAAGGTCTCTTAAGCGCAATCACCAGGTAAATTGCTCATAGTGTAACAAGCACAAGAGTTCGGAGACATTTCAAAAATAGGTCGGTTTATGTGTTTTATGACATTATTGTAGAACCATCACATTATAAGTGGTTTCCTAAACTATTTTTAGCAACTTCATTCTGAGGTTAGAGCGTGCTTCAATTTCCTTGTTATATGTTTCAAAAGCAAAGCATAGTGTTGAAGTTTTCCTGAATAAAAATTCTGGTATAGTGGACTTCTTATATGTGAAACATTTAATCAGAGGCTGGTTTTTTTTTTTTTTGGAAATCCATTGGGCTAAAGATCTCCACAGATAAATTGTCACAACAATGAATTTCCTTTGCATCTGAGTTTTCAGATAAATGGGAGGTACTACATCTTATTATTTACAAGATAGATAGCTCTCCACGACCTTGTACTAAAAAGCTCCTTGCTTTACATACAAATACTTAAAGAAAGAAAGCGCATGCTTGAATTCTTGAAAGCCTTTTAATTAAACTAAGGTGAAGGTGCATGCACCTGTGATAGCATAAATCATATGCATAAGATATTTTTAGGGTGCCTGCCATAGATATTTTTTGCATTTCTTTGACTTGTGAACTTTAGGTTTCACCAGTCCCAAATGTAGTCCATTTTTGTTAGTTAAGATTGTCACATGCTATTTCATTAACTTCAATATTTTACATGTTACTCTGTCAGTAGCCTGATTCCCCCTGCCTTTTTCTATTTATTTGTCTAGAATGATGGTGCCAGAGTTAGGAGGGCCTTCGAAACTCTTCTAATCTATGTTGGAAATATCGCAAAAAATCCTGATGAGGAAAAATTTAGGAAGATTCGACTCACTAACCCATTATTCCAGGTAAACAATTTCTTTGATTGATTTGCTGAGGTTTGATCATGTTGTTTAACCATCCATACCAACTATACGAGTAATCTGAGCTGATTGAATCAAGTCGAGACCATTTTTTATCTCCACCAAAGTCCAGATTGTCCTTTTGAAGGAAACTTTTGGGATGGGTTATTGCCACAACATTGGTAATGCCAAGTTATTTTCCATGGAAATTAGGTTACTTTTGGTTCGGTTTTGGATTATTATTGGGTTCACTTTCACAATTTTTAACTAATAAAAAGTAATACATTAATTCGCCAGGTTCATTTGTATGAAAAAGGTAGCCTCATTATTCTCATGATGAGAGCCAAGAGCTCTCCATCCTGATTGTTGGATCACCATATTTAGTTTTTCTTTTGATCACTACTGTCAAGTAATGCATAGATATGATGAGTGTTATCCCCTTTGTAGCCTTACATTGAACGGTCTTAATATCTACTGCTTTTATGGTCTGTCACTATTTCTTGCTACACTTGTAGACCAGGATGTTCCTCTGTATAAACACAATATACCCAAAGAAAAAAGAGAAGGGTTTCATAAACATGGCTAAAATCTGGCATATAATTTTTTTTTTTTTTTTTTTCTTGGTTCAGGTGTACTTGTATTGTAAGATTTGTAGTCTAGTTATTTATTTATTCTTTAGCTATTTAACACTTGACAGGATAGAGTTGGGAACTTAAGAGGAGGAATGGAATTTCTTGAGCTCTGTGGGTTTGAGAGAACAGAAGGAGACGAGTTCTTGTATCTTCAAGATGATAAGGTCGACATGGAAATTCTAAACACAGCTGGGTCTGAATTGAAGTCTGCAATGACCAACCCCTTCTTTGGACTTCTAAGTGTGTAAGAGAGGATTGTACTGTGATTTTAGGTCAAATGACTTGGGTCTAAAACTTGGCCACAAAGAGAATAGTAAAAAATTACCCAATTGGGAATGCTGTGTATATGTCTGGTGTTTGGTTCCTCACCATGGCCATGGGCATAAGAAAATTGTAGTATGCATCTTTGATCTCCAAGGAATATTCTTCCAAATTTCTACTTAAAAATTTTCTGCAAATTTTTCGTTGACTCTTGCAAATTTAATGGCAAAGGCTTTGTGTTCCACCTCTCTCTCTCTTCAAATTTAATTGGCCAATGCAATTTTATATCTTAGACATTTTCACTGGGAGTGTATGCCTTTGTGCTAACATGGCTAATGACAAAAAATAATTTTTTTATGCCGCCTAAATTTTTTTTATGCGTTAGTTCATTATCAGCAAACCACTCTTTGCATAGAAGGTAAGGATTAGGTCAGAGTTGCACTAAACCAATCTGGATGACGTCATGTGTCCACTATTGGACATAATACTTGTGCAAATATACACAAACAATTTTTTTTTTTTTTGTGTTTTTTTTTTTTTAATTTTGTCTTTATATTTCAAGAGGATGAATGAAGAGAATGGATAACGGATGTGAAAAGAGAAATAATTTATTTTTTTTAAATATTTTAATGAAATAGTTAATTTGGATGTTGTGAAAAGTGGTTGAGTAAAACAGAAAAAATGGGATACTATGTCAAAATAGACATAAATTTTTGCATTAGTTGATGTGAATGCTTTTAAGCAATGATCTAAGTCCCAAACGGAAGAAAACCCCCCCTCTATTAACCAATAAAATATAATTAAGGCCCTCTCCCCTAGGAAAAAAAATCAAGGCCCAAGAAAGCATTGTAACAAAAATTTTAATTAATAATTTTTTCTTAAAAGAAAATAAAATTATCACCCCTTTAAATGACATGTATTCTCTTAAATTCTTAAAGTGCTTTAGTCAATCTTTCACAGTTTAAAAGTGTGAAAATATTCATTCTCCCAAACATAGAAGGTGAAGAGGCTCTTCTCAAACTATTGATAGTTTTATAGATAAATTCATTAAATATCTGATCTCAACTTTTCCAAAAGAGAGATCGTAGCTATTTGTTAAAACAAAAGACACGAACACACATTTTCTCACCGTCATGATCTTTCAGATATCAAATCCCTATCTATCCATCGCTTACATTGCCACTTTTGCCTTTCCATCTTTTTTTTTTTTTTTTTTTTTTCTTTTGTAGCTTACTTTGTAATTGCTTAGCAATCAATGTACAATGTGTTGACTACTCTCCTTTCATCCTCATTTCTGGTTGGCTTTATTTACTCTCCCTTTCCTTTTTGTTCTAGTTTATGCTATTGGAAAGCTTTCTCCCTTTCATTGCAGTTCTTGACTTCTTGCTGGTTGGGTGAATGAAAGAGTTTGAGTTTATTTCTATCAAATCCTTTGTTGTCTAAATTTTTTTTAAAGGAATATATATGGTTCATCCACTCAATACTTATCCTTTATGGCTTGTTTGGAAGTTTAGAGAGGAAGGAGAGTAGAGGGGAGTAGAGGGAAGGGGAGTAGTGGGGAGGAGAGTAGAGGAGAATGATTCACCTTCACCTTATTTGGATGTTTTTAAAATTAGTAAGGGGGAAGAGAGTAATTAGTCCTTCCCCTTGTGTAATTTTGTTAATATAATAAGGGTAAATTAGGTAATTTACTTGGTCAATAGTTTATGTACTCTACTCCCCCTCCAAATCTCTCCAATTTGGGAGAATTAAAATTGAGGGACTAGAGGGAGTCCAAACCCCTCCAAATTCCTCCAAACCCCTCCCCCTTATTCTTTAAAAAACTTCCAAATAAGGTAATTGCATTACTCTCCCTCTCTCTACTCTACTCCCCCTCTTTTTTTAAACATCCAAACATGCCATTAGTCTATTACTTCAATAAGGACTTGGGAGTGGCGGCGCCACGTTGGGAACACCCTGACCTAAAAAATAAAAAAATTTATATATAATAATTATTTTTTCTTTTGTTTACCCTTAAATAAAAATAGGAACACCCTTGAGCAAAATCAAAAACACCCTCAAAATTTTTATGCCAAACAAATTTTGAACTAAAATCTTAAAAAAAAAAAAAAAATTATAACAGAGCAAGCCCCAAAAAAAAGCCCAACATCAATCCTAAACAAAACCAACCCCAACTAGATTTTTAAATCAAAATAATTACTAACTAAAACCCAACAGGCCCAACCCAAACATATTCTTAAAAAAAAAAAAAAAAAAAAAAAACCAACCAAAACCCAATACGAATACTCGTCCGCTGATTCATCAATCATCAATCATCAATCATCAATCATCAAATGGTAAAGCTAAAGCAAAACCTAAAATCAGAAATTTTACCTAACCTAAAGAAAAAAATCTCATCAATGACAACACCTTACACCTCTGCCTGAAACCTCATCACTGAGCACAACCCGTTTTGAGAGAAGAGGAGAGGCAGAGATTGGAGAGGCCAAAGCTAAGCACGCAAAACGCAGCACTGACTAGGGGTAAACGGCATAGTAGTGTTGAGGAAGAGAGGAGGGTGGAGAAGGACGAGGTTGCTCTGGCTCTGGAACAAAATGTAGATACCATATTTTGGTTTTGTTGTTGTGTCGTTTTTTATAGTGTTGGGTTAAAGTTCTTTGCCTTGCTTTGATTGATGCTATCGCTGTGGAATTCAGAGAGAGAGAGGCAAATTGTCGGCTCTAGAAGGTACTAATTGTGCTGATGTTGTTTGATTGCGCCACGTAAGAATGGAAGTTTGATCATACAGTGGCCATGTTTCCAGCTGGATTGATATTTTAGTGGGTCCATTTTTTTTTTTTTTTTTTGGCTAGGTAATTGCGGGGATAGAAGCCTCGAGCTAAAGGTTACCAAAGGAACCGGGTGCCACTAGGCTACAAGGCCCATTGCCTTTTAACGTTGGTTCCTTACTTCTTTTTCAACACAAAAACTTATCACAATTATTTACATTAGTCACAAACACATCGTTAATAAGAATATAGTGTGTACTAATGTGTGTTAGATTGCTAGTAGTTAGTAAAAAAAAATTAATGAAACAACTAAGCACCAATAATTAATAATTTAATTAATTAATACATTATAGTTAGTTTTGACCATTTTAGTCACTACTGCAACAGTAGAAATAAGTTTTTCAACAATGAAATATATAAAGAATGAACTGCGCAATCAAATGAGAGATCAGTGGACGAATGATTGCTTTGGTTGTATATATTGAATAAGATGTAGTTTGTAGCATTGATAATGAGATTATCATACAACGATTTCAAAATATGAAAACTCGTAGAAGGCAATTGTAAACTTTATGTATTTGCGTGTTTTTTTTATTGTTATCATTGTCAATATATGAATTTCTCTTTTTATTAGATTATGTAATTTATGCTACTTAAGAAACACCCTGAGAAAAATTCCTGGAACCGCCACTGAGATTTGGGACAATACCCCCAAAGTTACGCCCTCTAATACTAGCATGTCATATTAGCATTTTATAAATTAATTAATAAATATGACTTGTCACATATAATAAGTCCTCCCTAATACCCAATTCCAAAAAGGTTGAAATTTGAAACCTATCTTACTAATATCCGCCATCCTCTTTTCTACCACCGTTGAACCTCTAACCCACTAGAGATATTGTCGAATCTGCCTTAGTAATTGTCATACCAAGATCTCTCTTAATAGTTATCACATCAAAAACTTAATTACTAATATTGAATCTCAAAAAATTTGAAAAAGTACATTTTAAATTAAAAAAATGATATCAAAAGCTCAATAAATATTATTTAATTAATATTTAAATATAAGAAAATGTTGCACTTAAAATTGTACCCTTAGACCGCAAAATACATTGAGCTGCCCCACCCCTCCCGTGTGGAAGAAAACCGCACTAAGCCCGTATAAAATTGTTATTTAGCCTTAAAATTATCATAGTTTTAAATTAATTAAATTATTCAACAACTAACGTAACTCCTAATTTAATATAATTTATATATAAATTCTTAACTTTAACCTTCTGTTGAACATTAATTAGTTTTGAGAAAAGAGCAACCACTTTCAATAGTAGTCAAAAAAGCACAATGGTCTTGAATTAGTATAATTTAGTAACCGTCTTGACGCTTTCTCGTTTAAGATATGTCTCATGCAAACTCTTGCTCCTATAAATAGCCATTCTAGTTTTGTTCAAGACATTTCCGATGTAATTTTTTCTTCCCACAGTTCCATTGTGTTGTGCACCAGAGCCAAAAGAAGCACCCACATGGGTGGCTCTAATAGAATGGAGAATATGAAGTTACTTGAGAAAGTTGTAATTGCACCCGAAAAACCTACAGAACGTAGACGAATTTTCTCATCAAACATAGACCTTTCCCTTGTTGTGTACCAAGAATCTGTGTCCTTTTTTGACCCCACAACAAGTGAAATGACATACTTTGAAGCTTATCATAGCTTATGCAGTGTCCTTTCCAAAATGCTAGTGCCTTGTGATTTTTTAGCTGGTAGGCTAGTGCCATGTTCAGAAGAAGATAATCGCTTTGAAATTGATTGTAATGGTGCTGGTGTTGTGGTTGTTGCAGCGAGAACCAACACCAAGTTGAGTGAATTAGGTGACCTCTCGTCTCCCAAGCTGGAGTTCAGGCAGTTGGTTGCATTGTTGGATGAAGAGGGTGATGAAGAAAGGGACTTGAAGGACAATCCCCTTTTGTCTATACAGGTTATTTTCCCTTTGGTTATTACTCATTAGTATTTAGTACTATAAGGTTAATTTAGTAAATAAATTTTTTAGTATTATAAGATAAATCAGGTTAAAAGACTATAATATGGATTTCGTATAACTTATTTTTCATATGAATCAGAATATCAGATTTTTTTATAAAATGAAGCTATTGAGATTGAGAAAGATGTATCTAAAAAAATGAAGTTTATAAAAAATTGTATTTAAAAAAAGTTCTTTTGATAACCCATTACGTAATTGGCACATACCTCTCATTACGTGTAAATTTAGTAATCGATTACAAGCGAGCTTTTTACTTAGTGTCCGTTTGGATACAACTGATTGTTGCTGAAAGTTGCTGAAAATTGATTGTTGCTGAAAACACTGTAACAAAATAATTTTTAAATGTGTGAATGGTGCCATGAACAGTGCGTGAACAGTACATGAACAGTGCGTGAATAGTACATGAACAGTGCGTGAACAGTGCACGCACTGTCATGTACAGTATTTTTTTTGTCTCAAAAGTCAAGAAAACCGGCAAAAAAAAAAAAAAAAAAAAAAAAAAAAAAAAAAAAAAACCGCAACTTGACTTTAAGTAAAAAGAAGTGCTATCCAAACCTTACCTTAAATTATTCACTATTTGTAGATCTCATACTACCTTTTATCTTATTTTTATTTTAAATTATCTAACTTTTAGCTTTTCAGAAATAAACCAGTTTTTAGCTTTTTTTTATTTTTTATTTCACATTATGAAAATAAATTATGAAAAATAAGTAATTCTCAAATGGACATTTTTAATAGTCTGACCATTTTCAAAAAATCAAAGAAATAATTTGCCTCTTTATTTTTGTAAGGACGCAATTTAGGTCCCTAACCCAAGTGATGAATGAACTTAGGCCCAAAAAATCCAATACAATAAATTTGTAAATAGTAGGTTGGAAAACTGGGCTTTAACGAGTTAAACAACAAGAATAATGGATTCAGGTGACAAGAAAAGGAAGATAAACTGATTTAAGTTAAAGAAAATCGTCCTCGGCATAGTTCGAGGAGATTAGTTCTTATATATTTCTTTCAAGTTTGATTACCAGGTCAGTTCTTGATGACTACAGTATTTTTCTATTAATTTCTCGATCCCCCTCTCTTATTGCCCTCTTCTTCCTTTATACTATCTTCCCCTTTCATCTCTACCCTCCACGTGCAAATCAGATGGTTGGTGTTGATACTTGTCCCATTAGCACCTTCCTGAAGTCTTTGTGTAGTAGCTGTAAGGCTAAAAACCACTGTTCAGGTATCATTTCGACATTAATGCAGCCAGAGAGTTAGCTGCAGAGCATTTAATGCGGTGGTAGCAACTTTCCATTGAGATATTTCATAGTTTCCTTTTGTCCTGTTCCTTCTGGATACTTATCCGCATTAGTGGAGTTGTTCAGGTCGTTGCCCTTGGTGTCAGACCATACCCTCTAACCTCGACCTTACTCAACCGAGGAAGTATTCATCCTCGGACCGTCTTCTTATTTGATCATGATCGGACTTCAACTATTCACTTACCAATATGAACTGTTATAAAGGTGTTTACCCGTCCTTGGACTACTTAATGTCCTCGGATTGGGCCCTTGGCCCAATATAATTTACAGATACGTACTCTTGAGCCTATCACCCCTACAATTTTAAATTTGAATCTAAAAAAAAAAAAAATCAGTCAATTAGCTTATGGCCATTTATAACATAAGCCTAATTATGGTGTTGTTATTTTTTTAATAAATTTATTGTCCACTAGAGACTCATTAAACTTTTGAAATATGCAGGAAATAGTCTTTCTCCATATCCTTAATGCAGTTAAAAGTTTTAAAATGAAATGGAGATTAAAAAGCAAATAAAATTGAAAGTAAATAAATGAGATCTATTTTCTTTCAGTACGATGGACGTTTAAAATAATAAAAAATTATATAAAAGAAAGAAACATATAGATTGATTATTATGTCCTTGCTTTTTATTAGTTGTGAATAAATGTTATTTTTTGCCAATTTTTTTGGTGTCATAACATAATGAATCTCTAATAAGATTATGCCTCCTTAAGGAGATTTTATGTGGCCTGCATGACTAAGTGATAGATGAAAAGCTCATGTCTTAAGTTTTCTATTTATAGATGTTACGTGTTATGGTGTAACATTCTATCTGTAACTCTTAATTAGAGATGATACTTTGAACTTTGAACTTTGAAGATGCATTGGAATAACACCTATGATGAGTAAACATCGTGGAGTTACAATTGGTTAAACTCCTTGATAGAAGTAGAGTTATGGAATAAATTTTAAACTAAAAGGGCTCCTAGTCTAGCTTATATATAGCCTATATCTCCATTAAAAGGTCATATGTGTGGAAAATGTCATAAATTAGAAGAACACTTTTATCTATACATTATCTTAAATAATCAGTTCTCTCTAAAACACTTGAACAACTATGACTAGAGGTATGTTTGTTTTCTTCCTCTGCTTTAGGTTTTCTATACCTATTGGTATTGGAAAAATCTTTTCTTAATTCACCACCTTATTCCAATCAAATCAAAAAAATAATAACCTTCCTATGAGGCCAAGTCATTATTTTCATGATATTATTGCCACTTAGATGCCTTTATTCCTAATGAAGTCTCATAAACTTTTCTTGATGTGATTATCATCATGGCTTAAGATGCTATAGCCACTCCCAAGTCATTTTGATATTAACTACTTCAAATAGCATCATAAAGATCAACAAATCCTCATGTTGATCATGACGGGAAATTAAAACAAACCGTAAAATGATATTTCAAAACAAGATAATTGCAATAAATCTGAAGCACACTTAAATGTATAATTTTTGTTTATGATCTAATTTCATATATACTATACACTTTATAAAATCTAGAGCAGCGAAAGAAAACAAACATACCTTCAGCCATAGTTGTTCAACTGTTTTAGAGAGAATAGATTATTTAAGATAAATGTATACATGAAATAGTTCTTCTAATCTATATGGTCTTTTCAACACATATGATCACTTTTTGATGGAGAAACATGTTATACATAAGCTAGACTAAGGACCCTTCAGTTTAAAGTTTATTCCATAACTCTCGTTCCATCACGGAGTTTAACCAATTTTACCTACATGGTGTTTACTCACAATAGAAGCTATTCCAAGGTGTCTTCAATTTATTATCATTTATCACCAATTGAAAGTTACCAATAGAATGTTACACCAGAATCTCGTGTAACTTTCTCAAATAGAAAATTTAAGTTATGAATTTTTCATCTATCACTTAAATGTGCCACTTAGGGTCTCCTAAAGGAGGTATAATCTCACAAAAGTTTGGTTATGTTATGCCCCCAAAAATTGGCAAAAAAATGACATTTATTCAAAACTAATAAAAAGCAAGGACATAATAATCAATCTATATGTTTGTTTCTTTTATATTAATTTTTTATTTTAAACGTCCATCTAACTGAAGAAAATACGATTCTCAAAAAAAAAAAAAAAAAAAACTGAAGAAAATATAGGTCTCATTTATTTACTTTCAATTTTATTTGTTTTGTAATCAATTTATTCCGTAATTTTTTTATTGATTTAAATGAACTGTTAAATTGTTTCTCAAAAAAAAAAAAAAAAAAACTGTTAAATTCCTTTTCCTAATCTTTTAAAGGCGTAATGCCAAACTTAAATAAAAAAAAGAAAAAAAAATGTAAACTATGTAATTGAAGCAAATCAATTTGACAGTTATAGTTTCTTATGACAGTTTACACAGTTTGGATGTGGACGTTTTGCACTTGCCTCTCGAGTCAACCATTGAACGCTAGATGGGGTGCCAGTCAGTTTTTTAGGCAAATTGGGCTGCTTTAACTCGCGGTGATAATCTGTTTGTTGTGCCCAATTCAGATCGGACAATCCTTAGAGCTCGAAACCCTCCAAATATTAGTCATCCACGCTATGAGTACTCAAAAACTATTGAGACACATCATGATTTATTCACTGTACGAGGTTTGAGTGGCATTGTCACAAATCAACCCACCACATCACATAATCAGACTCATATGGTCTATTTGTCTCCGGAACGCATTGGCTAGTTAAAGAAGGCGGCCCTCGGGGGCGGAAAACTGAAGAATTGCACCACATTTCATGTTGTGGCAGCAAAGATATGGAAGGCAATGAGCATTGCAGTAAAGATGCCAGAGGAAAGGATTTTTACCATGTTGTTTCCGATGGATGCTTGCAAAAGAATTGTGCCACAAGCACCATGTGGGTTTGCAGGGAATGCAATGCATTGATTCCTGGATTTGCAAGAGCAAGTGTGAGGGAGCTTAGGGAGGAAGATGACTGGTTCCTTGTTAGATAAGTGCAAGAAGGGGTGGAGAGACTCGATGATGAATATGTGAGGTCTGGGAAAATAGCTTCTCATTGGTTTCATGGTTGGGATTGGGGCTAGAAGAGGAAGTGTTTGCATGGGGAAGAGTAAAATGTGCCACTCCAATTGTGGTTAAGCCTGGTTTGGTCATGCTGTTGCCAGGGCCAAAAGGCGTGGGAGGCCTCAATGTTTGCTTGCAATTGCATGGGAATCAAATGGATGATTTATATAGGTTGATGATGAATGGATAAAATGCGTTCTCCTCTATTATTTATATATGTATTGTGCATTTTGGATTGGGATGGAAAATTAAAATTATTTTATTATTCAGTTTATTTTTTATACTATTCATAAGTCCCACTATACTATTTCAACTAACTTTTACATTTTATCTACAGTACTTTCAGTAATAAGTTTTTAGTTTCAACAAAATAAGCGGTATCTAAACACACCTGTAGTTTACATTATTCATGGTTCTCTAAACTAAAACCTTCAATTCTCGACCTTGTGAGAAGAAATAATTTTTGAGTGCCTCCAAGAAAAAAAAACCAAAAATAGAAGAAGAAATAAGCCAAGAGCCTTAGAACTTAATGATATTAATCAGTGTCCTTTATAAGGAGAATTAAGGTTCTAAACCCATTCCCTCGCTTATTGTAATAATTGAATTATTAGAAAGAAGAAAATGAAATTAAAAAAAAGAATAGCATGTGAAACACAATTACATAGTGTTAGAAAGCCAAAAATTGATTAAAAAAATCACATTAAAAAAAAATCCATTTGGAAAAAAAGGGTCAACCAATGAGAAGTAAAACCACAAGTTGACCCATTTTGACTCGGCATTTAGCGGGTCAAGTTGACCCATCTTTATCATGAGTCCAAAAATCCCTACGCATACCCATATTTTTCCTTCGAATTTGGAGAGATAATAAATTGAGTCCAATTTTACGAGGTACCTTAAGAAAAACTCTAGTTTAAAGGTTTCCCTTTCTCAAAAAATCCACTGGCTAATCAAGTCATGAAGGTGGTCACCAATGTGGTCGTTTAGTTCAAACCTCATCTACTGATGGACAATATAATTCACCACAAGTGATGGGATCTTGATGATAGCTAAGACTATCCCCTCAAAACGGTGTAATGTGCTTTTAGACTCTCAAATTGTTTAACCAAACAGACTCAAAGGATTAGAATGATAACGTTATCGAATTGAGTAGACTAAAATGACAAAATTAAACTTGGGGAACTAAAATAATAACTGGGGTAATTACACTCTTCTCCCTTAAGTTCTGAGGGAAATAACACTCCAACCTAAACTTGAAGAGAAAAAACACTCTCTTTCCTTGAGATATGAAGAAATTAACACTCATCTGCCCTCCCCTCTAACACTCTCCTAAATTTTTATAATAATCTCTTTACAATATTTTAAAATAAAAATGCAAAATTTATCAAGCACCAATACACTTGCAACGACAAATCTTTCCATAACACGTTGAAAAAAAATTAATTATTAAAATTCACACTTAATATTTTAAAATATACTTTTAATAAATTTTAAAAAAAATCAATTCTAATTATAAAATAAGATAATTTGGAAACTTGGCAAGTTAGAATACAACATTTTTAATATTAATTTCACAAAATCTGGTCAATTAAATATCAACTAGAAAATGTTTTTTCTCTTCAAGTGTCATTTCTAAACTCAAGGAAGGGGAATATAACCCCATAATAATTTACCAAACTTAAAAAATTGTAATTGTATATATATTTTTTGGGTAAATTGCAAATTACACCTTTAAAATTTAGGGGTGATTAGATTTTACACCCTGAAGTTTGGGGTGTTTGGATTTAACACCCTGACGTTTCAAAATTTAGATTTTACTTCCTAAAGTTTAGGTTATATGGATTTTACACTCTCAAATTCTAAAAATTTAGAATGTAAAATCTAAATACTCCAAAACTTTAGAGAGTAAAATCCAAACACTTCTAAAATATAGGGGATAAAATCTAAATTCTAAAACGTTAGGGTATAAAATATAAACATCAACAAACTTCAAGAGGTAAAATCTAAATTCTAAAATTTTATGAAGTAAAATTTAATCACCTTTAAACTTTAAGGTATAAAGTGTAATTTACAATTTACTCATTTTTACCCAAAGAAAAATAAGCAAAAACAAAAACAAAGACAAAAACACTGCGTTTCAAGTGCTTGAAAGGCACCTTGGACCCAAAAATCACAAAATTAGTACACACTATAATCGCAGTGAAAGTCCCTTGCCTCACTCCCTCCCTCCTTGCCCTTCACAATTCTTCCCCCACACAAAAGCTTTCCACCGACTTTCAAATCCTTTTATCTCTCGAGAATTCAAAATCCAAAACCAAAACTTCTCTCTCTCTGTGTTACTTTATTCCCAAACCCAAAAGAATATTTATTTTTTAGGGTTTTTGATCTCTCTTCTCCGCAACTTCAAATCCTTCACTCTAATTCTTTTCTTCTTCTTCATCAACTCCAATTAGGGTTAGGGTTAGGTTTTCTTTTTTTTCTTTTCTTCTTCGTTGTATTTATTAAATTAAAGAAGCGCTAATAAGATGTATGCTGATCGAGTGGAGGCAGAGTCCAAGAGGTCAATAAAGGATCGACTCAATGGGACTTCCATTGCTGACACTCGCCGCCGACAATTCACCGGCAAGAGGTTCGCTTTTGCCCCCCACAATTTCATCTTTCTTCGCATATTTTGTTTTGCCGGTTTTTTAATTTTTGATTCTATTTTGGTTTTTTTCTATAGTTTGATTTAGCTGTGTTTATACTTATCAAAAAAAAAAAAAAGCCGTGTTTGTGATTGGAGGCTTAGCTTGTTCTGGGTTTATATTTTTATATGGGAAAGTTTCAGAGCAATTTGATTGAGTGGATTTAAAAAAAAAAAGAAAATTGGGTTTTGTTAATTTGGTGATAATTGATTGAGAATTTTGGTTTCTAGTAAGACTTTGAACACTGGCTGTGATGGACACTCATGATGTTGTTAATGATGCTTTTATGCGTTGGGTTTTTGGAAATAGTGCCATCAGAGTAGTTAATTTTTGAGTTTTGTAGTCTCAAAGTTGCAACTTTGTGGGAAATTTGGAAACTCTTAACTCTTAATGAAGTAATTTCATTAAGTTTCTTAATCACAAATGCATTAACTCTGTGTCTCCAGTAGACCCTGAAAGTCCCTTGTGCGGAGATATTTTGATATTCGTATCTTTTTTATCTGTGCACATGTACACACACACAGATAGAGATCTTGTGGTTCACTGCTGTTGTTTCCACAGTCGGATTGTTGAGAGGAAATCCGGGCAAAGGCTTAACATTGCCTTGATGCACATCCATAAAGCATACAGCTCTTCCCTGAGTAATCTAGACGGTGGGTTGCAAACTTGCAATTGTGTGATGTTCGATCTTTAGGAATTCAACACTAATTAGATTTCTTAATGAGATCTTGAAGGGTTCTTGAATAGGGTTTGATGTTTAAGGGTAGGTAGGTTTAGGTGAATAGAAGTTTGGATCTTGAATATGTTTCATAGCGGCTTGGTATTAAAACAGTGAATAGAATGAGAAAACAGAAAGATAACTGCCTAGTAATCTCATCTAGGTTTTCCTCCTAAGCAATCACACTCAGGCAATCACCACCCACAAAGCTTAAAATAAGCTATTGGAATTTTATTAGACCCAACTCACCATGAATGTTTTTGCCTACAATAAAGCTTTTCAATAGGCAATGGCTATATCCTTTTCTAGAAGTACTAAGACTCCTAAATAACCTATTCTTTGAAAGTCTAGGATTACTTTTTTGATAATTCGACAATTGGTTGGGTGGGGGGGGGGGGGGGGGGGGTCAATTTGAACCCTTAACTTCTCTTATCAGTAAGACTCATGGACCTTTGGTACCATTAAGGAATACCTTTCGAAAAAATTGGAAATCACCAAATTGTCCTTGTTCTACTATAACTATATTAAAGCTTATCCAACAAAAAATAAATGATAGAATAAGACTCAATGAAAGATCTCCTTTATCAGAAACTTCCCAAATTAATTATTGAGCACTAGAAGCAGCTTTCTCTTGCCTGTTATAAGCCTTCAAAGTGGCTGCCAGTTACATTCCACATCATCCTGCAATAACAGTTTGAAGCTTATTAGAAAATTTTACTTTGGTATTGCATACCTACCTTTGTTGGATACTCTTAATTCTTAATCAAACATTGTATTGTAGGCGTTGCTAGAGTTTAGAGGACCATTGTGCATACACTCTCTAGGATTTGTCTAACACGCTGCTGGATGCCCTTGTTTTCATCAATTTCTGGTTTGGATTTTGGAGTCTATGAGTTATCTGTTGGATTGTAGTGTCAACTTTACTTTCTGGTTCATCAAGTGGCTATTATTATTATTATTATTTTAGATAATATTCTCATTCCATCTCTCTCCTGTTTTTCTTTTTTGTCTTAATTGGTCAAGTTCTAAATTATTGAGGCCAACAATATTATTAAAAATAATTGTGTCAATGAAATCTCTTTTTCAGGCAAAGGCAAGATGACAAGTGGGAACATGATCTTTATAATGAAGATGAACCTCTAATTTCAAGTATGCATTCTTTCTGATAATGCAACTAGAGCCTGCTCTCTTTTGTGGGCATCATATCACTAACCTTCTTTATGTGGTTTTGATGGTTTTTATGGCTTATAAAGACAACAAGGTTGGGGCTCGAGATCTCCGTTTAAAGCTTCAAAAGAAAAGTCTTGGACAAGCATCTCAAAGAGGGTCTCTTTCAGGTGTTAGGGATCTACGTGATAAGTTAACTGGCCTGAATGATACACAACCGATGAACGTTGATCCCCCAAAGCGAAAGCTGGAGGCTCCAAGGCCTACTAGGAAAAGTGTAGCTGAGGTCCCTGCACCAGAGCTCAAAAAGGGCACCAACCCTGCTCCTAGAAAAAAGGCATGAATCTTTTTCTTTTTTTTTTTTCATTTCATTTTATTCACTCACTCTGCCGTTCAGAACATCTTGCTAGATTAATATATTAGTTTAGTTTTTGTGCATGTTTAGGTGGGAGTTTTTTTAGTTTTATTATATTATTATTATTTTTATTTTAATTCTTTTAGTATAGTTTCTTATCATTATATGGTAGGGCATTGTATATGCATTTTTAAAATAATACATGTATGCATTATCAGGTAAAAAAAATTAGAACCAGAATATAGTTTTTGTTCTTAGTTTTTTTTTTTTTTTTTTTTTTTTTTTTTGGTGGGGGGGGGGGTTGGTGGTGGTTGTGTGGGTTGGAGGAAGGGGCAAATAGTTCTTCACTTGGTAACCTATGTAATTTTTGTTACATCATTTAATTGTGCATGTTTTACTAGGACTTGCTTTATAGATTACTGTCAATGCACTAGTCACAAATTGCGATATTATACCTTAGGTATCTCAAGAAATAGGGGTGGACTAAGGATTTGGAAAGTATTAGGGCGGGTATAAAAATAACTTTATCCATAGACCAAAAAAAAAGCTGCACTATATAGTGAGAAATAAAACATGGAGAACTGAAGAAGATATTGTATTGGTTTCAGTGTGTGTTTTCCTAGTTACACTTTAGACGTGTAATTGGTCTGGTCTGTTTATTTGTTAGAGAAGAGAAATAAAACCCTTATTGCCAAAGCAAAATGATGAGGATGGTTCCACCTTTTAAACCTACCTTGCATTGCAATCATTTTTGCTAATAAACTAAGCGAAGAGAATGCTCCATCATTCTTCAAGAACAATTGGAAGAAGTCCCTACAAAATCCCTACTTCAGAGGTAAACTGTGCTGGAAATCAGATATGAAAAAGGGATTTAAAGTTAGTGGGTACTATCAGGTTCTGCTTTGCAATAGTGATCAATCATTTCCTTGGGGAAAATTTGATGATTGATAATTCACGGAGAAAGAATGTTTGGATTTCGGATTGGTGTTATATGTGCAAATGCAAAGGTGAATCAGTAGATCACCTATTACTAAACTGCTCTATTGTTACAGACTTATGGTCTGAGGTGTTGGGTTTTTTAGAATTTGTTAGATATTGCCAAAGACTGTTGTCGAGTTGCGAGCTTGTTGGCAAGGACATTTTGGGTTTTGGGCCCCCCATTGCTTGATATGGTGCTTGTGGGGGGCAGAGAAATAACCAGAGCTTTAAAAATATAGAGAAAACTATGGCTGAACTCAAATTATTTTTCTTTAGAACTTTTTGGATTGGGTATCTGTTTTGCATAGTCAGTCCTCATGGTCTGTTATATTTGTTTTTATCAATAAAATTTCATTACTTATCAAAAAGATTGATTCTTTTGCTATCAGTCAGTGGTGGACCAAAGCAGGGGAAGATTGCATTATTAAGTAAAATTCCTAGACTTTACTGTTGAGTAATGATAGCTATTAAAAATTCCAATTCTTCAATTATTGTAATATTAAAGTTGAAAGAAAATTTTTATGAAATGCTTGTGTTGTGTGTCGTATCAGTAAAGTTGAAAACAGCCCTTTGACATTGATCTTGAATCCACAACCTCACCCTCCACCTTGTTATGAGGGGAGGAGGTGCTATTTGAGTTGGAGCCCATTGGCTAGCACTTCCCTGGGGTATCTCAGAGATTTGGTGATCCTGCTACTATCGTGTTTATGCAACAGAAGTTCCTTTATTGTTAGCCCCTGGTCCAACCGTCCAAGTGGCTAGTGGGTCAAAAATTTAAAAAGTAATTGAAAAACATGGTCTGTATTATAATTATGCCGTGCACATATCTTTATTGCTTTAGCTTGATCAGCCAAAACAACCCTCTTTGCATGAAAGTAATTTTTGGGGATTAAACTGGGTAAAGTGGAGGTGTATCTTGATCAATCTTGGTACCAGGAGCTCATTTATATATATATATATATATGTATGTATGTATGTAACCTACCCTATTAAAGTAGTGATTAGTCTTCTAGTGGACCTTCTATGCATCGATATAAATACATTACTACAGTTCCACATAGTTTCTGAGTCCTGCTTCTTTTTGTGCAGGCTGGTACATCAGTGGATGACTTTTTGAACTCTTTGGGTCTCGAAAAGTATCTTATTACTTTTCAAGCAGAGGAAGTATGAAGATTTTTCCTGCTTCTTGTGTTTTGCAAAATTCTCTACTATATTTGTTGTTTTCTATCTCTACTTTCAGGCTTGACTTAACTTTACCTTTCGGTTTGTGGAGGTTGACATGACTGCCCTAGTACACATGACTGATGATGACCTCAAGGCTCTAGGCATACCAATGGTAAACCCAATGAAACTTGGCCCCAACATATGTAGTTTAATGTTGCATTTCTTTTGTCTTAACATTGGATTTGTGGAACTTCTCATAGCATTGACCCAAACAAAGAAGAAGAGGAAGAAAATGTTGGATTTGTGGCACATCTCATATATCTATGTTAGGAAGAGTACTTAAATTTTGACTTCTCCCCTGACCATCTTTTTTTAAGACAAAGAAGAACACGTGTTGGTAAAAGCGCGCTTAAGCGCAAAGTGTGAAGCCCCAAGGCTCTAGCGCTTTTTGCCTCTAAAGTGAGGTGCATTCAAAGAAGTGCGCTTTAGGCACGCATTTTGCACTTTTTCAAAAAGCTCAAAGCGTGCTTTTTGGCGCTATTTATATTTTTCAAAAAAATAAACCAATATGAAATTAAAACTATAGGATCTTAACATTATTGATATAAACCTTTGATTTGGCATATTTTATGTGTAACTTATCAAAAAAACATATATTGAGTGTAACTTATTGTCCTGAAAGGATGAAACCCACAACCCCCTAGTTCTTTTCTTTCTTTTTTTTCTTGGTTTTTTCTCCCGGAAATAGTAACCCACCCTTGCTTCTTATTATTATTATTATTTTTTTTCCCTTTTGAATATCTGCTTGGTACCAATTACCATACTGCTATGTCCTGAAATTCTTAGCTAATTCATGAAAAAAAAGTATGATATAATATATATGTGGTAATTCTATAGTTACTTTATTAGTTGTTGAACATAGCATTTAGACTTATATTGACTAATCTCTATAGACTTATTAACTGATTAAATTATTAACTAATATTGGCAATTAGTCATAGGGCATTATGGCCAATGGAGAGAATTAAGAAAGAAAATGACATGGAAGTAGTCATAACTAGCTGATCCAAAAAATAAAAAATGACTTGACTTGCAATTTTTATGTTAAAGTTGCAAAATTTGGGATTAGATAAATGTTATATGAATTGTATAAAATGTTTTATTTCAGTTTACATGATAATTTGATTGTTGTATTGCCCATTAATAATTATTTTTAAATTTATTAAATTAAAAAAAAAAATGTATGCTTCACTTCAATCAGTTGTGTGCTTTGCACTTTGTGCCTAGGCTCCAAGAGGCCTCTGTGCTTTATTGCTCTTCACACTTTTACCAACACTGAGAACAACTTTTCAAAATTATTCTAAATAAAACCTAATTTCAACCTGCAAAATGGGTTGACCATTTTGAACCCCACCGCTTCCCTGCTATCTACCTATAAAAAAAAAAAAAGAAGTAATGTTGTAAGTAATAATTTTGGAAGTGAAAAGATCGTGGTGAACTAACCCAGACCCAAGTCTTTATTCCTGCCGAAATCCTAAGGTCCCTTACCACTTGTTTTTCAAAACTGTTTTCCAGCAGTAACACATCATCCAAATCATTAGAAGTGCAAACCCATCTATCCTTTGTCACCAGTCAACTGATTCTTTATAAAGGTTCTTGTAAATTGGATTCAAATATGTAACTTGTAGACCTAGGGTACTAACACTATTTTTATGTGCCATCCCAGCATTGTAATTTAGATTGGAGAACAAAATTTCAAATTGGATTTCTACGTTTTGTTCTATTTTATCTTTAGGTTTAGGGTTTCAGTTTGACCCCCCATAGCTCTGGACTTTGAGTTGTTCTCTCACAGAAACCAGATTTGATGTCAGATTCTTTAGTTTTTCTGAGTTGATCTGGGTTGACCACTATCTGAGTTATGTCACATCTTGTGTCTCTATGGAAGCATGAATTTTCTGCATGAGCAGAAACCATATATTGAATCATTGATTACAACTGCAAATTCTAAAATAATTTTAACTATACACATGAACTAAATTTATTTATAGGTGGAACTATCAGTACTAATTTCAGTAATATCTAGGGTATATTAGTTAGTGGTTGGTTCTAAATTCTAGAGATAATTAATCACATTTCTCTAAGCTGGTAGTTGTAATAAATTTACAAAATAACATCTTTTTTCCTGTCAACTATTTTAGAAAGAAGATAAAAGCAGAAAAAATATTTGAACGAACGTCATAGGAAAAGTTTTTAGAAGTTGAACATCTTGTCATAAACATAATGACAGATTTATTGTTAATCTCAGCATGCTTTGAAGGCTGTTTCAGAGATCAACAACGTTTTTTAAGAGCAATGCTTAGGGTACTATAAAAGTTACAAATTGAGGTGACTGTTGACTGTTGAGTTGTCAAGCTGTGTATAGAATGAGTCCCCTGAATTTGGGTACTTGGGGTGCACAGACGGTAGTTATCAGTTATCACACTTACATTATTTCAATTTCTCAAATGACCGTCAGTTTGTAATTGCGTGGTAGTAAACTTTGTACCCCTATAATTGCCTTTTTTCTTAAGATGGATATGTTGAAATATAAGGAAAGATACTTTCAAAAAAAAAAAAATCTATTTCAATCCTAATTCCAGGTCAGATGGGATGAGAGAGAGAAACATTTGAGCTGGGTTGGGTAGTGCAGGATAGCACACTACGTGACTTGATCTAGAGTGTATTAAGATGGATAAGTGAAAATACAAGGAAATATGGGATTTGAATTGAGGAAATTTACTTTAAAATTGAAGTGGCCTCTATTGATGAAAAGATGAGGGAGTCACATGAGATGATTTGGTCATGTGTACAGGAGTGATTAATGCACTAGTGTAGAGTTAGTTGATTTGGGTTGAAGTAATGAAAAAAGATAGAGGATGACCTAAATAAATAACTATGGTAGAAGTAGTAGAAAAGGACTTGACAATAAAGAGGTTACAAAGAATATGATTTCGGATAGAATAGTATGGCTGAGAAGAATGCATGTGGTTGACCTTGATTAGTCTATTGAGGATCCATAGTTGACTCCAAAATTTTTGGAACTAAGATTAGGTTTTTGTTGTTGCCATTCAGACAACTGTCAAGTTTTTGACAGTTGATGCTCCTATGCAGGGCACATTCTCCAACCTAATGATCCTACCCTGATTATCAGTAGATCTTTTCCATTTGAATAGGAGCTAATTTTTGGTGCCCTCTGGTGAGGGGGGAGGTTTTTGGTTCTCAATATTTTCTTGGGGTTGTGTTGTAGCATCTGCTAGTTTTGTTTTTTAGAATGACACCAAGTTTCAGTTTGGATAAGTCTTTCTGACTTGATGTATTTAGCATTCTTGTCCAGATATAATTCTTTCAGATTGAGCTATATTGATGATGTGGTTTGTCATCAGAAATTATTGATTCAGTAGAATATAGAATGTATTATTTGACTGAACTCTGCCTAGTACTAAAGTTGCAGCTGGCAATGCTTCTTATCCCCTTCTTCATTTTGGTCATTTTCCTTTGCCATTTTCTACACACAAAGATCTATTTGTATGATCAGTCACGTGCTAATGCAGCAGCCATGATCTTTTGCCGCGTCTATCCAAATTATTACAGCTTACTTTATCCAATCTTTTCACCCATAGGTGGTACCTTTTTGTTATTACAATGCCTTCTTGTGAAATTCTTTCCTCTCTGTACAGTTGTATTATGTATTTATGCTAATTGTTGCTGGCAATTTTAAAGTTCAAAATCTAAAATAATGTTGTCATTTTTGTTCTGTTAGGCTCGTTGGTGATCAATCACATGTTGTTATTACTATTATTCTTATTTTGTTCTTTTCCTATTGGCTGAAGAGTGGCTTTTTTTTTCTTTTTTTTTTTAATATCAATTCCTAAGGTTCGATTCGGTTTGGTTTCAGGGTCCAAGAAAGAAGATAATTTTAGCTTTGGAATCCAGAGCCTGACATAAGAGAGGGGAGCTAGTTATTTTCCGGATGTGTTCATGTATCATTATTTCGGTACAACAATTGCATGTTAGCAGGCCTGTTTTGAATGCTCAAGTCTGCATAACGTTTTCCCCCCCCTTTTTACTGCCCGTATTGCTGACAGTTGCTTAACCAAGTGCATTATTGCTGTCAAACCGATGTGAAATTGTTAGCTTGCAACAGAGGTAGAAGTTTTAATGTAATGATTTACTGCTTTTTATGAAGCTGTCTTTTGGACTTAATCGTTGCACTGTGAGAGAGAGAGAGAGAGAGTGAGAGAGAGCTTAAAAAGTCCACTCAAAATAGAGTTTTGATATGTGATGTACTACAGACCAAATGCCCGACTGTGATATCACCAAGCCCAAGGTGATATTTAAACGGACTAAGCGTTAATTGCATCCACTTTTTTATTTCATGGGGGTTGGGTTTGCTGTTTAGATATAGATATAGATGGACGGATAGATACCCGAGAATGAATTTAAAAGTTGCTAATGTGATCCGGATTCAATCTGTAATCAAGGTTTGCACAATATAATTTAGAGTCTAAGGCGAAAATTTTAAATTGATTTTTTATTAATATTTAACTATTGCTTAAATAATATTTAGTATATTAACAATCAAATTTTTTTATTGTTTTAAATTTTTTTAAAATTTAAAATTCATTGTTCTTGAGGTTTAATATGACTAATTCACTTGAGCGATATTAAGGATATTATAAGTTTTATTGTATAGGCCTTGCTGACAATAATATTAAAAAGTTTATTCAAACATTCATTATTTAATGTTTATTAGAACTAATTAGCACTTTTTATTCACTTAATGGTGATTTGATTGGATTACTATTATTCTATATATATATATTTGAAAAAATGCTAACTTATGACAAACTTTACTACAAAAGCTTATAAACTAATGTGGAAAAAAATGTGATTGGTGGTACTTCAACTAAGGTTTTGAATTCCATTTTGAAGGCCATTTCGAATTTATTACTGGAACAAAATATTCCATTATTGATGTATTGTTTCGGGATTACACACAATATAATATATATATATATATCATTATATCTAATTAAGCAACACAAAATTTTATATATGATATGAGAATAAAATTAGTCAAATGATGAATTTGGTCTTCAACATTTTAAAAAGAAAATCCAACATCGTTTGGAAGAGTTCAAAATCTAGAATTTGTCCGAAACACTGAAATAGAACAAGGGGGCATAAGTGCACTGGATGTGATTAGTGACACAACAATTTGTAAAATCTATGTAATAAATTATGGGAAATGTTAACGAGTGCCCGTAGGGCATTGGTTAAGAATTCAATTAAAGAAAGTTTTTATGGAAAAAAAAAAAAACAATTAATGTTTTGACAATTTTTTTTTATTTTCCATAAAAGTGATGTCAAAACTTCCTTAAAATAGATTGTTAATGAGTGCCCTTAGGACACTCGTTAGCATGACCCATAAATTATATAGTATTTCAAACATTACTCAATTGTTTAGACTCTCTTAAAAAGAGAGGAAAAAAAAAATTATGACTCGCTTATTTATTTATTTAAAAAAAAAAAAAACACTTATTTCCTCATTCGGGGCCCTAGTCCAAGGCCTAGGGTGGGGAACAAGAACTTTGCCAAGTAATGTACAACTCATTATTATATATATATATAAACACTTATTTCCTCATTTGGGACCTAGGCCATGGCCTGGGGGGAGTAGGGGGGAGCAAGAGCTTTTTCTATGTAATGCATTTCTAACTGCAATGTTGCTGAAAAATAATTAGAATGTGAAACGAAAGATATTGAACCATCTGTACTACTTCGTGATAGTCCCTATTGAATTTTGGATATATATATATATATATATATATATAGTGATTAATTTAAACTAAATATCACTTATCTATTGTCAAGAGTTTTATAGCTAAGGAAAGGAGTATTGTTTGATCTTTTTATGAGTAGGTTCAAGATTCGAATCCCCTACACACGATTTGCAAAAAATTTTGAAAACTAAATTAAAATTATATATATATATATATATATATATATATATGAGAGTTGGAGTTAGTGCGACACATGGTATATGCAATCATGTATTTTGCTAAGATTTTACGATAAGAAGTATGGTTTACCAAATAAATTTGAAACCTAAAATATAAGTAAATGTGGGGCCTGATAATCTGGCAACCCCGGCCCATCTTATATTCGGCCCAAGGCCCATGCCGAGGAGGAAGAAAAGTTCGAGGAAGGAGTGTGAAGGCCTTAATGGCCAGGGACCCTGCCGAGGACAATCTTGCCGAGACCAACACTTCAGCCATAGCAGCATGGCGGGGGAACACGTCCAGGATAAGCTGTCACCTCCACACAAAATGCGCTCACCAAACCCCCCAGCCACATTAATGGAGATGTGACTTCTGGACAGGGTTGCCTTGGTTGCCGCAACTTACAGGGGTACTGGGAAAGTGGCTGACGGGACGGGCGGTCAGAAGGAAGAAGCAGGGATGATCAACAGGTGGAAGATAGAGGTTAAGAAGGAGGACTATATATAAAGAAGGAACAAAGATCAGAAGGGGGGATGGATCCCCGGGAGAAAGGTCATCGCAAAGCTCCTCGGACAGGTGCCGAGGATAGACTTCGGAGTACAATCTTGGTTAACCAGTCTCCGGCGCCTCCAAACGGAACGGCTAGGCGTTGCCCGCTTGTTAGGGCCTAGTTCTTTAACCCGCTCTCTACAAATTCATTGTACTGGGCTAACTGGGCTTGAGTCCACTATCTCAATAGCAGAAGTGCTCAAACCTAGACCCTACAATTGGCGCCGTCTGTGGGAAGAACTTGTGCACTAGCAGGCGCAACGGACAGTCATTCCTAGATGGCTAATTTGCGGAAGGTTAACAATGACGCGTTTGCACACAAAAAAAAAAACGATTGCAGAAAAGCAGAAGATTCAAAGAAAACAAAAAGAGAACAAACGTCACAGCATTTTATTAAATGAAAAGTAATACAAGATACAAACAGAGGCTCAAACAGGATTGTTTTAAAGCTAACTATACAAACAGAGGTCCAGACGGACTTGTCCTAGAGCTAACCCTAAAAGAGAAGGGGCTGAGGCAGGCTTGCTTCAAAGCTACCAACAACTCTCGGGCCGGTATGGATGGTACTAGTGAGAAGAGAGGAGCAGATGCAAAGGCACCGGATGACCCCGCCCCATGGTGTTCTCTCAATGCTCCCCCAGCCACACAATGCTTGAACATTGGAGGCGGCAACACTCGGGCACCAAGCGTGACGTAATCTCGCAAGCCTCCACCGGCAGACAAGCTGGGAGCAAGGCACCACCAGCTTGAAAGGCAGGCATGGACGTGCACCGGAGAAGGATGTTATGTACTTCATGGACCTCCCTCCTAATTGCCAGGCACGATACCATCAGGACGACGCCCAAACCTTTCCGCGCCGGAAGTCTAACGCGAACCACAACCGCAGCGGTTCTCAACCGAGGGAGGAGGGCCCTGACTTGCTTGCCTCTGCCCTCGTTTAGGGCCGCCCCATTCCGCCAAGCTCTGATCGCAATCCCGGCGAGGTCATCGAAGGGGCTTAGGGGGTGGGAGAGTCATGTTCCCTATTTGACTGGAGGATTCGTGAAGTGTGGAAGGATGATTCCCCCAGAAGGCCTTATATAAAGGGCGAAGGCTGGTGGAAATTGGTCCGCCCAGAACTCGAAGAAAGAGTCATCAACGACATTAATCCTGACCGAATTCCAAGGAAGCCTATAGCCGCTGGATCTGCATTAATTCACGAGGATATTAATGAGGGTGCGCCTCACACACCGAAGCGTCAAGTGCAGAATACGAACAGTCAGGGAACGCCTCGTAATCGAAGAAGGCAGAAGATTGGAGCGAAGAGGGGGCTGCTGCCACACGTGAGGATAGAAACCCGAGCCACCCCTGCCCGGGGCAGCGCGGGGTCAAGAGTCCAGTCCGATGAATAGCCCATCCTCGGTGAAGCAAGGCCAAGGCTGCCACCACGCAAAAAACAAACCCCCTGACAAAGAGGGCAAATCCCTTCACTCTAAGCAAGGAGTACCTGGGTACTAGACTGAGCCAGGGTCTCCCGCGGTCCTCGGACCCAAACCTGCGGTGAAACTAGTTACTTACAGAAGAACACCTGGGTACTAGACAGAACCAAGGTCTTGCATGGTCCAAGGACTCAAACCTATGGGGAAACTAGCTACTTACAGAAGAAAACAAGCGTTAGACTGAATCAAGACCTTGCATGGTCCTCGGACTCAAGCCTCTGGGAAAACTAACCACAGCAAGGAGTACTTGGGTACTAGACAGAACCAAGGTCTTGCATGGTCCAAGGACTCAAACCTATGGGGAAATTAGCTACTTAAAGAAGAAAACAAGCGTTAGATTGAACCAAGGCCTTGCATGGTCCTCGGACTCAAGCCTCTAGGAAAACTAACCACAGCATGGAGTACCTGGGTACTAGACAGAACCAAGGTCTTGCATGGTCCAAGGACTCAAACCTATGGGAAAACTAGCTACTTACAGAAGAAAACAAGCGTTAGACTGAACCAAGGCCTTGCATGGTCCTCGGACTCAAGCCTCTGGGAAAACTAACCACAGCAAGGAGTACCTGGGTACTAGACAGAACTAAGGTCTTGTATGGTCTAAAGATTCAAACCTATGGGGAAACTAGCTACTTACAGAAGAAAACAAGCGTTAGACTGAACCAAGGCCTTGCATAGTCCTCGAACTCAAGCCTCTGGGAAAACTAACCACAGCATGGAGTACTTGGGTACTAGACAGAACCAAGGTCTTGCATGGTCCAAGGACTCAAACCTATGGGGAAACTAGCTACTTACAGAAGAAAACAAGCGTTAGATTGAACCAAGGCCTTGCATGGTCCTCGGACTCAAGCCTCTAGGAAAACTAACCACAGCAAGGAGTACCTGGGTACTAGACAGAACCAAGGTCTTGCATGGTCTAAAGACTCAAACCTATGGGGAAACTAGCTACTTATAGAAGAAAACAAGCATTAGACTAAACCAAGGCCTTGCATGGTCCTCGGACTCAAGCCTCTGGGAAAACTAACCACAGCATGGAGTACCTGGGTACTAGACTGAACCAAGGTCTTGCATGGTCCAAGGACTCAAACCTATGAGGAAACTAGCTACTTACAGAAGAAAACAAGCGTTAGACTGAACCAAGGCCATGCATGGTCCTGGGACTCAAGCCTATGGGGAAACTGGCTACTTACAGAAGAACAAAAGCGTCAGATAGAACCAAGGTGGGGCATGACCCTCGGACTCAAACTTGTAGGAAAGCCAACTGCTTCACGAGACTAAGCCCCAGACGCAACTAAGGTATCGAGCAAAACATTAAAGTATAACAAATGAAAGGAAACATCATCCGAGGAGCTAAAAACAAACAACTGAGTATATTATAAAAAGGAAACATATGGTTTCGTTACAATGTCGCCAAGACAGAAGGCGAAAAAAAAAAAAAAAAACAACAATAAAACAAAGAGAAACAACGACAACAAAATCAGAGTGGCCCAGGCCATCGGAATGGGATAGCCTGACAAAGTGGCCTACTCCCCCAACTCGGTAGACAGCTTGTCCTGAGGAGTCTGTTGGAGGGCTTCTACTGGTACCTCGGGACTTTGGCTCGGAGGGGCTACTTCTGAGGTCCCTTCCCAGCAGGAGGAATCTGGGGGGCGACAAGTGTGGCTTGGGAGTCAGCAGAAGGCTTCACCACATCCTGGGGAACTTCTTGACTACCAGCTCCTGCCCCCTCCAATGCTCCATGGCGCTTAGCCCCTACAACAGGCTTATCAGCTGGAGTAGAATCCTCGGCGGCATTGGTCTGGCCCTCATCTGTCGCTTGTAAGGCGGAGCCAGCCTCAGGAGCAACGGAGGCGACCTCTCGGATAGTAGAAGGGTAATACACCCTCTCGGCCCTCCTAAGGTCAGACGAGGCCCGACCCTCTCCTGGTTGAGGGACTCTTCCCAAGTCTCGGAGCAGAAACGCTTGCACACTTCAGGGATTTGAGCCTTGAGGGTAGCCTCAGTCTTAGCCACCCCTTCAGCAAAGGCCTCTTCCTCTGCTTGCTCTACGGAGCACTTGGCATTTTCTCTCATAAATACGGCCTCGTCTTTAGCCCTCACGGCCTCGTCCCTGGCGTATTCGGCAATGCCTCTTGCCGCCACGGCCTCGGCCAGCTCTTTCTTCAGGTCGGCAGTACCCCTTTGGGCAACCTGCAGCTGACCCTCGACATCCCGCAGGCGCCCTGTCTGGTCCTCGGCATGCTTCATAGCGCTGGCCAGGTCGGATGCCGCCTTGTCTCTAGCCCTCATCATCTCCTCCAAACTCTCCAATGCCTTCTTGAGATCCGCCTCAGATCTCTTGAGAGTACTCGTGGTAGTCAAGTACTTATGGCGCTCCTTATCCAAAGCCTTACCCTGGTTATCGGCCTCCTCGTCCAGCCTAAAGGCTGCCTGAATAGCCTGCAAACCAAAACAAGAGCACCGTAAGACAAGTACTAAACAATAAAATTCAAACGGTGGAACAAGTATCAGAAGTCTTACCATGCCTAGGTACCTCTTGAGGTTGCGGGCCACTTCTTGCCTCCTCATGCCCCCCAGCTCAGCCATGTCGATGGGGAGGAGAAGGGACCTCTCCAGGGCGTCGGCTACGCCAGCCCCCTCGACCCCTCGGAAGTCCCTGAGAGTGGCGTCGTCCATCAGAGGCTTCCCGTGAAGCATGGCAGCAGGCAACCAGGCCTGGGGCTCGGACACCTGGATAACCTCTTTCCCTTTGTCCTGACCACCAATCCTCAGCTGTTTAGAGGGTCGGCGGGCTTCACCTTCTTCCTGGGAGGGACGAGATTTCCCACCATCTACTGGGTCTTTGTCTTTGGAAGACCTCTTCCTCTTCGGATCAGAGGACTCGAGTCGAGGATCCGAGATAGGCGGAACGGTAGACGACCTGGTCTGTGCAGGTAAAGGCTTAGGCAGGGTAGGAGGAAGCTTGGGTGTGGATGAAGGAGGCTTGGGTTGTGACTCCCTCGGTGTGCTTTTCCCCGTCCTGCCCTCAAGCAAGTCAAATAGGTTGGTTTGGGGTTGTCTCCTAGAACCCATTTCGGCCTGAGTACCAGCCCTCGGAGGCAGATGATCGGCTTCAGATAGTTGGGGGTCCCCCAAGTCACCGGAGGGATCCTCGAATAGATAGGCTTGATCAAATGCAGCAAATTTGTCCTCGGACGAAGAACCCAGATCCACTACTTCTCCCTCTTTTTCCGAACCCTCTCATTCGGCCTCCGCAGCTTGATGGGACGAGGAAGAACCAGCCAATAGGATGCCCTCCGGAATGGATGATCCCTCAAAAAATGAAAACCCGTGCTCCACCACAGTGATTTGCCTAAGCCGAGGGTCGCGAGCCCTGATCACGTGCTTCGGGACCGGAAACACCTTCTAGGCCGGATCGTACCCGAGGATCTTGTGGGCGGCTCGAACTTAGTTATCTACCTCGTTCAGAAAGATCTCCGCCCTAAGAACGGCCTCCAAGTCCTCCTTGTTGACCAGATTAAAGTGATGCTCGACGGCACGCGGATCTGCAAAAAGAAAAACAAACTCTTGTCATCAGCCGAGCAAAGCAGATTCACAACAAGGAAAAAAGAAAAAAGGGGGCTAGACCCTCTCCTACTCCAAGTACCCTACCTGGCTCTCCCTCTGTTGTCGGGCAATAGAGACCATCGTGCCACTCCCCCGACACAATGAGAAAGTCAAGGTTCAGCCCCTTGCTAGAATCAGGGAGACACTGGATGAGCCGAACCCTTTCGTCCCTTGTCTTCATATAGTATGTCTTACCCTTCAGGTGTTAGAGGTTATAGCACCGGTTTACGTCATGGTGGGTTAACCTCAACCCCATCTTCTCATTCAAGGCGTCTACGCACCCTAGTATCCTAAACATATTGACAGCGCACTGGGTGGAAGTTAGCCGAAAGTGCCTAAGGTAGCCGCTCGTCACCGGCCCCATAGGGATTCTCATGCCTCCCTCTAAAAAGGCTATTATGGGGATCACAACTTCGCCCTCGTTCCTCCTAATGTACCAATCCCCTTCCTCGCAGTACCTCAAGCCCACATTGTGGGGTATCCCGTAATCAGCGATGAACTTCTCCATCATCTCTTCAGACTCGACTAACTTCTTAAATTTACCCGTCCCTTACAACAACTAAAAGACTCGAGAAAAAGCGAAGGAAAGAAAGGACATAGAGAAAAGTTTGTGCTACAGAGAGAAGAAAACTTACAGAAATGGGAAAAAGCTCCTCGGACAGGCTTTTTATGCTGAAAAGGAGCGCCGGTTGATATGGAAGTCTGACCGGATTCAGAGTATGTGCGCCAGGGTACTCAAATACATAAATAAGGAGGCAAATCGATCCAAACAAGTATTTATACTCTCAATTAAAGATAATCAGGTGGAGTTTCCCGCTCATCAAGGCAGGAAATTCCCACCGACCAATTAGCATCACACCGTTGAATATGGGGAATATGGAGCTGCCAGAATTTAATGCGGGCGTTTAATGCCGGTGTGCGCCGTATATCGAGGCGCCAGAAACGCTCATTGGGCAGGCAGAAAGACTCCAACGCTGACGTAGGCCGCTGTGGGGTGAGTTATGACAAAGGCCCGAGGACATCGAAATCCTCCTCCCCGCCCAAGGAGCCGGACAGTAGGATTTCGAGGGGCTATTGTGGGGCCTGATAATCTGGCAACCCCGGCCCATCTTATATTCGGCCCCAAGGCCCATGCCGAGGAGGAAGAAAAGTCCGAGGAAGGAATGTGAAGGCCTTAATGGCTAAGGACCCTGCCGAGGACAATCCTGCCGAGACCAACACTTTAGCCATAGCAGCATGGCGGGGGAACACGTCCAGGATAAGCTGTCACCTCCACACTAAATGCGCTCACCAAACCCCTCAGCCGCATTAATGGAGATGTGACTTCTGGATAGGGTTGTCTTGGTTGCTGCAACTCACAGAGGTGCTGGGAAAGTGGCTGACAGGACGGGCGGTCAGAAGGAAGAAGCAGGGATGATCAACAGGTGGAAGATAGAGGTTAAGAAGGAGGACTATATATAAAGAAGGAACAAAGATCAGAAGGGGGGATGGATCCCCGGGAGAAAGGCCATCGCAAAGCTCCTCGGACAGGTGCCGAGGACAGACTTCGGAGTACAATCTTGGTTAACCAGTCTCCGGCGCCTCCAAACGGAACGGCTAGGCGTTGCTCGCTTGTTAGGGCCTAGTTCTTTAACCCGGTCTCTACAAATAAAAATAATAATAATAATAATAAACTAATTTTGAACTCTAAGGAAATCAATATTAATCATCAATCCGGGGAAATTACTCATCTTGAGTATGGCCGGTCATATTACGAATGAAACTCTTTTGCTAGCTGCTAACGTTTCTGTTTCTTCTCTCGTAAAAGGATCAGACAACCCAGTTGCTGGAGGTTTGGATTGAATCCATTCCATGCTTGATGATATAGCTTATCTTGTAACCTGTGACTTTTTTGTTGTCTTTTTCGGTATCTTTTTCTAATAAATTTGGCCTTTGAGTTTGGATTCTCCAAAAAATAAAAACTATTAATGCCCAAACTCCTTAGGACACCCAAAAATCCGATTCCTAACACTCAAAGATATACTAGTAGAATTCTATAAAATAAAAAATAATAAAAAAGGAAGATAAACTAGTAGATAATTGGTTGGTTATTAATAGTTATTTTTGAACCTTTTTTTTTTTTTTTAATGTCGGTTAATGGTTATTAAAGCGGGGAAAAACTTAAATTATAATAGGAAACGGATTCCGAAAAGAAATAGGATTAGAACATATATAAATTAAACACGACTTGCTTTGCTACTCATCAGATTCTTAAAAGTCTTTTTAACTTTTTACCAACTTCATTCTGATTTCTTAGTTTGAAGATGGCGTCTACAACAACACCGAATTCGAATCCTCATAACAATCAAGATGTCTATATCTGTGCATCCCTTATTCCTCTCCCGAGGGGCAATGAATCCCATATCGATATAAACTACAAAGTCATCACAACCTGGTTATCGGATGCTGAATTTGCAAGGAACCAGACATATACTAGAGAACAGCCATTCGACCCAACCAGCTTGCCATGCGACCTGTTAACATCCGAAGGTGGCAATAACCCATCATGGAATATCATATCAAGAATGATTTCTGACATTAAAATCTCGTCGCAAAGGCTCCACTGGAGAGAACAAGAACAAGGTGAAGGAGTAGTCTCATCATCATCAATGCCAGTACCTTGGACAGCATTGAATGATGTTGACGATTTGATCAAGCACATACTTGATTTTGCTCAATCCTTGGTGATGAATAATAATAATAAGAAACAAGTTGTCATGGAGATGATGCTGTTAATTACAAAGGAGGTAACTTTACCACACCATGTGTTTGAATGGAACAGAAACAAGTTAGAGCAAACAGATAGGTATCTTGACATGTTTAGATACATTCTACTTGAGGAGGCTAGAAGGGGTTCTAGGCCTATAAATTTGGACTCACTTTTGCTGCTCGAGGAGGTGATTTTTAAGGATACTGATGATGACTGGGTGAGTGAACCAACATGTGCGGTTTGTTTGGAGAATTTCTTGATAGGGTCTAATGTCACAACCATGCCTTGCTCTCACATCTTCCACACAAAATGCATTCTTAAGTGGCTCGCGAGAAATCATATCTGCCCTTTGTGCCGTTTCGAGTTGCCAAAGTCAAAAGCTTTAGGGCGTGCTTAGTCACTTTTTTTTTTTTGAATAGGTGTTTAGTCTATTTTTTTTTAGTGCAAAAAGTGGAGAATATGTCTGTAATTTTTGTGATATGTGACTTAGATTTAGTAGTTCTTTGTTGTCTATCTTGGTCTTGTAATTAGCTACATATAGCTAGTGTTTGAAGCTTTTTTCAGGCGTGGGACATTGGTCCCAGCTGTGTATTTAACAAACGAATGGAGATATAAAAAAAATTGATAAACATGATACATTAAAAATAAAAATAAAAAATTTGTGAAGGAAAAAAAGAGTTGATAACAATGATAAAGCTTTTGTGTATATCCTAAAAATCGATAAAGCATTAGAGGAAAAGTTTATAACAATTAAGTTGCTATTTTATTCCCAAAAAAAAAAAAAATTGTTGTTTTATCCCCAAAAAAATTTCTAAAATTTCATGTAGCTACTTGGTACAATTACAGTTTTTAAGCCCAATTATGCAATTTGGTGTAGCTACTTAACACAACCACAACTTCTAAACACAACTTTTATTATGTGTGTGTGTGTGTGTGTGTGTGTGTGTGTGATAACTATCAAGAGGATATGGGTTGAGCTTGTGTCTAGTGGCCAGTTCCACTGGGCATGTTGAGATGCGAATATGTGTCCAATTTTGGACATGTGTCTGTATCCTAGCGTGTCCAGTGAAATTGGCCACTGGACAGAAACCTCTCCCAGATGATACCACTTATGTCTCTCATAAAATATAATCTCATATTTTAATTAAATTGAATTAAAAAAAAAAAAAGACAAATAGACCATAAGTAATTTATTAATTTCATTTTTCTCCACTTTTGTTACTTCTTTCTCCGTTGCTATGTGTTCTTTTTGGAAAAATTATTAGGTACTCTCAAAATACGATGACGTGATATTCCCTCATCTAACATTTATAATGGATCTCATCATAAATTAATAAGTAAAATCTACTATAAATGTGAAAGAAAATACACCGCGTCACTATGTTTTGAAAGCACCTATTTAATTACTCGTTTTCTTTGGTTTGGTCCTTTTGGAATAAAAATTGGGAAAGATGAGATAGGTGTGGGCTAGCTTGGGTTTACCTGAGGACAGCTAGACAAATAAGGTCAGGTTTAAACTTGGTACCCATCAGAAAACTATTTCTTACATGTATGGCAGGTTTTTATACAATTTTTTTTTTGGAAGGAGGGACCTAATAATAATAACAACAATAATAAAAAGTGTTCTTTGAAAAATAAAAATCATGGTCAATTAATTTTATTCAATTAAATCCTCAATAGGACAATAGAAAATTTTTCATTTTAAATAAGTAGACGGGTGGCAATGTTTGAACATGATAAGATTTTTGTACATTAGAATTTAATGTAAATGGATTCATGTCAAAGCAAGTTGACACGCTTTAAAACGATTAATAAACCGGTCAATTACAAGTTGACCTACTTAACTTACAATCAACCTAAAATGATTTGTTCATATGTGTGTGTGTCATTTATCTAACATAATTTGAATTCTACACAAAAAAAAAGAAATAATAATAATTAAAAGAAATTTAATAGTTATATTGATAAATTCTTTGTTGAAACTCTAAACTCCTAACCCTTTTACCCAAAAAAAAGAAATTTAAAAACTCTAGTTTCATTTTATTTTTCTAAGATTGTGTATTAAATTGGTTAAAATGGATTCTATCGTGTCAACCTATTTCCTAAAGAGTTCGAATTTGATAAGAATGCATTGTAAAAGTTCACTTTTACACCCTCCAATAATATTGCACCACATCCGATTTTAACAAACAGACAATTAGATGCTATCACACGCTATCACACTTCTACTACTAGAAAATTCAAACTCAAACCGGACTTCTTCCTCTACAAGCTGCCGAAGATCTGCCAGGAGAAGCTTTCACTGACGACATAAGAGCCTATAAGCTTTCATTGACGACATAAGAGCCTATAAAAGACGCCAAAGCCGTTGTGGACATGGTGGTTCTAGGTCGAATCTGGATGTTTTGGTATTAACCCAACATTCTTGTCCGATATTCCAAAGAAACACCGTAAAATTCAGCCAAGAGAGGAAAAACAATGACGTTTTTCTCTGATCCTCGATCTCCGACAACTTGTACAGACAGTACAAGTAACAGGAAGTAGGTTGCTTTGAGTTTTAATGGCTGAAGTGTGTACGTGCGTGGCAGCATCTAATCTCTTCTTTTTAAAAATTTGACGGGCACAATATCATTGAAGGGTGTAAACTGGACATTTACACCGTATACTTATTAAATTTAATTCCTTTAATAAAAAAATTATGTTAGAGTCGGAAAATTTTGACACGATTATTAAAAGAGTCTAATTAGGATTGAATATCCTTACCTCGACACGACACGACACAAACACAAGTCACACTACCCTCTTAACACAAATTACCACCCTTATAAGGGATAAATTATACTTACATTTACATTATATTTTCTAATTAAATCTTTTTTTTTTTGTTAAATAAATTAAATAATCTTTTTTCTTTTATTAATGAACATTTTTAGAAATAATTTGTGCTCAATATTTATTCTAATCTTGCCCTCACCCAAACCAAAATCTTGGCTCTGCCACTGAGTAAGGCAATGAGAGATAAGGGTTCAAATCACAGACATTGAGTCACAAGGGATAATATTACCATTGAACCATCACTTATTCACTTTAAACCCCAACCTTGGCAAATTCAATTGCCTTCTCAGTTGTTTTCTTACTTTGATGAACATGTTACAATTTCAACTTAAATATATCAAGGAATAGGGAAGAATGACTGCATTTAGAGACTTGATTTTGTATAAAAGATTAATCCTGAAGGATGTTACCAAAAATAAAATTATCAAACGAATGCCTTTCAATCAAAGGATCATAAGTATCACTGTCTACAGATATTTACAAAGAGACAATGGTATTGGCGTATCTTGAGCTTTGCATGTGGTTTGAGGGGAACTTACATCCAAAGAAAGGAAGAACAAAAACAAGCCAAAATGCAAGAACATATAGTGCCAAATTCTTCCCGGAAGCTTATAGAGGCAGGGCAACTGTGTGCTCTTTGCCCCCAACTGGCTCCTCCTGTGCTCATTAGGCTAGCTTAGTAGCCATCCAACTATTGGAGCCTCGCTTCATGTCAACTCAGTTTTAGGAAATGACTTCAAGAATTTTTTTTCACTTCAGCCTTCCATGCTAAGTACTTTCTGTTTTCTATCTTGTATCTTCTCCATTCTCTTAATGCTGCCAGGAGGACATGAATTGAAACTGGCAGAAAGAAAGGCTGCGCAAACAGGCAGCAGAAAACATTCACATATGAGATTAGATACTAAAAAATTCAAGAATTGTGGTCTAGTTTCAATGTGGAACCCAATGCCTTTATAAAATTACTATAGTTATAATTGAGTCTTACTATTAAGTTTCTTTATGTTAAAAAAGTTGCTAGTCCAGTTTTAATAGAATAGGGTAAACAAGCTCTAGCTCAAATGACATCTCCCCTAAGTCCTATGCAAATAGTGAGGTCATGTTCAAGACCCACTGGGGGAGTGTGTAACTTACCAATTAAAAAATAATAATAAAGTTCTAATAAAATAGGTTAGTTTGGTAGTTTCCATATCTTTTGTAAAAAGTTGCAATGGGGTGTTATAGAGGCTCATGAATCTTATTTTTAGCTTTTGAGTCCTTTTTCTATTTGATTTAGAAGTTCTTAATTGTTTTTCATTATTATAGGGATTCTGTCTTTCTAGGAAAATGTTATCTAGGAGGAAAAGGTTATTTAGGATTCCTTGTCCTTCTAAAAGAACTAACAATACCCTATAAAAGTCTCTTTATGTATTCAATAAAGGAAACATAATGAGACTGATTTTATTGAAATTCCAACAGCTAATTTTAAGGGTATGATTGCCTTCTCCTACTCCTACTCCTACCTAAGTGTGATTGCTTAGAAAAACCTAGGTGAGATTGCCAAGTATTTATCTTTCTTTATTTCTCATTCTCACTGTTTTAATACCAAAACATATTCAAGATCCAATCTTCCTATTAATTAAGGCCTACATAAACCTTAAAAATCAAACCCCATTCAAGAACCCTTTAAAACCTCACAAGAAATCTAAATAATTCTTAAAGATTCAACATCAAAATTGGTATTAGAGCCCATTAAGACTTCTATCTAGCGTCAAGATTACTTCAAGTTGCAAACAAGCAAGACGAGTCCACAATCTGAACTGTATAAAAATCTATACATGTTAACTACAAATATAAAAGTTCAACAGCAGCATATTTAACTCAGCTGAGTGCCATTTAATGTAGGTAGGACTGACTATTGAAATAAATCTTAAAATTTTGGCTTACAGTAATCAACACAACCTTTTGGGAATGAAAATGGGCATTGATCCAAAAACTTTAGAAAGAAAAAAGCTTTATTTTATTTTTGTTAGCACAGATTTTTTTTTTTCATTCAAATTCTTTTTATTGAAAAGTAAATATTAGCTTAGGTAGTGATACAGATAAATGATATTTGAACCCATGTAAAACTTTAGACTACATTTGTGTATATATATATATATATATATATGGTCATGGTTTAGCAAATATTTCTTTCCAACATATAACTATCAATCGTCTGAACATAAAATATAATTCTCATCAAACCATACAGGTCTCCAGCATGCAACTAGAGTACATCTGCACATATTCTACATGGACAATTTAAACATTATCAACAAATAATTTGACTGTAAAGATATTCAAAATAAATTTCTTTCAATAGGAGCTACAATACTCAAATGTTCAAGTAACTAACCGAATAGACAGCAAAACAATGCTCGAAGGAGTAGTAGCTGACAGACATAATTGATGGGTGAAAGAAGGCATCTTCTGCCAGAGATCTTGCTTGCCTAGAGGACACTGACAAGGAAAGAGAGCAAACTACATATTAGGTTGCTGCAATGAGAATATAGCAGAAATCCTTAATTCAAGCTAAAGTACTACAACCTACAAGGAGCTGGAGTAACATACCAGCTGAAGCATCATAAAGTCCAAGAGAGGCATTCCTTTGAGCCAAGTTTGCTGCCTCAAGAGAATATTTTACCTTATCCACGAGAAAACCAAAAAATAAAATAGGAGCACAAACTTCCATATGCTAGAACTGCTAAAAGTTTATCAAAACAAGAGTCATGATATCATATACAAAAGAGCGAGACCTTTCAAGGTGTCAAGAAGAATTGGTTTGGAATAAGCTTAATCTATTATTTTTTTAGATCAGTCTTTTTGAGTCAATGTCTGTTTTGGAAACCATTCCTTCTCTTTTCTTTTCAGAGTTTTTATTGATGTTACAGATTTATATCATAGGTTGTAGCTATTTGGGTGTCCCATTTATGTACTTCTCATGTATTTACAATTTCTCATTTTTCTTTTAATAAAAATAAATACAGTGAAAACTCGTCAAAAGTATATATCAACTCACAACCCTTGTCTCTTAAGTATTATTAGGATGATTTAGTAATCTTAACTTACAATAAACTCAAGGCTACATATTTATTTTGGTGTAAAAAACAAAACATGAAGGCAGCAAATACAAAAAATGAAATAATGCTCATAGCATCTAGAAGTTTATTTTAGAAATCTTTTCAACAAAAGTGTATAAGATGTCTTTTTTCATAAAAATATCTTCCAACTCAAATTTATTTTCTCTGCTCTAAAAAACAAAGAACCATTTCAGAAAATGTGCACTCATGAAGGAAACAAAGCAGAAAGTCTGGAAGGAAAAAGATGCTACATTTTGTGATAGGAAGTAGACACGTTCTTCCTAATAGCAAGAATTAATAACACACAATGGTAAGTTAATTTATGGCACTTGAAGTCTTCTCTTCCGGCCATAAGAAAAAAGTGGCAGTAAACAGAAGACAACTGTACATGTCAGGGAAATGCAGGATGGCCAAATGATTATAGTTTGGGGATTTAAGCTAACAAAAACAGAAAGAAGAAAGAAGGGTAATAAAAGCACAGGGAGGAAGGGAGAGAGAGAGGAGTCACTGAAATGCTTAAACTACACCTCAATAATCATGTTCTTCTAAATGCTCATTAGAACACATTATTTACAAAAATAAATACAAAATGAAAGCAATGTCTACTGATCATGTGCATGAAACCTGCTAAAATTAAACTGTCATATTTTAGGTAGATAAATTTTTTCTATTACTCTGTTTTCAATTCAGATCCCCAACTTAATGGTTGCAATCATGGTATCTAAATTTCGGCTTGAAATATAGTATTATAACCATATTTTCAACTGTCATTTAAATGACTTGCTCACAAAGATAAACACACAATGGAAAATATAGTGAAGTAGTAACATAAAAGTGTACAGAAATAACTTCTAAGCAGAACATAGTTAAGCATAATCTTCATCCATAATGCTTTCACTGTGATTCCTCTTTCATCTCATGCAAAGGCAGAATGTTCATGTCCTTTTCCCATATTCCTAATAGTGAAGTAACTTTCTCTTCAACCATTATTATAATTTTCATTTAAAAGGAAGGTCATATATTTTGCACAATGACATAGGCAATAAACCCAAATAACTGTTTACACTCCTCAATTAGGGAGCAGAACATCCACCAGTTACTTAAACAATTGCAGCAAAACAGAACTACAGAAGATCAATCAGAAAACATTCATCTTGATAACTCACCTGTTTACCAATCTCGTCCATGATAATCATCCTTGGCAATGATTGAACCTACATGAAAAAGAAATGGGGTGTTATTGACCAATACCTAAACTGAACAGAAGAAAACGAAATGTGGAAGAACTGTGAATATACCAATCTGGAAAGAGATCCAAGTGTTGTAGCACACGAATGAAGATTAAAGCATGTATGTCGCCGTGCCAGGAAATCCAATTCCCTACAGACAAATGCCCAGTAAGAATACCCTTATAGTGGATGCAATACAAGCCAAGTCAAGATATGGAAAGTACATATGATAATATAAGGTAAAGTTCAATCAACTATTACAAGCCTTCAAAACTCACAAAACCTTGTTTCTGGAAGACCTAAACATGCACCATACCATATTGAGAAAAGAATAAGAAAGCATACAACTAAAACAGCAATGCATTTCTGCCACTTGGAATACTAAGATTAATTCAGTCTGTCAATGTTTACGGCACAAAATTTTACATGCAGAATTAAGAAGACTTGTTTTAATTAATGCTCCATTTGTTTCGAAGTAAAATATTTTACAGTGAAGACATTTTCAAGTGTTTGGCATGTCTAAACACTTGAAAATGCAAACCACCACCAGCCACCACTAACTACCCAAATGCAAGCTCAAACCACCAACCACCCAAAAACCAGATCTGGAAGAGGGAAAAAAGCCAGCCACCACCATGACCTATCACAAACTACCAACTACCACAAGCCACCACCTAAAATCAGAGCATTAAACCACATATCTGAGAATAAAACCACCAGCAACCCACAAATATGAACATTAAACCACCAAATCGGCACAAGTCCGACCAAACCACTCCAAAAACCATCAAAAAGAAAGCAAAAAAAAAAACACTCACAAACCTAGATTGAAAACCCAAAACCCGCAAACCCAAAAACTCAGATCGAAACTTAAGAACCTTCGGGGCGGTGAGATGAGAGGAGTCCACCGCCTCTGGTGGCGGTGGCAGGTTGCAGTAGGTTTGGAGGAGCTCGGCCATGGAGGCTATGCTGAGAGAGAGAGAGAGAGAGAGATATGGTCGGCCATGATGGTTGTGGCTGATGAGAATTTGGGGAAGGGGATGGTAACGTGGCTGATGAGGAGTCAGATGTAAAATGTTTTACACTTGTTTTAAGTGTAAAACATTTTACTTCTTGCCTTAATTTTACAGTTTGGCCAGAAAATATTTTACAGTTAACCAGATTTTACAACAAAACAAACATGGTAAAATAAGCGTAAGCATACAGCAAAAGTTACTCAACCCATCATTTTAATTAGATAACAAAAGAATCATTTTCTTACCATTCTGAGAAGCCTTTTTCACTGGCTAAAAGACTGTATGTGCCAGAGGAACCAAAATAAAGATTGTCAGATTTAAGACCAAAAAGTTGTCGGAACTGCCCCATGAAAACTTCAAAAACCTTCTGCAGATCCTGTTTCAGATTAAGGATTCATCAATCTTTCAGTCTTGAGAAAATAACTAAATCCCATTTGCAATGATAGAACATGAATGTCTAACCATCTCAAGTTCTGAACAAAAATCTGACGAGCTAGATAGTGCATGGTTGTATTATAAGCACACTTTCACTAATGGAGTCTCTAGCCCTTTGTAATTATATAACTTTATTCCTTCTCATCTTTTTGTGTTTCTTTTGTATTCTCTCCTTCTACTATGGTTCAACTTTTTCTTTTTATGTAAAATTTATCTCTTGTAAAAAACATGCCACACATTTTTTTTCCGAGGGGTAGAAAAATTTGTAAATCATATGTTCTGTCACTACACACAGTTTCAAGCAAAAACAAGAAATAAATGGAAATTGGGAAAGACAAATGGCATCATGCTTTGATAAACATCAACTTTTAAATTCAAAAGTCAGTTTTCAAATGATATATACAGAATACATATAAACAACTTCGAAAAAAACATCTAACCTGGCGGGAAATTATTTGCCTGATAGGATGCTGGCTTTCTGAATCCTTCAGACAACCTTGGGGATTCCAAACAATAACACCTCCCCACATCTTCATCATGTCATTAGTCAGACTTAGTAACATTAGGAAATTTCACAAGAACTGAAGTATGAAGATAATATAAAGGCATGATAACTCACAGGAGATATGAATCCATTCGTCTTAGAAATCTCTCCATTTGGAAGCTGTAGTAGAAGAGGGCATTCCTTTGCAGATGGTACGTATCTGAAAGCAAATAAAAAGAACATTGACATTGAAGCTGTTAAGAATGCAGACATCTTCCCGCTACTGACTACATACACCAATTTTTAGAATATGGACATACATCAACTAAAGGCCACATATCCTCAAATCCTTATATCACATGGTCAATAGATGGAAGCACATTTCAATTTTCCTCAAAGAGATCATTTAAAATTCAGATAAAAATACTTCCATTGAGATATTAATTAAAAGGAGAATCTAGTTAAAGAATATACACCACAAATTGCAATATCTTTGACCTCCCTCCTGCTGCAATAGAAGTATCCAAGTGCCACTCATTTGAATTGACCTATTATAATAGGGCAATAACATTAACAAAATAAACTGGAAAGAAATTACAGATATAATTCAAACTACAAAGAAAAGAAGATCAAAAAACCTCTATTGTTAAAAAAAAAAAAAAAACAAAAAAAAAATATCCACACACAGAGACAGACAAATAAGAAAAATGGCCCTTGCTTACATTGCCCACAGACTTCAATGAAGAAAATGGAGAAAGGTTTTTTAACTACAGTGACCTCATTATTTTCGGAGCAAACAAAAGGTAAGGAGATTTTGGCTTCAATTAATTTGGGTTTCTCCAAACATGCAAAAAAATAACTTATGGCCAATGCACTTTGATTAATGAATAATGAAACTCTGCACTTATGTAACTTGATTAAACAATATAATGCTGATATACATTATGTTGCCATTGTGTCACCACACATTGCCACTATCATTATCAGTAACATCATAATACAATAAAAGTCTCTAACTAATGCACAGATTTCTTATGTCTTGAAGTAAAATACTCCATAAATTACTACCCCTTTAACAAAAAGTGATATGTATGTCACCTGTTGGATCTTGAAGTAAAATAATCCATACATTACTTTCCATTTTACACTCTTAAAAGGGGAGAAAAGGTGATTTAAGCTAACCATCTCCCCCCCCCCCCCCCCAAAAAAAAAAATTTTGTTTTGGGGTTCTTGTAGAGAGCAAACATGTAGGTGACTGCATTCATGCACACACGCTAAAATGTACTAGGCTTTTAGATCTTTGCACCAAGAAACTTCAAGAACTTAAATGAAATATTAAAGGGGGAAAGAGAATATAGATTATTAGAAATACTGTTCTAATTTAACAATTAAGTCATGAGGAGTTAAAGATTTAAAGAAGCATACAAAGAAAGGAAGATCCTTGGTGCTAAAGATGTAGCCTTTCCTCTTATCGTCCCAGAAAGAAAATGAAGACTTTGGTGTATGGTATAAAACCTGTCCAGCAGGCAGACAACAAAATCAAATTACAATCAGATATGAGGATGTTATAGATAGCCTACAAAACAATGATAAGCATTTTCTAAATATTTTGGAACATTTATTACCTGACTTTCCACACTGATGTTAGCTACCGGTCCTAGAGCCTTAATTATAGGGGCCAATAGTGTATCATCTATTGCTTTAAAATCCCTGCAGTAACAAGAGAATGCAAGAACAAAATGGAATAAATATTATGTGATGATAATCATGTTTTGATTAGGTTTCCTACCATGTCAAAGATGAAAACAATCCATAAAAAATATTAATAATAACACTAAGCCCAATTCATATAATTCTAACCACAGCATAAAGCAATAAAAAAATTATTCCAAATATAAATCTATCAAGAATGCAAGAAAAACTGGAATAAATTTTCTGCTAAACATGTTTTAAGTAGGTTTCCTACCATCTAAAGGATGGATATGATCCAAAATAATATTAAGTAAGAAACAATTGACATAACTTTCACCACAGCATAAAGCAAGAAATTATGACTTCAAATATATACCCAACAACTCAAAACACCAAAACAGAGAATCTTCACTTTGAGCTGTTATCTTATTATTATGTTATCCATCAGAGATATTGAGATATTTGAGGAGATCAGCAATATTAAGGGTATTTGTACTGAAAGCCACAACCAAAAACATGATAAACATCTACCAGTTCAAGATTCTGTCGGCTACCAATGCTTTCAAAAAAAAAAAAAAAAAAGGAGAAATTACTTAATATTTGTAGCCAACCTTGTGTTATAAATGTTTTTTTATATTCAATCAACTTAATTACCAAATTATTTTCCTTTAAAATCAAACATAACAAAAATGAAACAACTTCAACATGTCTCTAACATAAAACCCTACAAACAAAAAGCAATAATTTGGTAACTTAGACACAACCAATGAATTTTCAAACCCACAACCTCAGCCTTCAGGCCCTTCACCCATTCTTAAGAAGAAGGAAGTGTCAGTTGAACTAGAGCTCATTGGAAAACAACACCATTTTAACAATATAACTTTCAACAATGACCTCTTGATGCTTCTAACAACGACATTCAAGGTTCAAATCCCATAAATATATGTAGAACATTGAAATAAAACAGTCAAAGGCCAAGATTCATACCAATCATAAACACAATCATGTGAATTTGAATTGAGCAAATTATAGGAAATCACAATACAGACAACTTTGAATTAAAAGAGTCAAAACCCAATATTCATACCAATCATAAACACAATCATGTGAATTTGAATTGAGCAAATTATAGGAAATCACAATACAAATAACAAAAGAGTCAAAAGCCAAGATTCATACCAATCATAAACACAATCATGTGAATTTGAATTGAGCAAATTATAGGAAATCACAATACAAATAACAAAAGAGTCAAAAGCCAAGATTCATACCAATCATAAACACAATCATGTGAATTTGAATTGAGCAAATTATAGGAAATCACAATACAAATAACAAAAGAGTCAAAAGCCAAGATTCATACCAATCGTAAACCCAATCATGTGGGTTAGAATTAAGCAAATTAAAGGAAAGCACAATCCTCCCATCAGCCCCAACAGGCATAAACTCCCCATGAATGAACCCTTCCTCCTTCCCACCATTCACAAACACCTTAACAAAAATCTCCGCCACCCTCTCCGCCGCCTCCACCTCCGAAACCCTCCCCACAACCCATCCATGCCTATTCTTCCCCACCACCCCCTTCACCTCCTCACTCTCCCCTTTCACCACCACCACACTATACACCTTCTCACCACCCAACACACCCGCCAAAGCCTCGTCAACACTCTCATCATCACCGCCAAAATCAACGGCCCCGATCAAGGACCAAATTGGACCAGAATTCACAAGCTTTACCGATAAAGTACTGCATTGCGAGGTTGTGTTGGAGGTCAATTTGGTCAGTTCGTCAAAAATCAAAGACTCTAGGGTTTCCGCGTTGGAATTGTTGAAATTTACGAAGATTGCTTGGAAATGGCAAGGGAATGAAAGCAAGGGGCGGTTGTTGTTGGATCCGATTTGGGACGAGAGGGAATCGATTTCGCGAAAGGGAAGCGGAGCGCGGTGGATTTCGACGGATTTGTAGAGGAAAGGGAAAGCGAAGATGAAAGAGACGAGGACTGAGAGAGTGAGAGTGAGACGCTTGAGTCCAGGTTTGGCTTTTCGAATGGTTGATTCGGATGGTTGGTGTGTGTGTTGTGGTTGTGGTTGTATTGGATTTGGAGGTTCTTCGGAGATTTCCGCCATTGTTGAAGTGAAGGAAGCTTCTTTGCTTTTTGAGGTTTGAACTCACACAAAGTGTGACCGTCTATAGTGGCAAGAGAGAGCCTGTTATTCATCTCTATAATATTTCTAAAGCTTCCTAAAAATAAATAAAATTATTAATTAATTAATTAAAGAAAAAATTACTCCTCTAATTTTTTTTTATAATTATTATAGAAATTAAGAATGACAAATGTTTTCAATGTTTTATTATATATTCTTTATATTCTTAGTAAGTATACTAATTGTGGGGGGCAAAAGCCCAGACCTGGTAATTGGGCCTGGGACTCTGTTCTTTATGGCATCATACGTCCGAAAAGCAAAAGCGGGCTGGGACTGCTCCTGCAAACCTCGGGCCCTAAGATGGCCGAGAAGTACAGTCCGAGGAGGTGATTCTTCTTCCGAAGAGATTTTACTCCTCGGATGCGTATAGTACTGGTTAAATGCGTGTACAGAAGGCCCGAGTGCCCTTCCTGGCAACCTGGGTAACAAAAATAAGCTCTGGGCACTCCGGAGGATGATAAGAAGGAAGAAATATCTAAAGGAAAGGCTGCTCCCACCGTATTTAATGCATTGCAACAGCTTTTCTGGCCGCATTTATGTGGAGAAGACTCCTGAACAGTGAGAGCCCAGCTACCGCCACTCACAAAGAGCTAAAGTGGGTACATGATGTGACATGCGCTCAAGAGATTACCTAGATGAGGAACAGGTGGACGATGGAGATGAAGGAAAAATGTGCTATATAATAAGGTCGATCCCTGAAAAAGGGAAAAAGAGAAAAGGAGAGAGAGAAAGCTTTACTGTAGCTCTGAACATTGGAATCATTGTTTGTTCAATAAGATGTCTCTTCGGACTTTCATCTAAAAGGCCTCAATCGTTATTTTATGCTATTTCTGCCTCACATAACTTAGCCATCCTTAGTTTAATTCTAATTCAGCCCAGCTCTTTCACCCACTCTCTACAAATTCATTGTGCTGGGTTCGTTAGGCCTCTAACCCATCCTTTTTGGGCTTGGGCTACCAAAACTGACCCTACAATTGGCGCCGTCTGTGGGAAGAGCTTGTGCAGGGGAGAAAACAACAGTAGGTGATGGCCGAACTAAGTCAGCAAGAAGTAGAATCTAGGGCATCTCAGCATGTGAACCCTTTTTTCAACCTTGAGAGAAGGCAAGACCGCGAAGGAAGTGCACACACCATGCCCCTCGACCAGAGCCAATCACACGTTGGCAGTCACATATCCCATGCAGAAGAGAACCGAGATTTGCAACGAGAGGTTGAAAAGCTAAAAAGGGAGCTGCGCCATGCCAAGAGGAAACGGGCTTCCTCGTATTCTGATGAAGATCCTAATTTCTAGAATACCAAAATGCGGTCATAGGAACTGTCCAAACCACTCTCAATGCAGGAACAGTTTTAGATTTAGAAGCTTTCTTACATCAGACATACAGGACTCAGGTTGGATTAATCTAGGGGAATACAGGCAAAGACAGGCAGCTCAATGTAATACCTGACCCTCCAAACCCAATCTCATCATTCCTCAAAACCCTCACCCTTGCAGATTCAAGAGAAACTTTTGTGCTCCCTGTAATTGAGGACTCTGAATTAGACCTGTCAGATCTTGGTCTAGAGCAAGTATTTATGACTGAAGCAGAACCAAAGGAAGAAGAAGAAGATGATGTTCTCCGACCCAGACAACCTCCACCAATATTTCCTCCACCACCTATTATCCCAGAAAACCAAACAAGATTGACTTATTCACCAACCATTGACTCCAAACACTTGTTCACCCTTGATAATATTCCTCCTTCAAAATGGCATGAAGAGTTTTTCAATATGTATTCCTGGTGTATAGCAGAACTCCAAGCCCCAAATACCACAGTTCCCCAGATTATTGCCAAATTTGTAGCAAGAATCACAGGAAGATTGCGAGAATGGTGGATTAATCTAGGGGAATACAGGCAAAGACAGGCAGCTCAATGTAATACCTTGGAGGATTTCTTCACAATAATCCATAATGAGTTTCTTGGCTCTGTAACTCACTACACTGAAGTAGCACGAGAAGAATTTCTATTGATGAAGTGCTGCTCATTTGAGAGAAGAGATTTGGAGAAACATTTTGACAGAATGTCAAGGAGATACTACTCTTTTAATGGCATGGATGATGTTAATTCGAAGCACACTTTCCTCAATTCCCTTCCACAACCATTAGGAGACGAAACTCTTCGCATGATGAATCTTCAAAGGATAACGTTGCAGCAAGCCTCTTTGGGAGAAATCTATCAGCATGTGCTCATTGCTCTAGAAAAACTCTGCAATCAGAGGAAATTTCTTTCAGAAATCAATAAGATTCATGGCAAACTCAAAGATAATTGTAAAAAGAAAGACTTGCAGATCAAGTGCTACGACAAGAATTGCACCTGCTCAACAAAAAGGAAGGATCATTTTAAGAAATATTCCTGGAAGAAAAAGCACTATAAGAGTCAAAAGAAGCAATCCTTTCAAAGGAAGAGATGGAGATTTCTTAAAAGAAAGCACTTCAGAGGGAAAACTTCAAGAGTATGTTTTGTATGCAGAAGACCGGGGCATTTTGCAAAAAATTGTCCAAAAAAGGAGAAAGCAGCAAAACTCCTGGAGCAAGCACAAATTCATGCGGAGGATACTCCATTTTCAGATGTAGAGTCTCTCTTTTCACTAGATGAGGAGTACTCCCCTCAAGCCTTAGCAGTCTTGGCTTATTCCACTTCAGAAGAAGACTCAGAGCTAGACAATGAAGAAGACTCAGACCCAGAGATCCAAACTATCTTCACATCACAGCCCATTATAGCTCCCTTAACCAATCCAACTCCTATAGCCCAAGTAAGCATTCTCCTAGAAACTTATGCCAAACCCATTTCGGTAATAGCCTTATTTGATACAGGAGCTGCAGCAACAATCCTTCATCCCAAAATACTACCCAAAGAATGTTGGTTACCCCATCACCAGATGTTCAGAGCAGCAAATGGAGAAACCTTCTTGATCACCCTGAAAAGCAAACCCATTCTCATCAGAATATTCCCAACACTCACCATTAAACACCAAGTCCTTGGCTCCCCTCTCATAGGAAGAGACCTTCTTATAGGATTTGATCTCCTTCATCAAATACCCAGTCTTAGATGGTCTTCAAAAGGACTCATGCATAAACAACACCTTCTCTCCTGGACCCAAGTTCCTCATTTATTCTCAATAGATCCTTTTGAGTCCCTAAGATCCCAGATCATCAATGATTGTTGTGCAAACAGCCACTCTGAATTCCTCCTTAAAAATCCAAACCCTTTGTGGAAAAATCCAAGTTTCTTCATCCATTTACCCTTCAAAAAGAATGAAGACGTTAATCCCACAAAAGCCAGTCACAGAGGGATGAATCCAGAACACTTAACTTTGGCCAAACAAGAGCTATCCACCCTCCTTTCTGAAGGACTCATTGAACCCACAACCTCGCCTTGGGCATGTGAAGCTTTTTATGTCAACAAACATGCAGAGCAAATACGAGGAAAACTCAGATTGGTAATCAATTACCAAGATCTCAATCATTTCCTCGCAGATGACAAATTTCCCTTGCCAAATGAAAGTGCTCTTTTTCAGCACCTTTCAAATGCTAGAATATTCTCAAAGTTTGATCTCAAAGCAGGGTTTTGGCAACTTGGAATTCACCCAGAAGAAAGATACAAAACGGCATTTTGTATTCCAGACCATCATTACCAATGGACTGTCATGCCTTTTGGTCTTAAAAATGCTCCATCCCAGTTTCAAAAAGCAATGGTAACACTGTTCCAGCCACTCTTGACGAATGCATTAATCTATGTGGATGATATCCTCTTGTTCTCAAAAGACGAAGAATCCCATGAAAAGTTACTCACTGAATTCTACCAGTTGGTAAGATCTCAAGGGATAATGCTTTCAGAAAAGAAAATGGTTATCGGACAGTCTTCCATAGACTTTCTGGGAGTAAATATTTCAGATGGAAAGTATACTTTGCAGCCTCATATAGCTGTCTCTCTTGGTGAATTTCCAGACAAGCTCACAGGTGCCAAGCAAATACAACAGTTCCTTGGAATTGTCAATTACATGTCGGATTTTATCCCGAAGATATCTAAGTACAAGAATTGTTTGGCTCAATTACTGAAGAAATCACCTCCAGAATGGAATTCTGTTCATACAGAAGCAGTCCAACAACTAAAGAAGTTGGCAGAAAAGCTTCCCCCTTTGCAGATTCCAGGACCAGGCAAACAAATACTGCAGACAGATGCTAGTGATGAATACTGGGCAGCAGCCCTTTTTGAAGAAATTAATGGCAAAAGAAGTATTTGTGGATATAAAAGTGGTGCATTCAAGCCTTCAGAACTTCATTATCACTCCACTTTCAAAGAGATTCTAGCAGTTAAACATGGGATTGAAAAATTTCAGTTCCATCTTCTTGGGCATAATTTCCTGGTAGAAATGGATATGTCCTCCTTTCCCAAAATGCTTCAATTCAAAAGGAAAATGCTTCCACATCCCCAGTTACTCAGGTGGTCAAATTGGTTTTCGCAATGGTCTTTTCAAGTTAAACACATTAAAGGTAAAGAAAACCTCATCACCGATTATCTATCCAGAAAGCCTCCAATCCTTAATACCACTATTATTCCTCCACCCCTGTGTGTATACCCTATTACTGATCCATCCTCATCCTCAAACCCTCCCTTGGCAGAGCCTAATGACATCCTTACTATGATAGACACCCTCCCTCCAGAACTAAAAACCCAGATCAAAACTTTGACCCTCCAAGCTAGATCCAAAAGAATCATTAAGGCCCTCCATGAGTACCTCAAAAAACACCAGTCTCACTTCCTAGCTGTTTACCCTGACATAGACCAGCCTTGGAAAACCCCCTTTGCCTTCTGGATAACCAATTGGAATGTGGCGCATTATCTCTACATGTGGTATTTACTCAATGAGTATTATTTATGTCTTCACTTTGAACCAGAATTCTACAGGTATCTCTTTCCGCATGGCAATAAATATTTTCACAAATTTTGGCTTGAGATTTTAAAAAATGATGCTCATGATGGTGAATGGACAAAGTATCCAAAGATAGAACACCCTAGATTTGGGCAGAAAGTCAAATCAGCATGCCTAGTAGCTAAGCTCAATTCTAAAAATGACATCCGAGCAGACGGAGTTTTTCACCCTTCAGAGATGCATTGGATTGTTAATCCAGATGGCACACTCCATATGCATTCTGACGTGCATTGGGTATCCTGTTATCATGCACTCACAATGGCTGAATCTCTTAACAAAGGAATACTCCCTGAAATAGTGCCAACTGATCCAGATGTCTGCAGACAACAATGGCCACATGAAGATCATTGGGAAATGCCTAATCCTCTTATAGGATATGATGACCCTTATTATCACAACCATGATCCAGATGAGGTTGATGAAGAATGGTTCCAAGGAAGAGATGATTAAAATAGCATTATTGTAAAATATTGTTTGCTTTATTAAAAAAAAAAAAAGAAAAGCCCTAGAAACGTCTTACCCAGGACACCAGCCAGTGAGTCCTATTCTTATGAACGAGAAACCCATCGTAGGGGGCAACGTAGAGGTCCATCACATGAAGACGTGGGAAATGACGCCATGAGCAGGGCTCTAAATCAGATTTCTAGGTCACCCTTCTCGCACAGGATTGAGGAGGCGAAACTTCCTCGGCGCTTTAACCAACCAACGTTCACCGTCTACAATGGTAAGACGGATCCCGTGGAACACGTGAGTCATTTTAATCAGAAGATGGCTGTCTACTCTAGGGACGAGGCACTGATGTGCAAGATTTTCCCCACTAGTCTTGGACCAGTCGCGATGAGGTGGTTTGATGGACTAATCCCAAATTCCGTCAGCTCTTTCAAAGAGCTCACCCAAGCCTTTGGTTCGCGTTTTGTCACCTGCCGAAGAATGGCCCGACCTCTGTCATCATTGCTGTCTTTAAGCATGCAGGAAGGAGAAACCCTGAAAGCATATTCGGATAGATATTGGGAGATGTTCAACGACATGGAGGGCAATTTTGATGCAATGACCCTAGAAACGTTCAAGCTCGGTCTCCCTACCGATCATGGTTTAAGGACATCTTTGTCTGGCAAACCTGTTACTAGCATGCGTCAGCTAATGGATCGCATTGAGAAGTATAAGAGGGTCGAAGAAGACCAGTAACAAGGAAAAGGCAAGGACAAGGTTATCCCCCAGGAGAGGAGGGACTTCAGGTCGGATCGATACCTCAATAACAAACCCAGGAGGGATTTTCCTGTGCAGTCAGGATCAGCCAGTCCTCAGGCGGTCAACACCGTATTCAGAGATCCAGTCCACCAAGTTTTGGAAAAGGTCAGGAACGAGCCATTCTTCAAGTGGCCGAATAAAATGGTAGGGAATCCTGATAGGCGTAATCGCAATCTCTATTACCAGTACCACCAGGACCATGGACACACGACCGAGAACTGCAGAAGTTTGTGGGATCATTTGAATCAGTTGGTCGGTGAAGGTAAATTGAGGCATCTCCTGCATCACTCTAGTGGTCGAGGGGGCCAGATGAATTCAGAGTTCAGGAGGGACGATCCTTTAAAACCCCCTCTGGGAACTATCAACGTTATCTTCGCAGCCCTAGGGAGAACAGGATCCTGGCCATTTAAGGTCATGTCAGTAGATCGGCTGCCTGCGGGGGAGTTTGGCTAAGGTCCGAAGAGATGCAAATCGAATGGTCACCCAGTTTTAGGGTTCTCGGATGCCGACAAGGTGGGGACTGCCCAACCTCATGATGATGCGTTAGTCATAACCCTTAGAATCAGAGGGTACGACGTGAAGCGGGTGCTGGTTGACCAAGGCAGTGCGGCAGAAATTATGTACCCTGACCTCTACAGGGGGCTGAACCTCAAACCCAGTGACCTGACGCCGTACAGCTCCCCATTGATCAGTTTCGAAGGAAGGGCCGTGACCCCTAAGGGCCAAATACGATTACCTGTGCAGACAGGCTCAGAGGTGGTGGAAGTGGATTTCATAGTCATAGACGTCTTTTCGCCCTATACGGCAATTGTAGCCAGACCTTAGCTTCATGCTTTGGGGGCAGTTTCTTCCACCCTGCATCAGAAAATAAAGTATCCTTCCGAAGGCCAGGTTTGTGAAATCCGTGGGGACCAGTCCATGGCTAGACAATGCTTGGTGGCTGCCATTCAACATGAGCCGGAAGCAGAGTCACCAGCGAAAGCCGAGGAGGGCTTATAGCAACGAAAGCTTCGGCTACCGCCCGCTAGAGAGCCGGATAGGGGCACAGGGTGCAAAGATTTAACAAAAGTCATCATTGGGGGTGACCCTGAGAAATTCTTTCGGGTCGGATCCCAGTTACCTTTGCAGGAAAAGGAGAAGTTAGTGCAGATGCTCAAGGAAAACCTCGACGTATTCGCCTGGAACACTTATGAGGCCCCGGGGGTGGATCCGGAATTCATATGTCACTATTTAAAAGTAAATCCTATGGTCACCCCTAAGAAGCAGCCTCCTCGGCGCCCATCTAAAGAACATGCCGAAGTAGTTAGAGAAGAAGTAGCAAAGCTCAAGCAGGCTGGAGCTATTAAAGAGATTTTCTACCCAGAGTGGTTGGCAAATACTGTGGTGGTGAAGAAGAAGAACTGGAAATGGCGAGTATGTGTGGATTTCACTGATTTAAATAGGGCGTGCCCTAAAGATCCATTTCCCATGCCAAAAATCGATCAGCTTGTAGACGCCACTGTCGGGCACCCCCGGATGAGCTTCTTGGATGCGTTTCAAGGCTATCACCAGATACCCTTAGCCCTGGACGATCAGGAGAAGACTGCTTTTGTAACTCCCATTGGTAATTACCATTATAAGGTGATGCCATTCGGCTTAAAAAATGCAGGTTCTACTTACCAAAGGATGATGACGAGGATGTTCGAACCACAGCTAGGAAAAAATATCGAGATTTACATAGACGACATGGTTGTGAAGAGCAAATTAATGGCCGAGCACGTAAAGGATCTAGAAAGTACTTTTGCAGTGCTTAGGAAATACAAGCTGCGCTTGAATGCTTCTAAGTGCTCATTTAGGGTGGGATCAGGCAAGTTCCTAAGATATATGGTGACTCACAGAGGAATTGAGGTCAACCCAGACCAGATAAAGGCCATTAATGAGCTACAAGCTCCTCGGAATCCCAAGGAAGTTCAGAAACTGACAAGGATGACGGCAGCCCTAAATCGATTTATCTCACGGTCAGCAGACAGGTGTCGGCCTTTTTTTTCCTTGATTAATAAATGGAAAGGGTTTGCATGGACAGAAGAGTGTGCTACGGCATTTCAGCAGTTGAAGGATTATTTAGCCCGACCGCCCATTATGTCCAGCCCTGAGCCAGACGAAGTCTTATTTGCGTATATCGCTGTAGCTCCCCATGCGGTAAGCTTGGTGCTGGTCCGAGCAGATGGCGGTGTACAAAAACCAGTTTACTGTGTAAGCAAATCACTGCATGAAGCCGAAATCCGTTATTTGCCCTTAGAAAAGGCTATTCTAGCAGTAGTTCTCGGTACGCGAAAGCTCCCACATTATTTCCAAGCCCATACGGTCATTGTTCTCACCCAACTTCCGCTCAGGGCAATACTCCGAAGTGCGGATTACACTGGAAGAATTGCTAAATGGGGGACAATCCTAGGGGCTTTTGATATCAAGTACATGCCACGCACCTCGATCAAGGGTCAAGTGATTGCTGATTTGGTAGCTGAGTTCACGGAGCCCCAATTAGAAGAGGTAAAGCCGATAACAGACATGGATGAAAAATCAGTTGGCATGATCTCTCAACAAGGCCCTTCCCTTTGGGAGGCGTACGTGGATGGCGCTGCGAATCAAAAAGGTTCTGGAGTGGGGCTAGTGTTGCTATCCCCCGAAGGAATCATTATTGAAAAAGCACTAAGGCTAGGCTTTTCGGCAACAAATAATGAGGCGGAATACGAAGCCCTACTGATGGGGATGAGCATGATCCAAAAGATGGGAGGAAGGGCAGTAAAGCTGTTCTCGGATTCAAGGTTGATTATGGGTCAGGTACAGGGGGAGTTTGAGGCAAAAGATGAAAGAATGCAGGGATACTTGAGCCGAGTTAAACATCTGCAAACGGGGTTCGAATCTTTCAGCCTGGTGCATGTTCCCAGAAGTGGTAACGCGCACGTTGACTCCTTGGCCACTCTAGCCACCTTTTCGGCGCGAGGCTTGCCGAAGGTTATCCTCGTCGAAGACTTGCATCAGCCTACCGACGCAAGAGGAGAAGTAGTCCAAATACATCAAGTCAGAGCTGGACTTAGTTGGATGGACCCTTTAGTTAAATTCCTAAAAGAAGATGTCTTGCCTGAAGAAAAGGGGGAGGCCGACAAAATTCAAAGGAAAGCGACCAGGTTCTGGTTATCCGAAGATCAGAAGCTATACAAACGATCCTATTCAGGACCATATTTGTTGTGCATGTCTCCCGAAGCGGCTGAGCTATTGTTAGAAGAGTTGCATGAAGGAATCTGTGGAAGCCACACCGGGGGAAGGTCTTTGGCTCATCGAGCTCTTACTCAGGGTTATTGGTGGCCCAACATGCAAAAAGAAGCCCTCAATTATGTTAAAAAATGTGATCAGTGCCAGCGATTTGCCCACGCATTCATCAGCCCGGAGGAACTCTTAACCCGCTAACCAGCCCATGGCCTTTTGCCCAGTGGGGCTTGGACATCGTGGGGCCGTTCCCTAAGGCTGCAGGAAACAAGAGATATCTGCTGGTCGGTACTGACTACTTCACCAAGTGGGTTGAAGCAGAACCTCTGGCCAACATCCGAGATGTAGATGTGCAGAAGTTTGTGTGGAAGAGTATAGTTACTCGATTTGGAGTTCCACATAGTCTTATCTCGGACAATGGTCTCCAGTTTGATAGCAAAGCATTTAGGGGTTACTGTAGCGAACTGGGAATCATGAACAAATATTCTACCCCAGCATATCCCCAGGGCAATGGCCAAGCAGAAGCTGTCAACAAGGTCATTGTGAGTGGCCTCAAAAAGAGACTTGACGACGCTAAGGGCAAATGGGTGGAAGAATTGCCACATGTGCTTTGGGCTTACAGAACTACTCCACGCAGGTCTACTGGAGAGACGCCTTTCTCGATGACCTATGGGGCTGAAGCTGTCATACCCCTGGAAACTGGATTCCCAACGTTGAAAACTAGCTCATTCAACCTAACGAGTAACAACGAGCAGCTAGAGAGGAGTTTGGACCTAATCGATGAAAGGAGGGAAAACGCAATGGTCCGATTAGCGCATTACCAGCAAAAGCTCAGACAGGGTTACGACGTCAACGTAAAGTTCAGACCTTTGGAACCTGGTGATCTTGTGTTAAGGAAAGTAGTTGGGACTGCGAAAAATCCAGCTTGGGGAAAATTAGGGCCTAATTGGGAAGGGCCATATCGTATCACTTCAGGGGCTGGCATTGGGGCGTATTTTCTTGAAGACCTGGATGGTCATGTGATACCGCGCCCTTGGAATGTAAATAACCTCAAAAGGTATTATTATTAATCGAATTTTCTTTATAATCAACATAACTACATGTCATATGTACAGTTCTTTTAAGTGCTTAAACTTAAATCCTATCATGCCTGTAGTCCTCGGACCAGATGATTTGGTTTAGTTAACACTCCCGTACAGTTCTTTTAAGTGCTTAAACTTAAATCCTATCATGCCTGTAGTCCTCGGACCAGATGATTTGGGTTAGTTAACACTCCCGTACAGTTCTTTTAAGTGTTTAAACTTAAATCCAATCATGTCTGTAGTCCTCGGACCAGATGATTTGGGTTAGTTAACACTCCCGTACAGTTCTTTTAAGTGTTTAAACTTAAATCCAATCATGCCTGTAGTCCTCGGACCAGATGATTTGGGTTAGTTAACACTCCCTTACAGTTCTTTTATGTGTTTAAACTTAAATCCTATCATGCCTGTAGTCCTCGGATCAGATGATTTGGGTTAGTTAACACTCCCTTACAGTTCTTTTAAGTGTTTAAACTTAAATCCAATCATGCCTGTAGTCCTTGGACCAGATGATTTGGGGACAGTTAACACTTCATCATAGCCACCTTAGTGTCTAAATCTAAATCTGATACAACAGCTGCTGCTGGAATATCGTTCTTTGATAAGCCATGATAGAAATTCCTAAGTATATTCAAACTATCCCTGGCTCATGTTACCCCTTACTAATAGTTCCTCTACATAATATTAAAGCACAAGACATTATAACAAAAGTAAAAGCAAAATTACTTCATTGATTAAAAAAGGAGTAGCTTACAATCTCTGTAAAAAAAATATATATAATAAAAAATAAAAATAAATAAAATAAAATAAAGTAATAATAATAGTAATAATAATCCTATCAGCCTATTCTTTTGCTGGAGGGGTCACATTGTCAGCAGCCTGGCCCATCCGAGCAGCAGCCTCTGGGGCTTGACCCTTGGGCTCAGCAGAAGTCTTCTCTCCCTCCAACCCTTTGCCTTTGTTTTTTTCTGGGACAGCTGGTTTACCCTTATCACCTGGCTGACCAGTCTCTTTGGGGGCATCAAGGGTGGAGGGGGGAGCTTGGCTGACCAAAGCTTGTTCTGAAATCTCGGGAAGCTGTGGAGCAGGAGGATCAGGCCTTGGGAGCTCTCGGATTTCAGGGTCATAATATATGCTCCCAGGTAACCTCAGGGGGGAATCCGAGGGGACCCCAGCAGCATCCAGTGCCTTTTGCCATGTTATATCGCAATAATCGCGACTAACCGAGGCAAATTGCTCAGTAAGCTGCTGCCCGGTCTCATCTACCCCCAACTGATACGCCGCCTTCCTTTCAGCTTCAATTGACTCCTTGGCCAGTTGAGCCTTTTGTTCGGCTGCTAGGGTGCTCTTTTTGGCTTTTTGGAGTTTAGTTCTGAGACCCCTCACTATCTCCCTTTCAGTCTCCAAGTTGATCTCCGTCATATGCAGCTTTTTGCACTGCTCCTCTGCTTGGGTCTCGGCGTTATTTAGGCCGGCTCTGAGGCTGTTCCGTTGATTGGTCATGTCTTTCAGTTGCTCTGACATGCGAACATAATCCTCTTTCAACTGACCCAGAGACTTTTCTACCTCAGATTGAGACTGCGCTGTTGCTTGAGCCTCGAGGTAGGACTTCTTATTCCATTCCTCGGCTACGTAAATTTGCTGAGTGATCTGCATGACAGCATTTTCAACATCGAGTAAAGAAGGGAGGCAAAGTCAATTACGAATAAAACCTAAATTAAGAATGAGTATTTACCATGGCCACGTCCCTCTTGAGGGACAAGAAGAGCTCCTTCTGGTTGAAGCGCTTATAGGAGTCCATGTCATGAGGGAGGAGAAGTGGCTGCTGCAGAGCCTCAGCAACGTACCCTGCTCTTCCCCCATCATAGTTGCGGAGGGAGGTGTCCCAAGGAAAGGGAGCGCCATCCAGCTCCAACCTTGGGGACCAAATGCGAGTTCCCCCTCCTCGGCGGACGTCGGCCACAACCACGTCCTCTCGGCTCTCGGTGGAGGAGGCCCTCCTGCTTCGGTGGTCTCGTACCACCTTTTGTTGTTTATTAGTTTTAGGTGGCACAACCACCTCCCTCTCTTCAGGCTCGTATGACCTCTTCTTCTGCAGGTTTGGTATAGGCTTCAAACCTGAGTCAGAGACCTGGGTAGGCACCGGGGGCAGGGTCACCACCACCTTAGACGTCCCAGCATCCTTGTGCTCGGTCTTTTGGACCCTTTTCTTCATCATACTCCTTAGGTCCATGTCTTCGTCCGACGAGTCTGCAGGGCTGGCGGCGATCAGAACAGGGTGAATACTTGAATGCCTGTCGATCTCTTCCTCGGCGTCCGAGACCTCTACCACTTGTTCTCCCCCTGGAGCTTCCCCCTCGAAATGGAACTGGTCTATTTGCTCCTCAAGTGATGAACTAGAGGATCCAACTCTTTCGCCCTCAACCTTCCAAGACACATCAATACGGTTGAGGCGGCGATCTCCCTGAGTTATCGTGTTGCCCACCGGTTGGAAATCTTTGGGTTTCGCTTTGTACCCTAAGATGAGGGGAGCCGAACGGAGTTGTCCGTCCTCGCTAACGAAGATCTCCAACCGCAATAAAAAGTTCAGCGCAACGACGTTGGTGAGGCTGAGCCGAGGAGTAATGTGCGCTTTATCTGTTACAAATCACAGTAACGTTTGATTAGAAAATTGGAAGCAGCAACACACACAATCAAAAATGGAGCCTAAGCCTACGGTCAGAGTGCCTAAAACTAGTGTCCCACCTGGCTCTCCGTGCTTGGTCGGACAGTGAGGGCCGTTATACCACGCGCCCGAGACGATCACGTAGTCGTCCTTTAGCCCTTTGTTGGACTTGGGGAGGCAGGAAATTAGCCGAACAATGTCGGACCGGGATTTTAAATAGTATCCCGCCCTTTGTTGGCTGTGGAACTCGTACATGTGCACCACGTCGAGCCAAGTGAGTCCCAATCCTAGGTGATGATTAAGGTCTTCAATTGCTCCTAAGATCCTAAACATGTTAGGCGCGCACTGCCAAGGTGTAATCCTATGGTTTCGGAGGTAACTAGTGGTGAAGGGACCTATAGGGATCGTCATTCCTCCCTCCAGGAAAGCAATGAGGGGGATCACCACTTCCCCGGTTTTCCGATTAGTCAGTATTTTCTCGGGAGGACAATACCTCACCCCCACGTTTGGGGGTATGCGGTATGTGGCCCTAAACTTCTCCAACTGGGTAGGACTGTCTACCATGTACTTGAGTTTACCCATCTTTCTTAAACGGAAAAATGAAAACGTGACGTAGAAGACAGCCGAAGAGAAAACAGATGGCTTGGGGCGACGAAAACTTACAAACACGAAGCTAGCGATCAATCTTTGACCTCGTAGAGAGATTCTTGAGGGCTCTGAGAAGGATTGGGGTCAGCGATGGAGAAAGCTCGGAGCGCTTGGATGCCTGTTCTTGTTGGATAGTATGAAAATTGCAAGATAAAGGTGAAATGCTAACCTCTGGGATTTTATATGAGGACGAACGAAGGGGCAGAAGTTATTTCGCCCAAATCCCAAGAAAGAGCCCTGTCCGTTGGATCAGCAGTCCGCCGTTGGATGCAAAGGACAAGATGCCGCCTGAAGTAATTAATGTAGCGCTTTGGGAATACGGAAAACAACTGCAGCAATGATGGAACGCGCACGTCCATATTTACACACGTGCCAGTTTGAATTTTTGTCCGTTCCCAAGCTAATTACCCCGTGGCAAGTCAAAATCCCACTTTTTCTCCTCGGATATGAGAAAAATTGGGATTTTGAGGGGCTATTGTGAGGGGCAAAAGCCCAGACCTGGTAATTGGGCCTGGGGCCCTGTTCTTTATGGCATCCTACGTCCGAAAAGCAAAAGCGGGCTGGGACTGCTCCTGCAAACCTCGGGCCCTAAGATGGCCGAGAAGTACAATCCGAGGAGGTGATTCTTCTTCCGAAGAGATTTTACTCCTCGGATGCGTATAGTACTGGTTAAATGCATGTACGAAGGCCCGAGTGCCCTTCCTGGCAACCTGAGTAACAAAAATAAGTTCTGGGCACTCCGGAGGATGATAAGAAGGAAGAAATATCTAAAGGAAAGGCTGCTCCCACCGTATTTAATGCATTGCAACAGCTTTTCTGGCCGCATTTATGTGGAGAAGACCCCTGAACAGTGAGAGCCCAGCTACCGCCACTCACAAAGAGCTAAAGTGGGTACATGATATGACATGCGCTCAAGAGGTTACCTAGATGAGGAACAGGTGGACGATGGAGATGAAGGAAAAAGGTGCTATATAATAAGGTCAATCCCTGAAAAAGGGAAAAAGAAAAAGGGAAAAAGAGAAAAGGAGAGAGAGAAAGCTTTACTGTAGCTCTGAACGTTGGAATCATTGTTTGTTCAATAAGATGTCTCTTCAGACTTTCATCTAAAGGGCCTCAATCGTTATTTTATGCTATTTCTGCCTCACATAACTTAGCCATCCTTAGTTTAATTCTAATCCAGCCCAGCTCTTTCACCCACTCTCTACAAATTCATTGTGCTGGGTTCGTTAGGCCTCTAACCCATCCTTTTTGGGCTTGGGCTACCAAAACTGACCCTACACTAATTTTTGTGCAAATTAAATGTTATTTGCTATTGGATCAAGAAATTCATATTTTATACACAATTTTAAATATAAAAACTTAAAATTTAGGCATTTGAATGATGGTATGGCTATTAATATCAAATTATCTTAAAATTTTGAAAGCATGTCAAGTATAAGAAGAAAAAAAATAATCCAGTGGGAGATTTGTTAAAAATCACATCTAATAAAAAAAAATTTGAATAGTATAAATGTGTAATATAGTTTAAAATTATACAAGTGTAATTTTAACTAGTGCGAGACAAGCAAAGTTCACTCATGCCCATCACCTCTTTGACATGGAAAAATTTATGCTAGACAAGAAGATTTTGCCAACCCTATATAGAATAAATTGATTTTTTTTTCTTATAAAAAAAATTGATTATTTTTTTCTTAACAGGTTGTTACTAATTAAATATAGTAAAATGCTAAAGCATGTCACAAATTTTAGTGCAAAATACTTAGAAACCAATCCGGAATAAATGTGATTGATTATTAACGACACTTTAACAATATAATAAATTCCCATAAAAAAAATATGATAAATTAATTTTAAATTAATTCCTTGTGAATTGATAACAATCAGTTTAAATGTTTAATTGCTTTATATTTAATTGAACAAACCAATTTTGTAAAATCTATGTAATCAAATTTGCAATATTTCTAATATTAAAAATAAGAGTGATAAAAATTAAAAAAAAATAAGCTAACTGTAGTTGATTTTTATCTCCTTACTAAACAAATCAGTTGCTTAAAAGCCTTATAGCAAATAACATATTTGTAATAATAATAATAATAATAACAACAAACAATTTATTTTATGGTGTTTTAAGTTTTAGCTTTTAAGTGCCAAGATAGGTTAAGCTTAAAGCCTTAAACAACAATACTTCAAGGAGACGTATTTTTAAGGATTAAAATTGTAAAAAAAATCAAAATTATAATTGTATTTTTTTTATTTTTTTATAATAGGTAACTATTAATTTTGATATTAATGCAATTGACTTCTTGGGTGTAATTTGTAGGGAACAATCAAGGTTAAATTCTAAATGTAAGATATAATCTTATCTAGATGCTATAATAAAAGAGCCGTCTTAGCTCAGCCGGTAGAGCGCATGGCTTTTAACCATGTGGTCGTGGGTTCGATTCCCACAGACGGCGATCTCTATAAATAGTGTAATTCTATTTGGTATTTTTTTAATTGTTTTGTCCCAAAAAAACACTATTTTCCGTAAATAAATAAAACACTATCTTTTCCTTCTTTGATAACTTAAAAATATTAATCATTTTAAATCTAAATTCCTTTTTAAAGTTGTTTAAGCTTTATTATTATGATGATTAATAACTCATAAGTTTCTTGTTTTTTGGCTGAATAACTTCAACATTGGTATTTGAAGAAAAAGAAATTAAAAACTCAAGCGTTTGATATACCCCCTAAGGTTGTGATGGATTTTTAATTGTATATATGCTAATTTAATAAAAATATTTCTTATGTTTTTTTTCTTGGATAAAAATTCAATAAAAATATCTAACTGTTAAAGTAATAGGTTTAACTTACCTCCACTACTTTTTTAACTAGAGAACTCTTTTTGTTTTAAATACACAATGACAAGTGATAGTGAATTTTAATCTCCACATTTTATTTAGTTAGTAGATGATATGACAGTTTTTTGTTTAAACAAAAAGAGATTCCATTTAAAAAAGTACTGAAAATAAGTCAAGCTCATAAATAATTTTGTCCATTTGGCATCAGTTGTTAGCATTAGCAAATTGAAGGGGAGAAATTCGTGTGTTTTTGTGCAAATTGACAGATCGATTTGGGTTCTATTTTGCACTGTTAAAGGAAATTTTGTTGGTGAAAATTTATTTTTTAAATTATATTTGTGGAAATTAAATGATGGGTGAGTATCTTTGTCAATGGTGCAAAATTCCTTTTTTCCCATTACGTTCACGGTGATAGTATTGCTGGGGTTGCATTTGAGCACATTTAATGTGAATATCCTTTAAGACCTCTCTACAAGAAGCTGGTAATGAAGCTAGTGTTTTCAAATAGCTGAAATTTAGGCCCCAAAGAATTACCCTAACATTTTGTTAGAAATAGAACTTATAAGATTAATGTAGATTTGTATTTCTAAAAGGGTTCCCTAAATCAAATTCCTGGCTCCATCCCTAGTTTTTAACTTGAACCTATTAGGCTACTACAAGCTGAGAATGGGCTTGTTAAACCAAATTTGGCAAAACTTTCAATGTGGAGAAGCAGCATGCTGAGAAAAACTGCAGCAGTGAGGCTGAATGTTTAATACCAGTAGACAAATTACCATCCGTACTTTATATATCCAATATTGGAAGTATCCCCTCAATAGACAAATTTTCATTCATGGAAAGATAAGGATCCTCAAGGCTATTTGTCATTGTGAGAGTGCCTGTTCATTCTTATGTTCTCTACTTATCTGCCATTAACAGTTAGTCATAAATTTACGTGGAATGTTAGCTTATTACAAGGTGATATGCTAGAGAAATATTTCAACATTAATTTTCAAGTAATATGGAACATGTCATGAAAGTTTTCCAGACTCCCTGGAATGAGATTATAGTTGGATATTAGGTAAGTTTTGTTTTCCCTAGTTGCTCTGTGATTTCTTTTCGACTTCTGTCTTTTAGATCCCTATCAGCTTGACTTCCAGCAAACTTCTCCCGGAAAAATTCCACATCCTCGTCTTTCTGTACCATTGAAGATAAATTACAATATAAACATTTAGAAAAGCAAACAGATTGGGGAAAAATAATTATTGAAGGTGGGAGTAAAAGAATAAAACATGTACCAACTCCTTAAACAAAGGTTCTGGTGTCCCAATTTTATGACCAGCAGGTAGACTTTCCCAAGGTTTTTTCGCCCTATCAAGATCTCCAGTCTCATCACAAAGTGAAATTTTTTCAGGAGGCAAATTAAGCTGCTTTAGTACCTTCAGCGTTGGAAAAAGCAGAATCGGTCAGTGGTTGACAACCATTTGGAAGATACCTCTTACTCTTAAGCTAACAATGTATTAAGTGCAGGATGTGAAGCATACCTTGATAGAAAATGATGGCATGAAAGGTTCTAACAAACACGAGAGAAGATAAACCAGCCCCACTGAAGTTCTCACAACAAGAGAGCAGGAAGCTTGGTCTTGCTTGTAAAGTTTCCAGAATTGGCTCTCCTATATATTAAGAAAATTTGATGAATAAGCAGTAGTTGAAAATAGAGTGAACAATCAATAAAATATAACTTTTAAGTTTTAATGAGCTTACTTGCAGATATGCATTCCCCTCACTAGAGATGCTCATTGCAATTTTTAATGCCTGCTTTAGTTTAACCTGTCATATGAAACATGGAGTCCGTTTGGATAACACTTATTGTTGCTGAAAGTTGCTAAAAACTGATTGTTGCTGAAAACACTGTAGCAAAATAATTTTTAAATGTGTAAATAGTATCGTGGGACCCACTTTTAATATTAAATATTGCGTGAACAGTGCATGAACAATGCACGCACAGTACACGCACAGTGTTTTTTGTCTCCTAAAAGTCAATAAGTCCGGCTGCTAAAAAATAAAACAAAATAAAAAAAAAAAAAAACCTGAAAACGCAACTTTACTTTGAGTGAAAAGTAGTGCAATCCAAACCCACACATGGATAGTTCCCCCTTCTTGGTAAAATAATGCATAGAGGATACTTAAGTCTGAATTATAGAAAATTATTATGCATAAAGATTAAATTACCCAAAACTATATTTAATCACCTTTTCCATTGCTTCTAAATATTGCTCCACATAATTACCAATTTTTTCTGACAATGTTTTTGTCAAGAGATTTGATTCCACCCCTGGAGCATCAGGAATGACAGATCCATATCCTAGTCCTGCAAAAATTAATTCTCACTAAAAAGATGTAGGAACATATGACATGGGGAGGGAAAGAAAGTAACCAATAAGTGACTGCCTGAAGTTTCAGTTGCACAAGTGAACACATGTAACCCAAACTTTCAATCATCATATGACAATCCAAAAGGTCGTAAGTTATAAAAAATGGACGCTAAGACATGAGTTTAAGATAATAAGGTGGTCTACTCTGAGATGATATACTATTCACTGCACTTTTAGGCCATATTTTCAGAAATCATGCCACAATTACTAGATATGTAGAAACATATCCTATGACTTCAACAGTACAAAATATAAATAAAATTATTATGCAAGTAGTTTTTTCATAAATTAATAGCCCATGTCATTGAAGTTATTGATAACAATTCTAGTTATGATTTAAATCCTTGATCAATTACAGAAAATCTTGTTTAATAATACTGGACCAGATATGACATATTTAAGTATATATGATTATATTATTCTGTGAAGTTCCTGGGAATCCAAATATTTATATTGTCCAATACGTAAGAATATTTATGGAGACAAGGTACATCTCTGTTTCTTTTGCAACAAAGAACAGTAAAGTAGAAAGCAAGACGGCTTTATCATATTAGCTAATACAGATGAGAGCTTAATTGTTAATTGCACAGTACCATGATCTGCCATCTCCAATTACATTCAACCCATGTAGTTTTTCTCTTTTAGGAAAGTGATATCCACAACTTGATAATTGTTCTTTTTAGCACTAGAAGGATTAAAGTCATGTTCATATATTTCCAGAATGCAAAGATTTTAGGGTACCGAAATATGGCTAAAAATAAATCCGAAGACTGGGTGTTTTAGTCATTTATTTTTCAAAGAAAATTCCAATTTGAGAGAGCAGCACTATAAGGATTTGATGTCTGCAAGCAGCTTACTGACCTGGAGGTTTGGCAATGAAACTCAATACTCGGTTAATGAAATTGCCCAAATTATTCAGTAACTCAGTATTTAGTTTTGCTTGCAAGTCTGCCCATGTAAACAACGTGTCTGAGACCTAATGGGAAAAAACTGCATTAGAACTTGCAAGTAGAGTGCAGCAATCAAGAATCACCAGAAGCCTCATCAACAGAACTTACCTCTGGCCTGTTAGTCAGCAAGTAGTATCGCCACACTTCTGAGGGAATGTTAGTATCTTTGACATCATTGCCAAAAACTCCTATACCCTTGCTTTTGGAGAACTTTCCTGCAACATTTATAATAAAACCAACAGTAGTGATGATGATAATGATATAAAGAGAGCTTAAAAATAAATAATTAAAGCATCAAATACCCAATCAACGTAAGGTGTGACATATGACAAGTTGACAACCACTTCAGGTGGCTAAAGTATACCTGCTTCATAGTTTAAATACTCTGTAACACTAATGCTCTTCATCAATGTCCAGTTTTCTCCAGTTCCAAGGAGTGCAGATGGAAACATCACCTGGAATGAGATTATAAAAAGCAAATAAGCAGTTGGCAGGAAAAATCTGACTCTTATTGATATAGTGAAATAATGCTTTAACTAACCCGGGTAAGTTTTAACTTCAAAAACCTTTTTTTGATAATTCAATAGTTAAGAGAGGGAGATTTGAACTCAAGATGTCTTTGTTGTAAACACAAGGAGGTGTTAGTTGAGCTAAAAGGCTTTTGGAACTAACTTCAAAAATTAACATTTCAAAGGTCTAATAATGATATCTCAACTCCCAATTTTATGAAGAAAGGGACAAAAGGGGACCTGATTGATTGATACTAGAGGATGGTGGCATGCAGTACATCCATGCTGGTGGTTGCCAATGCATGAAAATATAATGTTTACCTTAATAAACTTGGAACACCAGATTATATACTGGATTGGCCTTTTCAGATATCATTTGAAACAATAGTTTCCTCTAAGGAGAGACCAAAATTAATATGTAAAAAAACACTATTGCACTCAAGTAATAGTAGCCTTGCACAAAACCAAGATTGAGCCAGGCTTAGCTGAAATTGACTAACTCAATAACTTGATAGTCATAAACATACAAGAATGTGTGCACTATATTATATAATAATATCAGGTATATGTATATGTATATTGATTAGATGAGGTGCATCAAATAGTGTTGCATTGATGTGTGTGTGTCTATGTATATTGTATGAATAGTTGGTAGGAAATAAAAATACCCACTACATGTGTACACCTGGAGCAATAGAAAACAGTAAAAGGAAAACAACAACAAAAAAATACTGAAAAATACAAAGCTAACAAAATCTCAGAGAATTCAGAAAGTCGACTCCCTCAACAGAAAATGCCATAGATGAAGATATCATCCTTGATAGAACGAGTTCTTGCATCCCTTTTTTAAGCTAAAACATGGAAGACAAGCTGTTGTAAATTAACAAATATAAATCTAAGATTATATGTGATTAAAAATTCTTACAGTATGGAATGGCACATTGTCCTTGCCCATGAACTGATACAGCTCTACATTTTCAGGGTTCTTCCACCACATCTCCCAATCAGGTGTGTAGCATGCAGTGATTGAGACATAACCAATAGGTGCATCAAACCATACGTAGAAAACCTTAGCATCACGAAATTGGAGGGATCATGATCAATCAGTGAAAGCAAAAGGATTACTTGCCAAAACTACTACAGGCAAAAAGACCGGAAGTCAACCTGTAAACTTCTTTAGGACTACTACAAAAAGGAACTTCTCCACTTCAAGAGAAATGGTAAATCCCCAAAATCAAGAGAAATGGCAAATTTCTAAAAAACATGAAAAATTACTAGCTAACCTTATCCTTAAATTTTTCATGTGGAACAGGAACCCCCCACTTAAGATCCCTAGTAATACAGCGGGGTTTTAATCCTCCTTTAAGCCATCCATGAGTAGCTTGAATAGCATTCTGGCTCCAAGATCCTGCAACTGACATGTCATTGATATATACCTCCAATTTATCCTTCAGCAGTGGGAGCTCTAGAAATAAATGGTTCGTATCACGAATTTGGGGAGTTTTCCGACATACCTGTTAATTATAACTTAAGTATAAACTAGGGAAAATATTCAAAAAGAAAGCAGAACTTAAGAGAAAGTAGAGGCACACATACCTTACATCTTGGATCTTTAAGTTCAGTTGTATTTAGAAGCTCACCACACTTTTCACATTGGTCCCCACGTGCAGAATCATAATTACAAGTTGGAAATGGACAGGTGCCTTCCACAAATCGATCAGCCAAGAAACGATCGCATGTGTCACAATAAAGCTGAATTGTTGTAGAATTAAAATTCATTATTGAGTAAATAATGCTGCAAGTTTGCAGTATTCAACAAAAAAAGAAGAAGAAAAAAGAACAGTGGCTAAGGAAGAAAAGAATCACTTTTACAAGCACATCAAACCATTATGGTAACTTTGTACCTGTTGTATCATGTTTTCAGAAAGCCAATTGTTCTCCATCAGTTTCTTGAATATTGATTGGCAGATATCAGTTTGTTGAGGAGTTGATGTGCGCCCGAATTCATCAAAACTTATGTTAAACCAATTGTAAACTTCCTTATGAATTGCGTGATATCTACATTGCAATTAAAAGTTGAAATTTCTCTGAGATACAACTTTTTGTTAGAGTTATGATTATATGATCAAATTCACCATTCCTAACAACTTAAGCTTTTGAGAAAATTAGTAATTTATCACTTATAGCCATCTTATTGAAGTCATTAACCAAGGCAAAGGTTTTTAAGAGAAATAGGGGAATGCCAACAATATCAATGCACAGAGACTCTATTGGTCCGTTTGGATTGAGGGGGAGTAGAGTAGAGTTGGCCAAAAATTGGCCTAATTTTTAGGCAACTCTACTCTACTCCCCCTTGCTCCCCCCCCCCCCCCCCCCCTCCCCCCCTTCTCAATCCAAACAAGGCCTATAGGAAGAATATAGTAATTAAAATGAATTGTAACAGAGGCGTGAAAAGCAACTCAGTAACATATCCAAAAACTTAAGGTGAAAGTAAAACATTCTGCCCTGCATTTCTCACCAGTCACCATACTTATCACCAAAAATAAAAGGACAAAAGAAAACATAACAGATTTTATATATCATCATACAAAGTTTCCTCTTTATGACCTTGCACTAGAAAGTGACCATCAGTGAATGAGTTAGATATTCTATTTCTAGATATGCAGATCAAAAGGAAACCTTCAATAACCAAAACATCAATTGAAATCATAAAATATGCTCTGCCACAATGAACAATTTACTTGTCACAAATCTGCTTTGGGGTACAATTCTCCTCCAAAGCTTTTGTCTCTGTTGTTGTTCCATATTCATCAGTTCCACATACGTAAATCACATTATAGCTGCGAAGACGGCAATATCTAGCAAAAACATCAGCACTTAAAACACCTGTACCATGTGTATCAAAATTAGCTATGAAGACAGTGATTGGACATTCAACAACAAAGATAAATCAAGCAATGTTATGCACATACTAAATACTAAGAATGTGAAGAAAAATTAAAGGGAAGATATATTTTACCCCCTCATGATTAGCACCATAAAACAAATATCTCGCAATAATTTAGTTCATAGTACTTAACCCCTATTCATCATTTCTAAAATGTAAAATTCAAAAACATATACTACACATAGCCTCCTATTAAATCAAAAAATGCTATGTCACTAAACATTTTTACACCTTTTCTCGCTGTATCACTTTTTCATTCATAACAAATAACTAAAAGACAATAAATCATTAGTGAATTTTTTTTTCCCATTCAAAAAGGAGATATCTGATTTGGCTATACAATTAATTTGTGAGATTAACAACGAATTTGGTATAAATTATGTTATGAATACAAATTCTCTATCCCACTTCTAGTATACCACTCTATGCTCCACTAATCTAATTGCAATATATCATGAGTGTGTGCGTGCGTGTTTTTTTTTCCACTTTAAACTTTGTAGGAGGAAAAAAAGACGTGCTTAGTAGAACATAAAATGTTAACGCTCATAGTGGGACAGAATTTTATTCATATGTTGCAAACTAAATTTAGATATTGCAAGCTAAAAGAGGAAAAAAAAATTGTACTCCAACCTCCCCCCACCCCACTATATTGTAAAGGGTACAGAAATTTGAAAATCTATAATTGAATTCTGTGTTGTGCTCCAATTATGGTACGTACACTCACAGACAATACAGGTATGTGAAGATCATGGAATAAAAATCATATATCTCATTCTTAGTGTGCCAATTTATGTTCCACCAATTGCAACACGCCGTGTATATGATTTTTTTTTTTTTTTTTTTTTTCCATTTTAAACCTAAGTTACTCCATGACCAAAAAAAAAAACAGTGACATGTGGTAACCTGCAATTGGTTGAGCATGAAGTGAAACACTGATAAAGAAGATTTTTAGTCAAATATCATGGCATGTAAATTTAGTTCCACAAAAAAAATTTAAAAAAAAAAAGAGAGAGAGACCCTAAAACTAGAGAATATGAATACAAATACCAGTCTATGTTCTACTAATCTGACATGTATTAATTTTACTTTCCTTCTAAAGTAACCGAAGTTTAAGTCTTTAAGATGAAAAAAAAAATTAATACATGACAAGTTATGATTGGCAAAATATAAAGCCAATCATACCTGCTTACATAGACAAAATTATTACAAGAAAAGAAAAGAGTAAAACGAAGCAGACAGAAATAAAAGAGGAAAAAAATAAAATAAAAAAGAGAGTAGTGGTACATAGTACATACTGCCAATGATGTTTCCGAGATGAGGAACGTTGTTAACGTAAGGCAAGGCGCTTGTGATGAGTATGTTCCTCTTTCCTGCTATCGGTACCTTCTTCCCGGTTTCAACTTTTTCGTCCTTTTCGTCTCCCATGCTTTCTTTTCTTCTGGGTCTGTCTCAGACAGAGTCTCAGTCTTTGTGGGATTTTTTTCTTTTTTGGGTTAGTTTAGAAAGAGAGAAATAGTGCTAAGCAGAGAGGGTCAAGCAAAAACCACAAGTGTACCTGCTTCTGAGAGAGACTTTATATCAACCAACAAAAGCGTGTCTTCCAAGAAATTGTTGATTTGGGAAACTGATTTAAACAACAGTACCTAATATTTCGTTTACTTTCTGTTTTTTTTTTTTTTTTTTTTTTTTTTTCTATCCATATATGGGCAAGTGGCAACTTTAGTGAAAGCAAATAAAATACTAAAATTTTTTAAAGCAGCTACAAAAATAAGATTCCAATTCTTCCCCTAAAAATTATGAGCAACATTCTTCCGAGTAATTCCTTGCCAACTTACTTTTTATTTTTATTATTATTATTGTGGATAAAGCCAACTTACTTCTTTTTCTTTGTTGATAAGAAGCCAACTTACTTTAGTTGAGGGAATATTGTTGTGATGGTCTTTAATGAAAGTGTATAATAGCTTTTAGACATAGTGACTAGGACAATTTATTCATTAAAAAAAAAAAGTCAATTCTTGAACATTAAAATACAATTAATAGTACTCAATCCTTTGGATAAGTTTGGGGTTTGAGATTAGGAAATTGCACCGGATGCAATAGTATTGGGTGGTTGAAATTGAGAGTGGAAAAAAATAACTTTTAATTTTAAGCATTGAGTAAAATAAAGTAAAAAATAGTTAAAAAAGTGAGTGTGATAAAAAATTTTGTGAGAGAAGAGAGGGTAATTGCATGGTGCACCAAATCTCAATCCCAAATTTAGCTACAACTAATTTGTAACCACAATTCCCACTAAAAAAATTAACACGACTATTTATTTTAAAATCTAATTGTTAAATCACATGTTCTTTATTTTTTAACATACATGTCAAATTTTGTTTCAATCGAATGTTATTTATTATTCGATTTATAAACTTATTTTCTATACATAATTTTAAACTACAAGAACTTAAAATTCATACATTTAATTAATAATATAATTATTAACCTTTGATCAATGGCATAACTATATTAATCTTTGATCTTCTGAAAACTTTATACTAATACCAAGAACTCCCAATAATAAAAAAACGGAATTTCTCATAGTGTACAAACTACTAAATAAACTATGTAGCATAAATTTTTCTAAATAAAAAATTTAGAAGTGCTTCTAGTTAAATCATTGTGTGTGTGTATATATATATATAATTAATTTTAGGCGAAAAACACATTTTAGTCCCTACATTTTCAGGCGATTCTCATTTTAGTCCCTATCTTGAAAAACGGTTCCCATTTTGGTCCCTGCCGTTACATCATAAACGGATATTGCTGACGTGGCAAACGGCATTGATAAATAATAATAAACTAATGTCCACGTGGCATAAATTAATAATATACAAAAAAATTTGGCATTGAAAAATGCCACGTCAGCATCTAAATTTAAAAAATTAATTTATTAATTTTAACTAAATAAAAAGTTAAAAACTAAGAATTAAAAACTAAAAATTAAAAATCCCCAAATTTTTTTCCCTGGGGTTTACGGTTTTTACTTAATTGGAAAATGGAAGGGAACAAAGATGACGCTTTGAAATGCTTGAGAATCAGTAAACAAGCTATGGAAGTTGGAGATCGAAGCCAAGCCTTGAAATTCATCTCCAAAGCTCGTCGTCTCGATCCCACTCTTCCGATCTATGATCTCTTATCGGAGATTGAGAAAGAATCCAATGGGCCCGGGGATCCACAACCTCAAGGTTCCTTCGGGTCCACTAATAACGGCACATCGGAGCCATTGAAACCGTCCGATCAGCCATCGGTCCGCCACCAAGGTCCGTCTTCATCATCGGCGTCCGCGTCGGCCTCGTACACGGAGGAAAAAATCGCGATCGTGAGGCAGATTAAGAAGAAGAAAGACTACTACGAGATTTTGGGGGTGGAGAAGAGTTGCACGGTCGAGGATGTGCAAAAAGCGTATCGGAAGCTAATTTCGAAGCAGAGGAAATATTTGGGCCGTCGACCATGCCTCCGCATCGCCTGAGATTGTGGGTTTGTGTTCTTTTCGATGTAGAGGAGATAGCTTTGTTTTTTCTTTTAATTTCTGGGTTTGTGTTCTGATCTGAGATTGTGTTCTTGGGTTTGTGTTCTTTTCGATGCAGAGGAGATTTTTTTTTTTTTTTTTTTTAATTTTTGGGTTTGTGTTCTTGATCTGAGATTGTATTCTTGGGATTGTGTTCTTTTCGATGCGGAGGAGATACCTTTGTTTTTTTTTAATTTCTGGATTTGTGTTCTTGATCTGAGGTTGTGTTCTTGGGTTTGTGTTCTTTTCGACGCAGAGGAGATATTTTTGTTTTGTTTTTTTTTTAATTTCTGGGTTTGTGTTCTTGGATTTGTTCTTGTTGTTCTTGTTTAAGACATGTTTAGATCCCAATTTATATAATTTTTAGTTTTTAATTCTGTTTATAATTTTTTTTATTTAGTTAAAATTAATAAATTAATTTTTTAAATTTAGATGCTGACGTGGCATTTTTTAATGCCAAAAAATATTTGTTTATTATTAATTTATGCCACGTGGACATTAGTTTATTATTATTTATCAATGTCGTTTGCCACGTCAGCAATATCCATTTATGATGTAACGGCAGGGACCAAAATGGGAACCGTTTTTCAGGATAGGGACTAAAAGCGGTAAAAATAAAATATAGGGACTAAAATGAGAATCACCTAAAAATGTAGGGACTAAAATGTGCTTTTCGCCTTAATTTTAAATACAAAATGCCAATTTTGCTAAAAATTAAAAAATATATATTAATCAAAGCATCCTACCATACCCGTGCTACCTAAAATTTTGTAACTTTTGTTAGTTACTCGTAGTGATTGGGGAAGAAATAGTAAATAGTAAATACTAACTTCACAAGCACTTTTTTATTTTTTTGGGAGCCCCCTTCACAAGCACTTAAGAAAAGTTTGGATATCCCTTTTGTTATAAAAATAAAAACTCCAAGCTTTAGTTGGCTAAGAGAAAACTTTTTTTTTCTCTCTTTTTTATGTTGGTCCTTTCTCTTCACTCGACTTCTTGCTTATAAAGAAGAGTGATGTTACAAATTTTTTTTTATAGATATGATTGAATTTTAAATTAATGGCATTTGCTCTATATGATTGTTTTTATCATCATACCAAAATACCAATTGGTTTATGGTATAAGCAGTGATCAAACTTCAAATTTTTTATTTGACAACAAATAAAGACTAGTTTTTTTTTTTTTTTTTTAAAGAAACAAACACACACGCACACAAGGGAAAGAGAAAGAAGTTTTAACACAAAAACACACCATAAACTCCACTCAAAAGTTATGGTATTAACTGGAACCTACAATAATGTTAGAAATCTAAACCTTACATATTGATGTGTTGACTTTTAAACAAATAAAAAGTAGTTAAAATTATTTATTATATTATCGACATTGCACTAAGAATATTAATTATCATGTTCATTCATACTTTTTTTTTTTTTGGGTAATAAATCCTTTGTAGAAATTATGTTGAGTACAACGGAGTACAAACTTTACTAAATAAAGTTTTACTAAACTAGTTATCTAAATTAATATATCAACTTTTAAATGCAAAGTAATTTGATGAATATTGTAATTTTTATTACATGAATTTTACAAATTGATGTGTCATTGATTACTAAAACACATTTCAAATATTCATTTATTAGGTGTTTCACTAATCACACTTTCAAAAAAAAAAAATCTATCAATCATATATATTATCACATTAATTTATAAGTTTGATGGAGTAAAAATTGCAACACTTTTAACATTTTCCTTGTTTCTAAAAAAAAAAAAACATTTTCCTTATACACCAAAAAAAAAAATGTAAAAATGATTTATTATACACTATACACTCGGTGTGAAATTAATAATATTAATGGTGATATTAATTTATCATTTCTTTTTTTTTTGAGAAAATTAATTTATCATTTCTAATAATTAAAAATGATAGTATTTATAATGTGATGATACTATTCATAGTTTTAAACAGGAAACAAGTTAGCCGCCTCGCTTTTCTCTAGTTGCGCAAGTTGTCTTGTGGCCGAAAACACAACTCACTGAGAATAAAAAAGTATAACCGGTTATATATGCGATGGGTCATGGCCCTTTTTTTCTTTTTTTTTTTGTTGTTGTTGTTGTTGTGGAGAATCAGGTTCATGAGTGGCGTAGGGTTGCTTCCATAAAGATTGTTCTAAAATGATAGAAAAGAAAAGATAAGTGCACATCATTATCTTCCTAATGGAGTCCAAGCATGTACAAAAAGCATCAACTTGCACTTAATGCTTCAATATTGCTGGTCCATATTAATTATAAAAAAAAAAGTATAATTATAACTAGGGGTGTCCAGACCCGACCCATACCCGCCGGACCGACCAAACTGCCTGATCTCCAACCGAGTTCAGCTCGAACCGACGCTTTTGTAGGTTGGTTACAGGTTTTCGCGCCCAAGACCTGACGCCGGCAGGTTGAGTGGCGGGTTTTCTTCTTCAAAACCCGAGCCACCCGACCCGATCGACGTTATATACAAATTCGGCCAACTCCAGCCAGATCAAGCTTAGATTCGAGGAGATCTGGCAAGATCTCAAGCGTATTTGATAAGATCGAGCTTAGATTTGAAGAGATCCGGCAATATAAAGCTTAGATTCGAAGAGATTCGGCGATATGAAGCTTAGATTCGAAGAGATCCGGTGAGATCAAGCTTAGATTCGAGGAGATCCGGCCAAATTTCAGCAATTTTTAGCGAAAAAAAATGCAGAATCCGGCGAATTTTTCCAGAATCCGACGAATTTTCTAGATTATGGCGATGCTTTTTTTTTTTTTTTCCAGATTTCAATGCTTTCTTTATTCCGGCAACTGACCCGGCCCGACCGACGCTCACCTTCACCGGAAATCGAACCGACCGATTTTTCTGACAGTTGGTTTCGGGTTCCTCCGCCCCTTCACCCGACGCCGGGGGGTCGAGTCCGAGTTGGGTCCAAAACCAACTCGGCCCAACCCGTGGACAACCTTAATTATAACTTTTTTAGGAAGTAATTTATAATGCTATTGGTATAAAATTTATTGTAAATTATTGGATATATTCTAATAATTACTTTTGTGATTAACAAAAAGAAATAATATACAGATCTAAATATAAGCAAAAACACAAATAGATGTGATAGGCAAAAGCAATAAATAGATACTGTATATATAAGAAGAAATCTGCAAACAATTAAAAACTCACATACCAAATGCGTGAAGATTGAATGAATCAGATCAAGTCTTGTGTTTGACATAATCTCCTTAAAGCAGATTTCGCCCCTTACACAATCTGTGGGGTTTTGAGACTCACTGACATCTGCTTCCCAGGATAAAATGATTTATAGCACGGAGAAGAAGCACACAAGATCCATGCTCCGTGAACTATTCTATCTCTCTTTCTCTCTCTTTGGCTCAAATGAATGCACAAAAATATTCTCTCTAAGAGAGTTTCTCTAAAAATTGTTTTTCATGAATAAAGGATTATCAAATTATACGTAACTTAAAACAGAAACACTGTTTTAGAGATAACTGCTGTATACAGACTTATTGACTCAAAAAATAAAATAATAAAATATTATTATTAATTGGATAAGTGGGCTCAGTCCATACATGCCTAAAACTCAACCCAATATCCAGCCCAAAACTTATATCCTCTATTATTTCCAATGTGGGACTTAAGGATTTTCACCACTTTAATATCATGTTCAAGTGGTCACATTAGGAATCAATTTCTTATTCACTCTATACTATTTTTCCAACAATCCCCCACATGAATGGAAATTGATAAAACACACTGCAAATGATGATGCAGACACAGAGAGAGTAGAAGAAAAGTTACTATATCGGGAGAAGTAGCTTTTGGCTTTGAACTTTCCTTTGTGAAAGACTATTGGATATACTGGCTAACCAGTGAACATGATGTCTTGAACTGTTCAACCGTTTGTGTATACCAAGACAATAGAATTCACGCAGCTCCTTTTCGAATATATTTCGTTCATATAATTGTGTTCATTTCGGCCATGGAAGCGGCCCACTTCACATTCACATAGGTGACTCTTATTAAGAGTATCCTGCTATACCCCACTTGGTTTTTCAAGATATAAGAATCATTAAAAGCAAAACTTACCCTAAACATCGCTTACATGCATCACTATTTCATCATAGAAACGTGTGGGAGATGTTATCTCTATAGTGATAAAACTAGTCTCCATGATTCGGTTGTCCCTTTGAACCTAGATCTTGGGATCTCTAGTCAGCTAGGTTGGGTTGCCATCCCGAAGACTTTTATGTCATAAGCTTTAACCCCATTCCCCTCGATGAGCAGTTTACTTGCTCACTACTCAACCTTTGGTTAACGGATCCACATTGGCATATCCTCCAGGGAATGACGAAACCACTCTGCTTCTTCTCCTACTTTGTCCAATGCGATAAATTTTGATTCCATTGTGGATCTAGCAATGCATGTTTGTTTAGAAGACTTCCAAGATGCTGCTGCACCACCAAGTGTAAAGACATATCCACTTGTGGATTTGGTGTCTTTGTGTCGGATATCCAATTAGCATTACTATACCCTTCTAATACAATTGGATACCGAGTGTAGTGCAACCCATATTTTAGGGTGTATTTCAGATACCTCAAAACCCTAACTAATGCCTTTCAGTAGTCTTCCCCTGGATTACTAGTGTATCTACTCAACTTGCTGATAGAATATGTTATGTTCGATCTAGTGCAGTTCACTATATATATAAGACTGCCCATTATTCTCGAATACGCCAATTGAGATATTCCTTGCCCTTTATTCTTAGTTAGATGTAAATTTACATCTATAGGTGTTCTCACTGGACTGTCATAATATTTTTTGAATTTCTCAAGAACTTTCTTAACATAATGTGATTGAGATAAGACAAGTCAATCAGATTTTCTAGAAATCTTCATTCCTAGTATCACATCTGCAATACCTAAATCCTTCATGTCGAACTTACTAGTCAACATTCTCTTGGTAGCTTTAATGATATCATTATTGCTACCTATAATGAGCATATCATCAACATACAGACACACAATGACATAGTCATTTGCGGTATCTTTAATATACACACATTTGTCACACTCATTGATTCTAAACCCATTTGAAATCATTGCATTGTCAAATTTCTCATGCCACTGCTTTGGAGCTTGTTTTAATCCATAAAGAGATTTAACAAGCTTGCACACTTTCTTTTCTTGACCAGGAACAATGAACCCCTCAGGTTATTCCATATAAATCTCCTCATTTAATTCACCATTTAAGAATGTAGTTTTTACATCCGTTTGATGTATCTCAAGGTTATGCAACGCTGCAATAGCTATCAACATCCGAATGGATGTTATTCTTGTAACAGGTGAATATGTGTCAAAATAATCCACACCTTCCTTTTGTTTGTAACCCTTAACAACAAGTCTTGCCTTGTACTTGTTAATAGATCCATCAGCTTTCAGTTTTCTCTTGAATATCCATTTATATCCTAGAGGTTTACAACCTGGTGGAAGATCCACTAGTTCCTATGTATGATTTTGTAAGATGGATTCAATCTCACTATTGATAACTTCTTTCCAAAAAGGCGCCTCAGGTGTAGAAATAGCTTCCTTGAAGCTTTGAGGTTCATCTTCTAACATATAAGTTAGAAAATTCGGACCAAACGATTTTGACGTTTTAGCCCTTTTACTACGTCTAAGCTCAACCTCATTCCTCTCTTTCATCAACTCTTGATCATGAGATGTACTAGACATAGACTCAAAGTTTCTCTTATGAGAATTTGATTCTTGTGTGGATTTGTAAGGAAATATCTCTTCAAAGAATGACGCATTCCTGGATTCAATAATAGTATTGGCATGCAGGTCAGAAATGTTAGACTTATAAATTAAAATTCGATATGCAGTATTGTTATGAGCATAACCGATGAAAACACAATCAATGGTTTTTGGTCCTATCTTTATCCTTTTAGGAATAGGAACCACCATTTTTGCCAAACACCCTCGCACCTTTAAGAATTTATGGGAAGGTATTCTATCTTTCCATAATTCATAGGATGTTTTATTGGTTTTCTTTTTAGGCAATTTATCAAGAATATAATTGGTAGAAAGAATAGCTTCCCCCCACAAGTTCTGTGGTAAACCAGAACTTATCAACATTGCATTTATCATTTCTTTCAAGGTTCTATTTTTCCTTTTAGGAACTCCATTTTGCTGAGGTGAATAAGGTGTAGTGATTTGATGAACAATACCATGTTGTAAACAAAACTCACCAAAAGGTGATTCATATTCCCCACCTCTATCACTCCTTAGAACCTTAATCTTTTTGTTAAGTTGATTCTCAACCTCATTCTTATATTGCATGAATGCCTCAATTGCCTCATCCTTGCTCCTTAGCAAGTACACATAACAATATCTAGTACAGTCATCTATGAAAGTGATGAAATATTTCTTTTCACCTCTAGTTTGTACAGATTTCATGTCACATACATCACTATGTATTAAATCTAGAGGTTCAGTGCTTCTTTCAACTGATTTAAAAGATGCTTTAGCCATCTTAGCTTCCACACAAGTTTCACATTTATGATCAAAATCAATTTCAAATTTAGGCAATAAATTTAAATTGATTAGTCTATGCAAAGTATGATAATTAACATGACATAATCTACCATGCCATACATTAGATGACTCAAGCATGTAAATAGAAGATGTACTCTTATTATTATCAATAGTAGGAAAAGCAGTCATTACATTCATCTTAAACAAGCCATTGCTCAAATATCCTTTACCCACATACATTCCACTCTTAAAGAGTGAAAATTTATTAGACTCAAAAACCAACTTGAAACCGTTCTTGCTCAACAATGAGCCAGATACAAGGTTTTTTTGAATGTCTGGCACATGCAGTACATCTTTCAAAGTAAGATACTTGTCCGTAGTCATCTTTAGAACAACCTTTCCATTTCCTTCAATCTTAGAGGTTGAAGAATTACTCATGAAAATTTATTCTCCATTACCCACAGGATTATATGTAGAAAACATTTTTTTTTCTAAGCATACATGGCGAGTAGCCGTAGTGTCCACCTACCATTCCTTGGTATTTCCTCCTACCAAGTTCACTTCAAAAATCACCGCAGAAAGGTTCATGTTGGTTTGATCCACAACAGGATTCACAACAATTTTGTTTGACATCTGTGTTCAACATAATTCAAGCAAATTAAATCTTCAAAACCAGCCAAGTTTAAGAAATAAATATAAATATTAACTTTCAAATATGTTACTGTGCAAAAAAGAAAGTCAACTCAAATCAACTATTTTTCAAAACCAAACAGTGCAGGCACAATACGTACAAACCAGCAAATCTACACAATGCCCACTACCGCGCACCCTTGGTGAGGTGGTCACTTCATAAGAATAAGTGCTTGTGAGGTGTGGGTCGCAAGAGCCGGGATTTAAATCTCTAAGAAGGAGTTTCATACACATATACACTTAGATTAAGTTAGAGTAGAAAGATTCAAATAAGACAAAAAAATCCCTAATTCAATAATATAATAAAGAAGAAAGAAAGATCAACTAACAAACAATGTATGAAACAATCTGCAGTCAAGCACGAGAATCGACGTTATCAAAAGATCAAAGTTCACAATTTAACTTTATAAAATAAACAAGTAGAAAGATACTCGCGATAAACGATAAACACAAACTCAGTTTTTCCAAGTTCTGCGCAGGAGTATACAGTTGCCGATTTAGCATTTTTCAACAAACACAAAATTCCTTTCACCGTAAATCACAAAAGTAAATTAAAATATATAAAATCTGCATTAAGATTGTTGGATTTATTTTAACAATTTACTTTGTGATAGCAAAAATGAATAATATACAAATCTAAATATAAGTAATAAAACAAATAAATGTGATAGGCAAAAACAATAAATAGATACTGTAAATCTGCAAATAATTAAAAACCCACAGAACAAATGCGTGAAGAATAAATAAATCAGATCACGTCTTATGTTTGACACAATCTCCTTAAAGCAGATTTCGCCCCTCACATAATCTGTAGTGCTTTGAGACTCACGGACGTCTGCCTCCCAAGATAAAATGATCTACGGCACGGAGAAGAAACACACAAGGTCCGTGCTTTATGAACTACTCTATTTCTCTTTCTCTCTCTTTGACTCAAATGAATGCACAAAAATATTCTCTTTAGGAGAGTTTCTCTAAAAATTGTTTTTGATGAATGAGCGACTATCAAATTATAGTTTTTGATGAATGAGGGACTATCAAATTATACATAACTTAAAATAGAAACACTGTTTCAGATATAACTGTTGTATACAGACTCACTGATTCAAAAAATAAAAAAATAAAATATTATTATTAATTGGATAAATGGGCTCAATCCACACATGCCTAAAGCCCAACCCAATATCCAGTCCAAAACTTATATCGTCTATTACTTCCAATATGGGACTCAAGAATTTTCACCACTTTAATATCACGCTCAAGTGGTCACATTAGGAGTCAATTTCTTATTTACTCCATACTATTTTTCCAACATAAATATCATAATCCATTAACATCAACATTTATATACACACACATGTTTTTTAAGTAGAAAATAAATTTTTTGAACCTGACTCGTTTTTTTTGTTTGAAAACATCAAAAGTATCATTTGACCTAATGGTCATTATTGATGATGAAATACAAATATATATAGAATGAAGATTTTATATATTATTTTTTGGATAAATGATGATTTTGCTTTATGGTTGTATTTTTATCTTTTATTTTATTTTATATTTTATTTATCATTCCTTGTTGGGTTTTTAGAGTCTATTAACCGATCATGTTATGGTTCCAAATATTCAAATGTTTTTTTTTTTCCCCGAAGCAGATAACATAAAATGTTTTAGAGGATTTAAATATGTTTGTGACCCTGATGTGATATGGACGTTAAAATGTTTAAGATGATTGTGTGGAAAAATCATAATTTAAATTTTTGTAAGCTTTTTTTTTTTTTCTCCTCCTTTTCTCATAGAAAACATCCTGTTTAACTGGGTTGCATCAATAGAGTTTCATTTTGCATATGTCAAGGATATTTTTCACTAATATCATAAGTTTCTAGGCTTAGTATCATATATTTGTTCATAGTGAGTCTTAAATCTGGACAATTTAGAAGAGTTGCAGTAGGTTGATGGCCAGATACTCATAGTTGTCGTTGTTTTTGCAAGTATAGTTTTCACTGTAGTGGTTTTTGCAATTACTAAAACTAGTGTATAATCCATACATATGCATTGTACAATTAAAAAAATTACAATTACTCACATATATGGATTCAAATAATACTCTCTCTCTCTTTTATTTTTATTTTTGTTATTTTAATTTTTTTTGGATATACACATGAGTTTTGTAGGGATAAGGGGCCCAAAAGTACATATATTGGGCCTTGGGCCTTAGCTGAGGACGTTGGGTGGTGTGAGGACATATAAACAGTATTGAAGATGTAAGACTCAGAGCCCCATGAGTAAGCTACAAATGAGAGGGTTGGGGAAGGTAGGCCAAGGAGGAATATCCCTTCGGCTAAATGTAGCGAAGATCAAAATGTGTGTCCTATCATCCAGGGTGACGTTTCAGGAAGTTTTATTGATAAGGACATGCATTATGAACATACAGGAGGGATGAGAGCTAAGAAATATCTAAGAGAAAGCTGCTACCACCACATTGAATGCTCTGTAGCTAACTCTCTGGCCGCATTAATGAGGAAGTGATATCTGAACAATGCTTTTCAACCTTACAGCTACCCCCAAAGACTTTAGGAGGGTGCTGATGGGACAAGGATCGACACAAGCAAACTACTGTCCGCGTGGAGGGTAGAGATGAGAAGGGAGAAATAGTATAAATTAGAAGGAAGGCCCTAAAAGAAAGGGATCGAAGAATTAAGAAAGAACTGATCTCCTCGGACTGTGCCAAGAATAATTTTCCTTAGATAAAACCAGTCCACTTTTACTTTATTGTCATCTGGATCCATTATAATTGTTACCCAACTCATTATAACTTAATTTTTCAACCCACTCTCTACAAATTCATTGTATTGAGCTCATTAGGCCTAGATCCACTTACTTTTTGAGCTTAGGACTCAAACTACGTCCCTACAAGTTTACTCTTTCTTTCTTTCTTTTTTCTTTTTTTTGTTTATTGAATTTTTGATGATTTATTTATATTAGACCCTTCATCTTTTGTACCTCATTAATTCAACTAGAACAAAAATTAAAAAAACTTAAATAGGACACGTGACACAAAATTAAACAACAATTGGAATCCAATTAAAACCTAATTGGAATCCAATTTAAAACCTAATTAGATTTTCTCTCCGTTTTACCTATTAATATATATATATATATATATATATATATATATCGTAGAAGGGAAATGTAAACTACTCTAGATGTCAAATGTAAGTTCAGTTTATTGGTTCTCATTGAAAATAAAACTATTTGAGATTTTGTAACTACTTGTAGCTAAGGCTGTCCAGGGGTTAGTTTGGTCAAGTTTGTGACCAACCCACAATTGACTTGATCAGATTGGGTGGGGAACTACCATACCCGCAGCCAACAAGTAAGGGTATTGGGTTGGTAGGTTCGGGTAAGCCTTGGGTGGTGGTCAATTTTGGGTGAAGGTGAAAATTGCCAGAAAAAGGAGAAGCGGCAAGATCTCACTAGTTCTAGTGGAGATCTTGTCATATCCAAAGAGTTTTTCACCAAATCGTACAGAAAATTCGTTGGATCTAATGAATTTCTGCCGAATGTGGCGTATCTCCACCGGGTCTAGTTGTGATGATCATCGAAATCCACATATCTAGTTAGAAAAGTCGCTAGAAAGCTTAAAAAATTGCTAGAATTTATGTATTTTTGGTTGGGTCTAGTTGCTTGAGTTTTGGAGGAGAGGACCCACAACTGACCCGGTAGCATCGGGTTTTTAAGGGTTGAGACTCGTAGCTGACTGTCTTAGCAGTCAGAACCCGTTGTCACGTTAGGTTTGTTCGGGTTTGGCATGAGGATTAGGTTTGCAGGTGGGTTGGACACTCCTACTTGTAGCAAGAAGCAATGAACTATTTGATGCAATTAACTTAAAACAATCTATTGTATATGGAATGTCACTAAAGGCATGTTTAGTACATTGTAATGGTCATTACATTGTAATAGGAATAAGAATTACAAAGAATAGATAGAGCTGGAATGAAATAATTGTTCCTATCCATTCATTTGGGGGTAACTTGTTATGATAAAGTGTGGAATGCCATTATATTTAAGTCAAATTTTCTAAAATACCCATTTAAAAAAATATTTATTTATTAATACTTTTTGAAAATTTGAATTTGAAAATTTGTTGTTCCATATAATTTTACCAATGTAATTTGTTGTTCTCCAATGACAGCTATGTTAAGAGGGAGGAGAAAGAACTAAAATTTTCTACAAGCAAGTAGAATTATGGGTTTATATATTTTCTAGGGTGGTTAGGCCTTTTAAATGTAGAAATATAAACTTATATTTATTCATTTTGTATTTTATAATAGTTTTTATGTGTAAATTGCATTCATTACTGTCATTTATTCTTCTTGACCCTTGGAAATTTTTGTAAAGAATAAATAAATGTAGATTTATAAATTTTCTTCATATTAATTTTATGCTCTATATTTAGTGTTATATAATTTTTTTTTTCTATATATTTAACTAGTTTTCTAGGAACTTTAGAGTTTAGACCGCTTTCATATTTTCCTTTTACAAAATTTGAAAATAGGTCATTGATCAATTTATTAAATGTAAACTTTTGAATATATATAATTGATTATTCCAATCCCTTGATTTAATTGAAGCAATCAATTCCTTGATTTTATTTTCACTCTTAGAAAGTGTCATACTTTTCAACCAAAAAAAAATAATAATAATAATTTTATAAATGTCAAAATTTATATAAACATACAATTATTGGAGCTTGGAAGGAAAATAGAAACCTGGTTTCATAACTTTTGTCAATTCCAATTCTTTAGTGGACAAATTAGTTTGATGAGTTCGTGTTATTTTAATTAGTAAAGTTTATTACTATTAAGGAACCTGAGTTCAAATAGCACCTCCACAAAAAAACTAAGGCGTAAATGCACTTTTAGTCCCTATATTTTGGCTTTTTTTCATTTTAGTCCCTACATTTTAATTTTACCACTTTTAGACCCTAAACCAATTCACGCGTGTTATTTTCATCATTTCCATCAGTCAACTGAAGGAAATAGCTGAGGTGGCAGCCGGAGAAATTAAAATATTATAAAAATGCCACATCACCCATGACACATCAGCATATAAATTTAAAAAATTAATTTATTAATTTTAACAAAATTTAAAAACATAATAACAAAATTTAAAACATAAAAATACATCAGATTTGAATCAAACACACAAAAAACCCAGAATTGTGGTGACTTTTTTTTTTCTCTCTTCATTCTCTCATCTCCTCTCTCTCTCTCTCTCTCTCTCTCATGTTGCTCTCTCTTCTCTTCAAACCCATTCTCTTCAAGGTTGAAACCCATGGTCATGAACACCATCACTAGAGCCACCCATGGCCGGACCCACTGTCATAGTCCACTGCAAGCCACCACCCACTCTCTTATTATTTCTCTTCCTTCTCTCTCTCATTACAGATCAGCGGATGGTGTCGAGATTGGTGTTTGGGGTTTGGTTGTTTGAAGATCGGTGTTTGGGGCGTGGAGATCGGCCTTTGACGTAGTGGAGATTGACGTTTAGGGTTTCTATGGGGCATGCAGATCAGCGTCGGCATGGTGGAGATCGGTGGGTTGTGGAGGTTATGGGCTGTATGGGTCATGTGGTGGAAGTTTTGGGATGTGTGGGTCATATGGTAGAGGTGGGTTGTGTGGCGGTGGCGTGGTGGCAGTTTCTGGGTTTGGTTGAGAGTGTGTGTGTGTGTGTTGATTGTGTTGGTCATTGGTGGTGGGATCTGGGTTTGATTGTGTTGGTTTGGGTTTGATTGTGTTGATTTGGGTTTGTTCTGATTGGTTTCTTGATCTAGGTTTAATCTGGGTTGATTTGTTAACTAGGTTTATGGGTTTGATTTGCTGAGAATTCGGTGTTGATTGTGTTAGAATTTGGGGAAGAACATGAAGAATTCAATGATCTTGATTTGTGGTAGATCTGATGGTGTTGGGTTTGATGATCTCTGAGGAGTTGAATTTGGGTTTTTTCTTCTTGTTTTCATTTATGTCCTAATGATCTGAGTTTGAGTTCTTGGGTTGCTGGGTTTGTGTTCTTGTGATGGGTTTGAGTTCTTGGTTGCTGGTTTGATTTGGGAAGAATATGAAAAACAAGTTGTAAAATGAAGAACAATCTAAAGAACATGAAGAACAATCTTAATTCATGTGAATTTAAGTTTTTAATTCTGTTTTTATTTGTATTATTTAGTTAAAATTAATATATTAATTTTTTTAATTTATAGGCTGATGTGTCATGGGTGATGTGACATTTTTATAATATTTTAATTCCTCCGGCTGCCACCTCAGCTATTTCCGTTGGTTGACTGATGGAAAGGACGAAAATAACACGCGTTAATTGGTTTAGTGACTAAAAGTGGTAAAATTAAAATGTATGGATTTAAATAGAAAAAAGTCAAAATATAGGGACTAAAAGTGCATTTACGGCAAAAACTAAATGTTATATTTGCACGGATCTGTTTGACATCAATTTATAAGCTTAGCTTTTAGTTTTTATTTAAAACTTTTTAAAACTTCAATTTTTCTTACTTTTCTCACTTTTTCAAGGTATAATTATACTATAGCATACTTTCAATAAAAAGTTTTCAACAAAAAGCTAGATAAGCTGTTTCCAAATAGAGATGTGTTCATTTCTAAATAGCTTATCTAGACAAAATTGATCAGTTTTGAAAAGTTTTGGATTTGGTTGGCATTAGATCAAATTTCAGAATATGTTAATGGAATTAATAATTTTAAAAAATGATTGAGAAGTGACATCATAAATTCAAATTCTATCACTATCTATATTTAAAAAAAAAAAAAATTTAGATACCAATAATACTTTGTTAAAAAAAAATTAGGGGTAATTACAATTCACTCCCTTTAGATTTTAGGAAATGACATTCTACCCTAACTTGAAGGGAAAAACCATTTTCCCCCATTGACATCCAATTAACTAAATTTTACTAAATTGATATTAAAAGTGTTTTGTACTAACTTGCCCTTTGCTTAAGGGCAACGCATGTTTCCAAAATTATCAAAGGGCAACGCATGTTTCCAAAATTATCTTATTTTCGTAATTAAAATTTAATTTTTAAAATTTTAATTAAAGTGTATATTAAAATATTAAGTGTGAATTTTATTTATTATTATTTTTTTCATTTTACAATGAATTATGGAGAGATTCACTTTTGCAAGGGTTTTGGTACCCGATAAATTTTACATTTTTATACTAAATTTACCAATTAATTCTTTCTAACCATGTTTAAACTTTGAACTTGAGTTAAGAGATGCTCATGAAAGTGTTTTTTCTCTGCGAGGGAAATCCCTGGGTGAGTGTGACGTGGGGTCGTTCTACAGGGAAAATTCGTAGGTAGTCCCGGAGTATAGGAAAATAGTGCTTCTTCCTCTCACATTCATAGTGGATCCCACCATGAATTTAATAAGTGAACCCCACCATGAATGTAAAAGGAGGGAGCACCATTCTCCGTGCTCTGGGAGTACCTAAGAATTACTCGTTTTACAAATACAATTGGATTTTCAAAAGTTTGAAGTTACCATTACCCTCCATTTTTTCTGTTGTCCTCTTGCCTACGGCTACAAACTAAAACTCTACATTAATAATATAGAGTTAAGAAAATAAGCTTCGTATACATACATGCATTTCATTCCATGCCCAAACCGTCTTAGACCTCTCCTCTTAGCCTGTAAAGACAAAGCATCAATATCTAAAACCCATGCTCTCTTGCTCTTGACCGGCCTCTACAAGCATGGAAGCTCCAATGGTGGACTCATCGCGTCCTACGCAAATATAGGTGACATTAAATCTGCCCGAAAAGTGTTTGATGTATTGCCTCAAAGAGGCATAGATGCATGGAATGCCATGATCATTGCGTATTCGCGTAAAGAGTACCCAGTTGAAGCTCTGAATTTATATCGTCAAATGATTTTGGAAGGTGTTAGACCCGATAGCTCAACTTTCACGGTGGCCCTCAAGGAGTGCACGAGGTTGTTGGATTTGAAAACAGGGGAGGAAATTTGGTGTAGAGCGATGGATTGTGGGTTTGAGTTTGATGTGTTTGTTGGATCTTCTGTTTTGAATTTGTATGCAAAGTGTGGGAAGATGGATGAAGCGATCGTGGTCTTTGATAGGATGCTGAGAAGGGATCTTGTTTGTTGGACAACTATGATAAGTGGGTTTGCGCAGAGTGGGCGGCCAATTGAAGCGGTTGATATGTATAGGCGAATGCAAAAGGAGGGAATGGAAGGAGATGGAGTTGTGATGGTGGGGTTGACACAGGCTTGTGCAAATCTTGGGGACTTAAAACTGGGTCTTTCTGTACATGGGTATTTGATTAGGAAAGATCTTCCTATGGATGTTGTAGTTCAAACTAGCCTCGTGGATATGTATGCCAAGAATGGACATTTGAAGCTTGCTTGTCATGTTTTCAAGAATATGCCTTGTAAGAATGTCATATCTTGGGGTGCATTGATATCTGGCTTTGCTCAAAATGGTTTTGCAGGGAATGCACTTGATTTATTGGTAGAGATGCAGGGTTGTGGATACAGACCAGATTTAGTGTCTCTTGTGAGTGCACTTCTAGCATGTACCCAAGTTGGGTTTTTGAAATTGGGTAAATCTATACACGGATATATTGTGAGAAGGCTTGATTTTGATAGAGTTTTAGGTACTGCAGTGATTGACATGTATTCAAAATGTGGAGCACTTTCTTGGGCACGCACTCTCTTTGATCAGATAAACTCCAAAGACTCAATCTCTTGGAATGCAATGATAACCAGCTATGGAATTCATGGGCATGGAAAAGAAGCTCTGTCTCTCTTCCTAGAGATGACAAAAACAAATCTAAAACCAGATCATGCTACTTTTTCTTCCCTTCTCTCTGCCTTCAGTCACTCAGGTCTTGTGGAAGAAGGTCAATACTGGTTTAATCGTATGGTTAGTGAATATAAGGTCCCTCCAACAGAAAAGCATTATGTTTGTATGGTTGATCTTTTGGCTCGTGCAGGTCGAGTTGAAGAGGCTTGCGAGCTAATAGATTCCATGAATGCTGAATCGGGGCTTGCTGTTTGGGTTGCTCTCCTGGCAGGTTGCTGCAAAAATGGCAAGTTGTTGATTGGAGAGATGGCTGCAAAGAAGGTTCTTGAGTTAAATCCGCATGACTTGGGAATTTATTCTTTGGTCTCAAACTACTATGCAAAGGCGAGGAAGTGGGATGATGTAGCTAGTGTTAGAAAAATCATGAAAAAGATGGGGTTGAAGAAAGTGCCAGGGTATAGTGTAGTGGAAGTGAAAGGAAAACTTCATGCTTTTCTTATGGAAGATAAGAGCCATCATCAATATGAGAATATGATGCAACTTTTGGATAAGTTGGATCATGAAATGAGGGCTATTGGATATGTCCCAAAGACTGAATTTGTATTGCATTCCCTTGATGAGGAAGTCAAAGAAAAAATGTTATGTAATCACAGTGAGAGGCTTGCTATTGCTTTTGGTCTCTTAAACACAGGGCCTGGAACCAGATTACTGATCATAAAGAACCTTAGGGTGTGTGGGGATTGCCATGAAGCAACCAAGTTCATTACGAAAATTGTGAACAGAGAGATTGTTGTGAGGGATGTGAAGCGATTTCATCACTTCAAGAATGGGATCTGCTCATGTGGTGACTACTGGTGAAGCCAATGTGCAAAGATTCCTTTCTCTTTGCTGGATTTTTCATAGCTGGGGTGTTGAAATATCAGGGTAGGATCTGACATCTCTTTAGGAAAGCAAGTTGCTAATATTATAATGGGTAATGGAAGAGACAAGCAAGCTAACATTGCAATTGCATACTACTACCTTTAAGGTGTGTATAGATACAGCTTGGTAACCAGTACAGTGCTTTGAGATGGTCCCATCCAACATATCCATATCCAGCTGGGTTGCTGGCAGAATTTGGGTGTTGATATACATCTGCCACTTTATCAATTTCCCCTTTATACTATATGCATCAGCTAAGTTCAAATAGCTTTTGTGGAAAATGATACACTTTCTTTATTGCTCATGGTAGATGCAGATTGTTGAAAGGATTTACTTATGATTGGAATGCCAAAGAAAAGGACATGGGGGTTTTTTTTATTCCAAATGTCTTCCCATATGCTTAGCATCAACAAGACTGATTTGCCTCTAACAGCTCTGGTAATTAATCCTTTTGAACTCTTAATTTTTTTTTTCTCTTGCTTTCTAGTGTCAAAGGCAATACATTTTTTTCATCTCATAATATGGTGGCTTTTACTTCTGCAGCATGAAAATTCAAAATTTTTGAGGATATTATTTGGTTTGACATTCACAACATGGATTCTCTAACAAAAGCGAAATCGAAAGTATAGACACAACTTAGGGAATTTCATATGTTTATTATTTTTGGATGCTGTTCACATATCCTAGTATCTAGTTGATAATATTGACCATTGCATAAATGATTTGAAGAGCAGCCCTTTTCCAACTGTATCTGGTAATTCGTTTTAGTACATCACTTGTGGCTACATACATACAAACACATATATGTATAATATAATTGAATTTAGCGGCTAGTAGAGGTTTTCTTCAGATCAGATTCGGTGTATTTTCTTCCCTGTTTTGGGGAAGAATGCTAGATTTCTGAGCTTATGCAACGGATACAATTCCCTTTTCTTCTTGTAGTAAGAGACTAAAGGATAAGTGGGGAATGACATATGCTCAAGTGGCTTCTAGACGCGCTCATTGAAATTCTGGGCAATATTAAGAAGTTTGTGTGGAACTATTGATTGATGGCTGATTGTGCAAACCTTTTGTCATTTCGGGGATTTTAAGGGTTATTTTCACGTTTCCTCTGCTTTAGTAAGTGTTTTTGTACTGTATTCACAGCCAATAAGGATTTAGCATTTGTAAGGGCTCCACCTCCTCCCTTGGCTTATAGAGGAGAGTGGGATTAACCTCCATAAAGAAACACAATTCATCATTGTGAGATACTGTTCATTGTTTATCCTTTTTCCAATATCGGTAATACTAGTTGCTCGAGTTAGAGGATTCCTTGCATCACCTATGGTTTTTCACTCTTCTTGTTCATGCGGAAGAGTTTTCCATGTAAATATTGTGTCATTCTCTTTACATTCTCATCATTTACACCTCTAACACTCAAAGGGCCATTTTTGATACAATAATGACATCCAAATGTATGGATAGTTAACCAATCTAAACCCTGTGCCTTGAAAACCCATTTATAAAACCTAACTATCTCATACATTTATAGATACTTAGCTTCCCTATACTTTTTGATCTTCCCTGCCCTGGTGGCATCGAAATTGAAGGCCATAGGTTTACTTTATGCTAGAGACAACTAGTTTTATGGCTAGCACAACCAAATTGTTGGCACTCAACAAAAGCAGTGGAGAGGGAGGAGGAGGAGGAGGTGAGCTTAGAGAGAGAAGGTGATAACTTTGGGTATTAGAGAGAGAGAATGTATTAAATTTTGGAAATAAAAGATATTGTTGGTAGGGAGCTCGTTTAATGACATGACTAGTACTATTTTTTTCACCATTAGATTTCATTAAAATCTATGTTTTAAAAAATGTTAAACTCTTGTTGAGTTACACTAGGTGTAACTTGAACCTATCCTATATTTCTATGTTTGTATGTGAAGTAAAGAGTCAATTAGTTACCTATAAAAAAGAAGAAGTAAAGAGTCAATTAATTAATAATTAAACCTATGCAACTTGGTCTCATATGTCTAAAGGTAATTTGGTTGTTATTCTAGCAATGAAATTTACCTTATATGTTGAAAAACTTGGAAAGGATTTTGCTCCTAGATATGTGTGTGGGATTGTAGCCCTTATATGATTGGTCATGTAGTACACCATATACACCTGGACTTTGAAATTTTCTGAAGTTTGAAACCTGACCAATTATTTTTTCTATTATATTGTTGATGATCTCTGAGGTAGTGACAAATTTTGCAGATTTTGTGCTGTTTTCTTGATTAGAAATCTGTGGAAATTATGCTTTTAGGTATTTGGAGTTTGTGCTGAGTTTTCCCTGAAATTGGGCCTATAAAAGTTAAATTAGACTCCTTTTGATGTAGGCCTTCTTGTTTTTCTGGGTCCCAAGATAAGAGACTCAACTAATTCCATTATTTTTTGTTTTCATTGAAAATTTGATCCTAGAAATGAAGTGTTGTCAGCTCCTGATATGTGTGTCTGTATGACAAGTTAGCTCTGTTGAGTTAGTAAAATAAAGCAATAATATTGATTTTTTTCTTTAAAATTTGCAGTAGATGGATTCTCTGCTATCAATTGAATATCATTAGTTGTGTTAAGGCTGCCTGTTATGACTTCTTCCAGACTCCACAAAAAGTGGAAGTTTTGTACGCTGGCTACGACGTTTATATGTGCACTCTTTTTCAGTCTATGAGCATCCAGCTACCATCCTTGAAAATTTGGAATTAGAAACTTCTCCTTGTCTTATTTGTCATTTAGAAACCAATGTCATGTTGTTCCATCCAGGTGAATTGACCTGGCTCTCCTATATAATATGTGGATCACTTCCAGATTGGTTGAATCAATACAGTTGCATTGAAGCTTCAATTGCTAGCTGTTGCCCAAGCTTGACAGTGTAGAATTGTGGGCTTTATCACTACATGGCCTTTTTATCAGATAATTGGGGTCTAATTTGTCAATTGATGTTTGATAATAGAGAAAGAAATAAGCAAAATTGTAATGGTGAAGCAAGACCCAGTAGAACTAGAAACTGTGATGAGATATTTCAACCTGAAAGAGAATACCATTGATTGCATGCTTAAAGACTAGGGAAAATGAGTTGGAGAATAACCTTCCTCTGCTTGCACTGCTACCTTCATTAGTTTTGAGCTCTTTATTTCTAAGGCACTGGTGTGTCATCCACCCTCTAGTCCCCTGTCAAAGATTTATTTAAAATAGCTCATTTATTTCCTCTTATCTTTGTTATTTGACTTTCCCATTGGTATCTTCAACTCATATTAGCATTGCCTCTTTCTTTCTTTCTTTTTTTTTCCCAAATTTCTGAGGATGAATACTTTAATAGTTAGCAGAAATTTATACCAAATTTATGTATTTCCTCTATTTAAGTTTCTTGTCAATCAATTTTCCAAAAGTTGCATGCCTATATGATATTGTACCTAGTTATCATTTGTTTGGATGAAAATAAATAAGTTATTAAGAAAAGATGCAGCACAAAGCCACACACAACATACTTGTATCAAGAACAGAATAACTAGACATGATACAGACAAATTCAAAGAAGAACAAAATTCTCGTCACAAATCCTAGCTTGTCCTAATTATATCTTGACTCTTACTAGGACATCAAATACAATCACACCAGCATCCAGAATAGACATAACAAATGTAGCACGAAAAACAACAACCCTATTGCATAGGATTCCCTGGCTTCACTTGGAGAACAGATAATGGAATATGCTTATTACGCAGAAATCTAAACATGCTAGTGAAGAAGGTAGCTCTAATAACCTACCTTGCCCAAAGACGGTATAGCTTCCTAATATTATTGAAAGATCCATGCCAAGTTTGGGAAATTTGATTGGGATTTTAAGCACACAAGATGACTCTGGTTATGAGAAATACCAGTGAAAAATGGTAGCTTTGGCAAATCCAGAAGGCTAATAAACTTTCTTCTCTGAATTTTTTGTATGTCAGCATCTTGCCTCCTTTCATTGATCTTGGTAGATGCATATATATATATATATATATACACACTATTCATTGGCATATACTTGAATTTCTTTTTATGTGCCATTCTTCTTTGTTATTTCTGAGCCTAGATGTTATGACAAGTGAAGTCCAAAAGTTGGTAGTATGTGTATCTTCAAACTGTAGGACATGCTCTTCTTGTTAATAATATATCATTTTCTTGATGTGGTTTTTTACAGGTTCTGGGAAGGATTTAGGCAGTACATGAGTAAGTTTGGTGAATTGGAAAATGTAATATTGGTGATGAAGGTACTGTGAACAATTCCTGTACAAGAGTTTTTCTATTGTAAATTTTTTGCTTATGGATACTGTAATTTTTGGTTTCTATGTTCAATGTTCGTCCTCTGTTCATGCAAATTATTTTTTTTTGCTAGTTAATCCTCTCATTTCTTGCTAGGAGACTTAATTTTTTATAATATTTTACCCTCCTAGCCTGCAAGAACTTAAATTTACTTAGTTTTGGTAAAATTATTCCATACAAATGAGAATTTTAGGTTGATGATTACCCAAGTTCTTACCGTTAGTTTCTTGTTTCTTTCGTGAATCAGATTTTCCAGATTTTCTGTATATTGGATGGTGGGTTTCTGCAGCTTGGTGACTAATTGGTTTCTGCTATCGTAGCAAAATTGCCAAACAAGATGTTCTCATGGATTTGGCTTTGTCCCACTTAGCACTTCAGAAGATCCTTAGGTATGGAGCTGCTAGACAATAAAATTTAATCAAGGTAGGTTGAGCATTATTTCCAATTAAATTATCTGATATTCATGCTGACAAAAAATTCTTGTAGCTGAACATTCCCATAATGAAAGGATACTTGAGGTTCAAGTTGCTACTCAAAGGCAAGTTTTGTTCCTAGCTTAAAAGAATTCTTTTCTTCAAATTGATTACCATCTTGAGATGGTATCTCCTATATTGCGTTCCAAATCTTTAGTTTTACAGCTTTAAGTTCCCATTGTCTTGTGATTAAATTTTATAAAGAATAAAAAGACAGCACATAGACTGTTTATATTTGGATGATTGGACATGTCAGATGATGGATCTTTTATCAGTCTTGTCTCAGTCAGTAAAATGTGATTAATTGTATTTGTTTAAGTTTCGTCCTTTTGGATCCAAAAATATATTGCATATTTCTTTGAGTTCTATTAAAATTGATGTGCACATGTAGAGAGAATTCTTTGTCTATCAATTCCAATGAGTTGGTGTATATTTTAAAATTGTTTGTCGCTTGTTAATTGTCATTCATTAATTCCATAAGATGAAAGTAAGCATCAATATCCTTAAAAATTTCTCCCATCCGCCCCCCACTTTTTGGGTCTCTTTGCAGTTATTTTTGTTTTGAATGCAGCAAAATTCTTTTCTGGGCTCATCCTTTGTAAAATTACTTTTTTAATATACTAGACTTGTGCCCCTTTTTGTGTTTTGTTTTTAAATGAAATAATTATGCAGTAAAATTAGTTTGCTTTTATTTGTTGGTTGCTTGTATGTTGGGGTTTGGGATATGAGTATGTGGTTTCTTATGCATATAAATCTCTTTACTAATTTTTTTTATGTGTATTGGCCATTACCCAGTATTGATCCAACTAACATAAGGTGCTGGAAGCAGAAATCTAGAAATGTCTCTGACTGAGAGAGAAATATTTTTTTTTGATCGATAATAAGAGTTTTATTGATGAAAAAAAACAATGTGTTTACGATTGTAAACTCACTACCCTTGAAACAAATACAATCAAATCATAAGAAAAGTCTAATAGAGATAAGGAAATCAGACAAGGAACTACAATGTGTAAGACCCCAAACAAAGTCCTAGCAAGCAAGTTTTTCAACATATCTATAGGTGTCTCAATGTCCTCAAAAGTTCAGGCATTGTGTTCCATCCATACTAACCACATAAGGCATGCTGGTACCATATTCCAAACATTTGAAGAGTAAGTTCCCAATCAATTCCTCCAAGCAGAAAGAAGAGAAACAATAGTATCCGGCATCACCCACTGAACCCCAAACATAATAAGGACCTCACTCCACAAAGCATATGCAAACTTACAATGAAGCAAAAGGTGATCCACAGTTTCCTCATCACACCTACATAGACAACACCAATTAACAAGGGGCAAGTTCTTCTTAACAAAGTTATTTATTGTAAGAATCCCACCCCTAGCAGCAGTCCATAAAAAGAAAGATACCCTTTTAGGTACCTTTACACACCAAATGCTCTACCAAGGGTATGAAACAGAAGGGGCTTTTAATAAAGCAATATAAAAGGATCGCACATCAAAAACACCACTGCGATTCAACTGCCAAATGAAGATATCCTCACCCTCCCCACTAGGTATCCTGGTAGAGACATGCTCATAGAAAGAATAAAATCTCTGCAACTCCCATTCATTAAAGTTGCTACGGAAAAGGAAGTTCCAACTCCTACCTCCCCCATCTGGTGCAAAAATAACCATGTCAAAAATCAGAGCTTCTTGAACCACAACACAGGCAAACAATTCCGAGTATAATTCTTTCAAAGAAATAGGACCACTCCAAGGGCCATGCCAGAACTGAATACGATTGCCCTCTCCTGCTGCATACACCACATGACCGAAAAAATTGTCTGCATCTTTCCTAATATTTTTCCATAACCCACAACCATGAATCCCTCTCACAACTCTAGTGCACCAACCTCCACTACCCTCTCCATATTTGGTGGCTATTACCTGATGCCATAAATGGGTAGCTTCCTTCCCAAACCGCCAAAGCCACTTCCCAAGTAGAGCTTGGTTAAAAAGCCCAATCTTCCAAATCCCCAAACCCTCTACCTCCACCAGCCAAACAACTTTATCCCAAGCAACAAGCGGATATCTGAAAACTTCATTAGAACTCCCCCAAAGGAAATTCCTCTGACTAAGAGAGATTTATGAGTAACACTATGATTATATGTAATATTAAGAAGATTTATATAATTTAATTAAGATTTATTTGGTAGCCAATTCTTGATAGTACTTATGTGTTATTAGATGAAAATATGTATTTGATACAAATTGATGTTAAAAGCCAAAATACAGTTCACCTGTATACCATATGCAACAAAGCTTGCCCATAATCATCTGCTTATAGCACAATTACAGTCTGAAATAGCCAACCATTTGATTTGCGGAAGAGTAAAGAACCTATGACCTTGGTTTTGTACTAAATTATCTTTGCATTACTCTAAATCAATACATATGTGTTTAAACTTGATTGGTCTGTTGTTTTGTTCCCAAATTTGCTTTTTTTTATATGTAACTTATGTTTTTTAGCTACAGAAAGAAAAAAGAGGGGAAAAACTCTTAGGCAGCTGGTAGACAAAAGCTATAGCTGCTTTGAAATTGAAAATTAATTGGTTATATTTCAAATATTTGTAAATCATGTTCCTTGGTTTTTGTAATTGAGTTTTAGGAGTTATACCTACGTGGATGAAGTATTGCCTATTTGTCTTCACTTCCACAATGCTGATATATTGTGAGAAGCTTGAGTTTCTTTCAAAATATAGTAATTTTGGTGGAACAACCATAATAACCCATGTTAAGTTATAAAATTCTTTCTCCATTCTCTCTCTCCCCATTCTCTTGATGCTGGCTCACAGGTATCAATAATGACCAATTTGTTATAAAGACGAACAAGTTACCTCTTACTAGAGAACTTTCTCTATTTATATTTTAATGTTGCAATATATAAGTCTATGACAGAGAATTTATTCGAAAGATAGTATAAAAGATACAATGCTAAAGAAAAACTAGCCTTGAGTGGACCACCATTTTGGATACAATAAGAAACAAAGGAAAGTAAAACTTAAAAGGAGAAGAAAACAGCATAAACGAACAAAAATAGTACCAAGACCTATGAAGTCCATATAAAATCTCAGCAGTGAGTGCACTGCTCTTGGCCAGAAAGCCAACCTGCTTTTTATAATAGATTGAAAATATTGTATAAGCTCAAGTGTACAAGCTCAGTATGTTTCTATGCTGAAATCCTGTCCTAAGTGATTATCATCTACATTGATATGTTTCCTTATGGCATGTTAGAATGGGTTATTACAACATAATTCGTTGGTTGTTTATTGCTAAAAATACTAATAAAATTATCAAGAAAAACTTTATTTTCACCTGATAGCTTTTACCCATATCTTTTAATGGATTTTATGGTAAAGAGATATTTTGTTTGCATTTTTTGATTTTATATTGTATTATACAGCTCTAGCTGTTTGGCTTGGATGATGAAATAGTTAATATACTAATACTTATTCACTCCATGGGATATGTAGTTGGCTTTTGCCTTGCCATTATTTTCCCAAGATGATTTTGTAGTTTCATGGGATAATCTTTTGAAATTGAAATTTATTATATTTTCATGAGAAAGAGCTGTCTCTTATTTACTTGTCCACAGAACATTAACTCACTGTTTTCCAAAGGAAGAAATGGTACTTCCAAGTGTTGTTCTTGAGTTTTTGTTGCTAGAATACTTCCAAGTGTCACAGATGATGATATTTGCAGGTATTGGTGAGAAGAATGGGCATCATGTCATCGTGATTCGGAAGCACTTAATAATTTTCCTATAACACGTGAGTCCCTGACCACAACAAAAGACACTGATTTTAGTGAGCAAACCTATGTATTCTTACCATAGTGTCATACCATAGTGTCATGGACATTGGATACCAATATGATTCAGTATCAAGAAGTAACAAGGCAAATCTTTAAAATATAGGACCTAGACATGACAAGGGCCTAAGAGAATACAATATATATATCTGACATTTTTGTTCTTATGATATTCTCCTTAAATTAATTAAATTAAGGGAAAAATTATTGGAAATATAAAGGAATACCACCTCAATGAATATAATTAAATTCTCCTTAATATAATTCAATATGTTATATTTTCTACATGCTACTTATCATATTAAGACCAACTCACATATTGGCACTGTAGCAAAACTGCATCTACTCTCAATTGCCATCACCATTGTCTTGAGAACTAGTCGTGTGTAATTTTACAATGAGAGAGTCTTCATTGTAAGGCTAAGTAGATCACTTGTATTCAATTGTAAAATCTTGTATTGAAGAAATTATAGCGACAATGTGGATGATTGAAATTCTCAAGCAATGCATTTTATTTTTATTTTATAACATCCTAAAATAACTTGTATTCTGAATGGGCACAATAATAAAGGGATCACTATTCACAAGTAATTCACTCAAATAAATCCAGGAATACTTTCAATTTCAATTGAATACTCAATTTTATAAAATGATTAAGTGATTGACTATAAATGGAACGGTAGAGACTTTTTGTTTACAACTTTTTACAAGAACTTATCACTTCTTTGTAAAATTGAGTGTTCAAATTTTTTTTTGGCCAAACAAATCATATATTAAAGAAACGAAGTCCTTACAAATAAACTCGAAAGAGTATCAAACTTTATAAAAATGGTAGCGTTAATAGGCACCGTAAAAAATAACTTTATGTCAATAAAGTCAATTTTTTGTTTGATTTTTTTACCAATTTTATAAGATGTTGAGCCAATAAAGACAACTTTTTGAGTTTCACTTGTACTATTTTCAGTCATTTCATCAATTTATACCAATTTTTTATTAGATAGATCCCACAATAAATCATCCTTAATGGATTGGCTGTTAACATTTCCCTTAACAAAAAAGAAAAGATGAGGATGAGGTTCCTCATACAAAATTGAGTGTGCAAGTGGCCCTCCATTTCCCGGTGTTTTCCTTTTCCTTTTTTTTTTTTTTTTGGGATTTTTGGATAGCTTCTAGGTATTTTCCTATGCATATGGTTTACACAGATGGAGCCCACGTGAATAAAAGTAGCAAAAGTTGGGTTTGATAGTCAAAGAAAACAGAAGAAGAAAGTGACAAAGAAAAATGGGAAAAAAAACAAAAAGTGCATAATCTTACAAAGTACCAATCACCAAAAAAAAAAAAAAAATTCGAATACTTATTTATTATCTTGTTGAACTAGTACCAATCACATTCACTACAACATATGTTTATAAATTTTTAAAAAATTAAAAAAAAAATTTTATTATCACCGGCACACCCTTGTTTTCCTTTTCTTTTCTTTTTTTATTCCCAATGTTTTCCCTTTTTTTTTTTTTTTTTTTTTTTTTTGTGGGGTTTTCGGATAGCTTCTAGGTATTTTCCTATACATATGGTCTACACAAATGGAGCCCACGTGAAAAAAAGTAGCAAAAATTGGGTTTGATAGTCAAAGAAAACAGAAGAAGAAAGTGACAAAGAAAAAGGGGGAAAAAAACAAAAAGAGTAGAGCATAATCTTACAAATTACCAATCACAAAAAAAAAAAAAAAAAAAAAAAAATTAAATACTTATTTATTATCTTGTTGAACTAGTACCAATCACATTCACTACAACATATGTTTATAAATTTTTTTTTTAAATGTTGTACTTTTAACATTTAAAAAAAATATATATTATTACCATCACATACCCTTATTTTCCTTTTTTTTCTTTTCTTTTTTTATTCCTCGTGTTTTTTTTTTTTTTTCTTTTTTGTGTGTGGGGTTTTTGGATGGCTCTAGGTATTTTCCTGTGCATATAGTCTACAAAGATGGAGCCCACGTGAAAAAACAAGTAGCAAAAGTTGGGTTTGATAGTCAGAAAATAGAAGAAGAAAGTGACAAAGAAAAAGGGGGAAAAACAAAAAGTGCAAAGCATAATCTTACAAATTACCAATCACAAAAAAAAAAAATTGAATACCTATTTATTATTTTGTTGAGCTAGTACCAATCACATTCACTACAACATGCATTTATAAATTAAAAAAAAAAATGCTTGTACTTTTAACATTTAAAAAAAAAAAAAGGCGAAAATCACATTTTCGTCCTTACATTTCATGCGATTCCCACTTTGGTCCGTATCTTTTATTTTCACTGCTTTTAGTCCCTATTTAGAAAAATGCCTTTTATTTTAATCCTTTCCGTCAGTGCCCTAACGGCAAAGTCCTGCGTGACAGACGGAACTATTAAAATAATAATAAGAAATTTTATTTTGGTATTTAAAAATGCCACGTTAGCATCTAAATTAAAAAAAATATATTAATTTTAACTAAATAAAAAAAATTAAAAACAAAATTAAAAACCAAAAATCGAATTAAGATCTAAGTATGTCTTAAACAAGAACAACAAGAACACAAACCCCGAAATTAAAATCCAAAAATTAAAAATCTTAAAATCACCATTTTTTCAAACCCAGCAAAATCATTAAATCCTTAAACCCCAAAGTACCAAATCAATCCAAAAATACAACAACCAACAACAATTATGATTGAATCCCACATAACATAGGTCAAATTATGATTGAAAGACTTCTAAGTAGCCGCTTGAACCAAATACTAAGACCATTGCCTGAGAGATCACCTGAACCCTTTGAGTTTACCATTCAATTTGACAACTTCAATTCCATATTAAAAAAAATCCCATTTATTTATACAAAATTTCTAGCTCAAACTTGCTTAATATCATGGCTTAACACCCCCTACAAGACCCAAATATCAAAAGTAAAAAAGAATTCCTCAAAATATAAAGAGATAATAAAAACCTAATAATTCAACTCCTTGAATTCCAAGATTGAAGCTTTATGATTGAAAACATGGAAATACAAGGCAGAAATGGAAACAAATTGAAGAATTAAGAAGAAATTGAAAATGGATTTTTAGGGTTGTAGCAAAATAACACCAACCTCAATTGCTGTGAAGGCTCCGAGGTACCACGAGGACCTCATTCTCTCTCTCTCTGTGTGTACGTGCGCGCGCGCGCGCGTGTGTTTCTGTGTTCTCTCAACTTTCTAATTTGTTTTTGCTGCCCCAACAACAAACCATCCTTCATTTCTTTTAAAACCCCAAGTAAATCTGATTTTTTTACATCTTTGCCCTCTTCTTCTTCCTTTATGGCCTGTTTGGAAGTTAAAAAAATGAGGGAGAGTAGAGTAGAGGGAGAGAGAGTAGTTCAATTACCTTGTTTGGAAGTTTTTTAAGAAAGGAAGGGGAGGGATTTGGAGGGGTTTGGAGGGGTTTCAACTACCTCCAACCCCTCATTTTTAATTCCCCAAAATTGGAAAGATTTGGAGGGAGAGTAGAGTAGATAAATTATTGGTCAAATGAATTTTCTAATTTACCCTTTCTAAATTAATAAAATTACAAACCGATTTAATAAAATAAATTTACGTTATTTCTCTCATCAATCTCAAATTTCTCTCAACTCTTTCAGCCTTTTGCTTCATCTTCTCCAACTTCTCCCTCTCCATTTTCTTCACACAAATAAACAATCTAGTCAGTCGATCAAGCTAAGCAAACAACAAAAAAGTTAGTTGCAGAAACAAAACTGAATTAGTAGAAACCATTTGGCTACTGAGAAAACTGTGTGAAAGGAAAATATAAGACAATCCATATAGAACACTGAATCTAACTATTTTTTTTTTGAGGTAAGAAGATAGAATATCATTAATGTAACAAAACAATTACATTGTATATGCCCTGTTTAAGCAGTCCGAAAACAGGGGAAGAAAGAAAGTCTAATACAAGCTTAAAACATTGAGTTCCCAAACCACCCTAAGCTCCAAGCAGCCACACCCGTGGCTCAGTTGTGTAGTTGTGCTGCCATAAACGTCTGGTACTCAAATAGTCAAATGCCCAAATTTCAAATACCACGAACTCAAATAATGAGAGGACCTTATTACTAAGTTCGGTAGGGAAAACAGAGAAAAATGGAGCTTCCTCCACTCCTGAGTCGACTCGTTCTTCATTTTCTTCTTCTTATACTCTTCCTTTCTAGCTTTCCATCTTCAAAAGCCGCAGCAACAACAACAACAAGAAGAACCACTCAAAACAGAATGCCAGGGTTTGTCTTCACAAGAACCAGAGGAAAGTGTACACCACAGTAAGATCCCTTCCTTCCACTCTCAAATGTCAATACTAACACTGTTTAAATAGTATTTGTACCTACATTTCCATTATTTGTTTACATTTGCACATATTTTTAGAAGACATTTTCCAAATACCCAGAAAGGGATTCCATGAAAAAGAAGAAAATAAAATAGAAAACTTGCAAAACTAGGCCAAAACTCGGTCAGTTCTGTCAGTGACAAGTCAAATTGGATGAAATTGTCCGAGTTGGACTAAATTACTCGCTTTCATTTGTATCAAAAACACAAGTAACACTTCTTTTTCTTTTGCTTTTATTTCTTATTTTCTGTGTTTTGGACCATTTGGGTGGGACCATTTCTTATTTTTTTTATAAAAAAAATTATCAAAAAAAATATTGCATGCTATAGTCATAATTATTTAATTTAACAAATTAATCATAAACTAAGGTTGCAAGTCCATTTTCAAATAGGGTAAATTTGTCTATTTAAATCATTTACTCTCCTCTCCATCTTAATTTTTAAAACATTCAAACAAGAGGAAAGGCTAATTACTCCCTTCCTCCTTACTAATTTTAAAAACATCCAAACAAGGTAGAAGGGAACCATTCTCCTCTACTCTCCTCCCCACGACTCTTCTCTCCTCTACTCCCCTCTACTCTCCTCCCTCTCTAAACTTCCAAACAGGCCATTAGTTTGAAGAAGCTAACTCAAATTGCGGACACAGGTTTGGGTTTGGGTGTGACAGCCAGATGAAGATTGGGGGCGACCTAATCAAAGGCCATGATGTCTTCGACTATGAGCAGGCCGTGATCTTTGACGGCACTTTCGTGGCAGGGGTGGATAGTGTAGGCTTTGAGGTCTTGCTTGGAGTTGTAGCAGCTGTGGAGGATGTGAGTGAAGTTGAGCGAAGTGGGTTTGATGTGAGGCTCTGTTTAATTAAAATCCAACTTGCTTGAGGTGGGTTTGCTGGGTTTATATGCTTGAGATGAGTTTTTCTGAGTTTGAGATTTTTTTTTTGTTTGGATCGGTTGTGTTGTATTTTTGGATTGATTTGGTACTTTGGGGCTTTAGGATTTGATAATTTTGCTGGGTTTGAGAAAATGGTGATTTTGAGATTTTTAATTTTTGGATTTTAATTTCTGGGTTTGTGTTCTTGTTGTTTTTGTTCAAGACACACTTAGATCTCAATTCATGTGATTTTTAGTTTTTAATTTTTTTATTTAGTTAAAATTAATAAATTAATTTTTTAAATTTAGATGCTGATGTGGCATTTTTTAATGTCAAAATAAAATTTATTATTATTATTTTAATAGTTCCGTCTGCCACGTAGGACTTTGCCGTTAGGGCATTGACGGAAAGGACTAAAATAAAAGGCGTTTTTCTAAATAGGGACTAAAAGAGGTGAAAATAAAAGATAGGGACCAAAGTGGGAATCATGTGAATATATAGGGACGAAAATGTGATTTTCACCAAAAAAATATTATTAACACCACGCATCATTGGTGCGGTAGTCACTCCACAAATATAAGTATTTATGGGGTGTGGGGGCAAGGGGCCTGTGGAGTGTGGTGGCAAGGGTTGAGGTTCAAGTTTTCAAAAGTGAACTTCACACGCATATATACTTAGATTTGGGTAGAATGGAATTTTTATCTTATAAAAAAAAATTATTGTTCAGATAAAATAATAAATAATATATGATTGGCATGAGTGTTAAGAACTTAAAAAACATGCAATCTAACAGTAATTTTTAAAATATATAACCATGTTAATTGTTTTTTAGTGGGAGTTATAGACATTGGCTATAAACAAACTTTTCCTTTATTTATTTATTTATTTATTTGAGGAACAACTTTTCCTTTATTTTATAGCATCTTGAAATAAAATGTATTTTGAATGGCCATAATAAGATATAGAGGGGCTAAAATTGCAGAATAAAGTATTTTTTTTAACTAAAAAAAATTATTTTGCCAAATAGGTCCTTTTAAAACTTGGTAGAAATCAACTTTTAGAAAGTCAAGTTACAAACAAGGCTATTTTTCCTAGAGAAGTTTCATAAGAACCTATTTGATAATATATATATATATATATATATATATTTTAATTTTAAAAAAGCATTATTTAGCAAAAATGACTTATAGAGAGACCAACATTTAATTTTATACACAATTTTACAACATACTTAAGGGAAGAATTAGGTATGACAAAAACTTGTTCACATTTTTTACATCAATTTATTACTTTTTCAATTTTTTATTCCACGGCTCACGACACTTTAATAAATTGTGAAATTGAATAAGTTCAATTTCTATTCGATTCCTTGTGCAAGTGGCACTTCTCTTTTCGAAGTGTTTTCCTTTTATTTTTTGATTAAAAAAGAAAGATAAAGATATCACGGAAAAAGGCCTGGGGAAGAAAAAAAGCATTAAGGGTCCATTTGGATACAACTTATTGTTGCTGAAAGTTGCTGAAAACACTGTAGCAAAATAATTTTTAAATGTATGAATAGTACTGTAGGACCCATTTTTAATATTTTTTAATCGTGAACAGTACATGAACAGTGCGTGAACAGTGCACTGTTCATGCATAGTAATTTTTGTCTCTAAAAAGTCAAGAAATCCGGTCACAAAAAAAAAAGAAAAAAAGAAAAAAAAAAAAGGGAGAACTGAAAACGCAACGCCACATTTAGTATAAAGAAGTGCTATCCAAACCAAGGCTAAAAAGACGCTTATCCCAACAAGTGGGAGGGCCACTTGCCCACGACCCCACCAACTCTGACAAAAAATAAATTGATGAGTGATAGAAAATAAACGTAACCTCCCTGTTCAATCTCATCCATTTCCTTTATGGCTCTTCTTCCATCATCATCATCATCATCATCTTCTTCTAAGAGATGGAAATTCGATGTATTTCTCAGTTTTAGAGGTGAGGATACTCGCAAAACATTTACAGACCATCTATATACTGGTTTAAAACAAAAAGGCATATCTGTTTTTAGGGACGATGAAAAACTCAAGCAGGGAACACTCATAGCCCCAGAACTCTTGAAAGCAATAGAAGATGCGAGGTTTGCGGTCGTTATTCTATCAAGTGACTATGCTTCTTCGAGGTGGTGCTTGATTGAACTAACAAAGATCGTTGAGTGCATGGAAATGATGGGATTGGTAGTTCTACCTGTTTTTCACTATGTAAATCCTAGTGATGTGCAAAATCATAGGGGGACTTTTGGAGAAGCCTTTTCTAAACATGAAGAGAGCTTCAAGGATAACATAGGATATGTACAAACGTGGAAAGCTGCTCTGACAAAGGTTGCTAATCTTGCTGGATGGGATTTAAAGGATAAGTATGAATTTCTTTGAAATAATGCTATTTATAGTTAACTTTTATTTCTTTTTTCTTTTTCTTAATTTATTTATATTACTTACTTTTTTTATTTGGCCACATGATAAGAGAGTATTTAACTATTTATAGAATAACCTAGACTAACCCTATTCTAATCCTAGTAGGACTAGATTCTAGACAGGCAAGTATTTACTGTACACAGACCTTGCAACAAATTTGGCCCCTAATAGCTCTAAAATTGTCCCCATAATACATCTAGTAGTGAATTTCTAAATATAATTAGGCACTCTCAATGTGGCTTAACGAAGCTAAGATTATGTTTATGATGAATGTTTTGTCTCTAAATAATGTGGCTAGCTTTGCATCATAAAAATTATTGTTTTGCTATTTTCTTTGTAGGCATGAATCAATAATTATACAAAAAATCATTGGAAGGATATTTAGTGAGTTGTATCACAAACTCCCATGTGTTTTTGAGGACTTTGTTGGAATGGACTCCTGTGTGGAGGAAATGTTGGATTCATACATAGGTGAAGGGTTTGGTGATGTTCGCTTTGTTGGGATATGCGGGATGGGTGGAATAGGCAAAACAACCCTTGCACTTGAAATTTATAGAAGAATTTCTAGTAACTTTGAAGCTAGAAGCTTTATTGCTAATATTAGAGAAGAAACTAAAAATCAAGGTCTAGTTTTTTTACAAAAACAACTTCTTTCTAAGATCCTCATGGAAAGTGAAATAAATATATGGGATGTTTGTATGGGAATCAATGTTATAAGGAATACACTATGCAATAAAAAGGTTTTTATTATTCTTGATGATGTGGATAGAGATGAGCAATTAGAAGCATTGGCAGGGAAGCATGATTGGTTTGGTCTTGGAAGTAGAATCATTGTAACAAGCAGAGATAGCCATTTATTGATAAGATGTGGTGTGGATTACATATATACAGCCAAGGAATTGAATAATGATGATGCTTTGCAGCTTTTTAGTTGGAGAGCTTTTCATAAACCTCATCCTGAAGAAAATTATGTGAATTTGTCTAAGGACTTTGTGAATTACGCTAAAGGCCTTCCCTTAGCTCTTAAAGTTTTAGGTTCTTCATTGTTTGCTAAAAGATTGAATGAATGGAAAAGTGCCCTATATAAAATAAAAGAAGAACCTAATAGAAACGTTTTGGATATACTTCAAATAAGTTTTGATGGGCTTGCATATTCACAGAAAGGATTGTTTCTAAATATTGCATGTTTTTTCAAAGGAGAGAATAAAGACTGCATAAGAGATATATTTGAAAGTTTTTGTTATTCTCTAGACTACGATATTGGTGTTCTTATGGATAAATCTCTCATAACCATTGATGACCATGGAACTTTGTGGATGCATGATTTGCTACAAGATATGGGTCAAGAAATCGTTCGTCATGAATCTCCTAAAGAGCCTGGTGGACGTAGTAGGTTGTGGATTTATGATGATGTCATGCATGTATTGAAGAATAATACTGTAAGTTGACTAGTACAAACCTGAACTTAAAGTAGTATGTATATTTTTATAAAATTTTCTAACAATTTACCAATTTATCTAATTTCATTGTTTTTTCTTATTAGGGAACAGAGGTAGTTGAAGGCATAATGCTAAACATGCCTATTCAAGAAGTGGAACACTTGAGTGCTGAAGTCTTCTCAAAGATGAAAATTTTGAGATTGCTTATAATTGGTAATATGAAACTTCCAAAAGGCTTCATAAATGGCACCATGAAACTACCAAAAGTCCTCATTAGAGGTAATGTGCAACTTCCAAAAGATCTTACTTATCTTTCCGATGAGTTACGCATTATAGAATGGCATGGATATCCTTTTAAATCCATGCCAACTAGTTTTCAACCGAACAAACTTGTTGAAATCAGAATGCATTGTAGCCGCATCATACAATTGTGGAAAGGAATTATGGTAAGATTTTTCACTCAAGAAAATGTGTATTTTCTTCCTTTTCATTAATACTACACTTTATCTAATAATATTTTGGTTTATAACAGATTTTAGATGCGTTAAAACTTATGGATCTAAGTGACTCTCAATACTTGATTGAGATTCCAGACCTTAGTGGAGCCCCAAAGCTTAAGAAATTGATTCTTCGACATTGTACAAGACTATATAAGATTCACACATCTCTTGGAGATCTCAAACAGCTTATTCGATTGGATTTGAATGGTTGCAAATGTCTTGAAAGCCTTCCTCACAAGATTAGCTTGGAAGCACTTGAAATTTTCGATCTTGGTGGTTGTTCAAGACTGAAGAAGTTTCCAGAAATTGTAGAAAATATGTCTTGTTTGTCGAAACTTTGTTTGAGTGAGACAGCTATAAAAGATCTACCATTATTTGTGGAACATTTAACTGGCCTTATTGAATTGGATCTAAAAGACTGTAAAAGCCTTTCAAGTCTTTCGAATGCATGTTGTTGTTTGATGTCTCTAAAAATTCTCACTTTATCTGGCTGCTTAAAACTTGATGAATTACCAGAGAATTTGGGTAATATCGAAGGCCTAGAGGAGCTAGACGTGAGTGGAACTGCTATTAGAGGGCTTCCTTTATCTGTTGTTCACTTAAAAAATCTCAAAATACTATCTCTCCGTGGATGTGTGGGGCTATCATCTAAATCATTCAATAAGCTCCTGAGTTTTCCTTTAATGCAACGAAAAAGAAGTCTTGACCCCATGGGCATGTTAGAGTGTTCTTTACAAGGCTTATGGTCTTTGACGGAACTGGATTTAAGTTATTGCAACATTCGAACGATTCCTGACGTTCTTGGGTCCTTGTCATCTTTAAAAAAATTATATCTAAAAGGAAACAATTTTGTTTGCCTTCCTAAAAGTATCATTCAACTATCTAATTTGGCATTCCTTGATTTGGGTGGTTGCACTCAACTTCAAATATTCCCCAAGCTTCCATTAAATATGTATTTTATCAATGCAGTAGGGTGTACCTCACTGGAAACATTATCATTAAGTTCAAATTATGATTTTCGGCCGATTATATATCTTCTCAATTGCGTCAAATTGATTTATAATCAAGGTAAAGGTGACCTATTGTCAACAATTCTAAGACATTATATCATTGAGGTCTGTCTGTCTGTCTCTCTCTCTCTCTCTCTCTCCCTCTTTCTCTTTCTCTCTTACATGTGAGTGAAGTTCTAAACATCAAGATTTGTTTGTTTCAGGGATGCTATAACTTGAATAGGTTCACATATCTCACAATTCCTGGAAGTGAAATTCCGAATTGGTTTAGGCACCAAAATGTGGGGGCTTCAGTGAATCTGCAAGTGCCTTCACATTTATTATCAAGTAGCAAATTTATGGGAATTGCAGTGTGTGCTGTTTATATATTCCGTCAGCATCATCCATTTCACAAACTTCATCTTTTGGATTACGAGGCTGCGATGTATACACATGGGCTTTTGTGTTCCGTTAAAGCCAATGGATATGGACCTCCTGAAGTGTGGCTTCCTTTAACGGAGGAATTTGGTAAGATTGAATCGTATCATCTTTGGCTCGAATATATTCCCTTCGAAAGCCACTGGAAAGAAGAATTGGATGCTAATGAATTCACCCAAATTGAGGTTACATTTGAATCCGAAACTCCAGGCTTGGAGGTTACGAAATGCGGAGTCCATTTGATATTCTAGCAAGACATTGAAGATCTCAATCAAACTAAGCCTGGGTCTAGCAGCTGCACTATCACTCCTTATTATGAGGATGATGACTTAGGCAATTCAGAGAAAGATACCAAAATCAAGGATAGCCGTGATGATAAACCACCACACCCAAAGTGGACAGAGCACCCTAATCTAATTGAAAACTGGATTGGGAATTCATGCATACAAGGACAAGGTGACTCTGATTGTGAGTGAGGAAAGAGGAATCCCAGCGAAAGTGGCAACTTTGATGAATCTGCACAGTTGGGAAACTTTTTTTTCTCTTCGATTTTTTTGTAAGTCACCTTTTTCTCTTTCTTATGGGACTAGTTTGCAATTGATTACGTGTTCATCATTTTTGATCAATTATGCTGGAGGGTAAAATCAGCACATTTGTTGCTCTATCTATAGTATTTGCTACGGTATTTTGCACAGGAGAATACAATTGAATATATGCATCCCCACTTCAGTGTTGTTGTGATTTTGTTTTTCTTCACCACATTAACCCTTTTGAAATCTGAAAATGGAGTCAATGATTTTTTTTTAGTTGTATGAAGCTTTGGAAATTTGCCATTTGGTTTTCGGATTTTGTGTTGAGTTTGCCCTAGAACTCCTAGTGTGTTTGTGTGTGGATTATCTTTCCTTATAATGTTGTAGTTGGTGCTTACTACAACGACCACTACACTGTCTTTAAGTGTCTGTGGGGTTGATGCTGATGATGATGGAGTGGAACTGGGTTTGGGGCTAGTTTTGTTTGGCTACAAGGAAACTTGAGGTTAATTAGTGTGAAAAGGGTAAAAAGCTTTTGAATCATATGGGCTGAAATAGTGGTTCCTGACTTATTTCTTGAGTTCTCAATTTTTGGGTTTTCTGCAAAACACACACACACACACATATATATATATATATCCTAATCCTATGATTTTCATAGAAACTTTTCAGAACATAAGCATAGCTCTAGCAAGCTCGTTGTGTTTGGCTTTGCTGGCAATTTCTTTCCCTTAAATAAAATGTATTTTTCTAAGAAAATAGGACCTTAGTGTGGTTTTATGTTGTTTTATATATATGTTTTCTGAAGGTACCAGTTGGAGCTATGCCAGAAAGCGTTGTAGGAGAATATTGTTTATTTGGGGACAGGTTGTGGGATGACCACATTGCTGTACTGCTTATACATGAGCTGGGTCATTTGATAAGGAAGCTCTAGAAGGGCATATGCGTCATCCTTACCCCTACGGTGGCTCTGGTTCAGCAGGTAAGCTGCTATCTATCATGTTGCTTTTGTAATTTGATAGTTAGTTTTGGCTTGTATTTAAGTTTGAGACAATATTTGTAGGTTATATGGCTGGTACATTGCACAATGATGAAGTGATGTGCTCTTTGGCTTGGCTGAGGTTGTAGGTAGAAGTGGGTAGGGTTGTTGCTTTTTAGCGCTTATCTATGCAATTTCTCATTGTGATTCTAGATTATTAAAGGGGCTTTCTAAATCTAGGTGCTTCAAGTTCACCTTGGAAGGGAGTTTGGCATTTTATCAACAGAACCATGATTATACTATGAAGTATGAACTCATGACCCCTTGAAATATATAAACAAAATCAAAATAGGGCCAGACTACCAGATAATACAAAAGCATCAATTCCTAGAACCAAGGATTCAATTCCTAGAAATTGACCAACCTTGATAGTGCAGAAATTTGGGCTTATTCTTTTAACAGCAAGGTGATATGTAGTGTGTTTAGCAAGCAATAAAGGATTGTGTAGCCTCTTTATCTGTTAATTGTGGTCTCATTCGTCAATTGATGATTGATAATTGTGAAAGAAAAATGCAAAACTATAATTATGATTTATGAGGCATGACCCAGTAGAACAAGAACCTCTAATGAGGAATTTTACTTTGAGAGATTGAGACAACCCCACTGATACCATTCTTAAAGATATGGGAAAACAACCTCTCCACTACTTGCACAGTTGCCTTTAGTACTGCTGTGCTCTTCCTTTTGTCTTAAATTTAAATAAATTATCTCATTTATTTCTTATTCTCTTTGTGATTTGGTGAGTAATGACTTTTCCATCCTTTCACTCATATTAGCACTTCCTTATTAAAAAAAATTTTCTTCTTTTTTAATTTTCCTGTCAATCAAATTTTCCATGGTTGAATACTTTCCTACATGATCTGTTATTTATTGTTTGGTTTGATTTTAGATCTTTGCACTTTTGTTAAGGACATCAAAAGTTAAATTTAGATCATATGTGGTCTTTTGCAAGTCAAATTGACTCAGGCACTCTACCTTATCAATCAATTAATTGTAGGATGCGGATGTTGTGTTGAAAATTTAACCTAATTCTCATAACCTGTAAGATGCGAAAATATAGAAAAAAAGAACCACACTACAAAAAGATTTATGTGGTTCAGCAATATGTCTACATTCACAAAGTTACTCTGATTTTCACTATGTCAAGGCGAAATACAGAGGCACTATTGTACAATGATGTAGGTTTCCATAATTTTGAAGCGAAAAATATATACCCCAAACAATGGGTCCAAAACAGCCAAAAATGATCTTGCTGGTCCAGGCCTCTGCTCCATGAATTAAGGCTCACAAAAAATCTCATTTAAAACCATAAAGCATCCAGGTCGGATTGGATCACAAACTGGATTGAACACAAAACAGGCTCCACGTAGCCCAACAAGTTGATGTAGAACAGACAGGTTCAAGAATTTTATTAAAAAGGGAAATTTTACCGCAAAATGCGTGTTCACTCTTCAATAATTGATAGATTAACATTGCCAAAATGTTTATATTTTCTATTCCTTTGGATAAACATCGTAATAGAAAGATTAAGAGGTTCAGGACCATTGTTGTTTGTAGATTATAGTTGAATTAGATTGGCAATGACAGAAAATAAATTTAAATTAGAATATGTGATTGCCAGCCCTTCATATATTTTGAGTGGTCATAGGAAGTAACAACTGAGAGAAGCATACTGCTTATGTATATGATCTGTGTAATATTGGGTCCAATGCTAGTTCCAATTTGGAATTTTGTTGATAGATCTCATGTGCATGATTCATACTCTTCTCTGCATCTCAACCCGCACAGGAAAATGTATCCTCAAGATCTAAATGAGCCCATATTATTCCTTAATTTTTGGTTTGGTTCTCCATTTGCTTGACATTAAATAGTTCTGCTTACAGTCATTATGGATCTCCTTGTTGTACCTTAGAAAATATTTACAATGTTATGCTAGTATATTGGCTCTCAAGCTGTCAGTTTTTTTTTGTTTTTTTATTTTGGGGTTGGGGCATGTGCATATTGCTGTTGACTTTGCCTCTCCTGCAGATCATGCTCATGTAACTAGTCTGATGCCTGTGAATTGACTATTATCTTCTGGATGTAAAGAGGACTTGCTGCTGACTGTGCAGAAATGGTGGTTGGTTCTGCTTCTGCTGTTAAGCCTTTGACAAGTTCAGCTGCTAAGTGGGCAAAGAGGCTTTTCAGAGGATGTATTCCGATTGAAGCTACTGTTGATAATGTGCAGTTGTATTTCAGCCAATTTGGCTATGTTTTGGATGTGTATCTTGCCAAGGTAAAAGTAGCTGGTTTTTACCTAGTTTAATTGAGAATTTGTGGATGGTTAGCTGTTGAAAATATCACTGCATCTTTTTTCTTGATAACATTTTTTCTAAATGCTTCATAGCCATGGCTATGAAGCATGTGATAAATGTATTGTTGAACCAGCTTGGGTTTGTTCAAGGTTTTAAAATGGGCTTGCTTGCAGAGCGATACTTTTACCACCTTATCTATATAGCAAAAATTCAATATTGTGCAGCACTAGTAATGGCTGAAATTAAGATGTTTGAGATATGACTACAAGAGGGAAAATGAACACATGATAAACACTTGGTAACACCAATTGGAAACAGATGAGATGTTCTGCCAAATTCATCCTGGGACGAGAATTGAAAATTCGTAATTGCTCAAAGGCTTTTCTTGGTACTAATTGTAATTGATTGCATGGTTTTTTCATGTTGTTATTTGCACATCATGTAAGCTCATTTTGTACTGTAATTGCATATTCTGTGTTATATAATACATATTAGTAATTATCAGATCCTTTTTGGGTTTTGCCCATATGTTATTGGCATAACTAATATCGCAATGCATTTTGCTTCAGGATGAAAGAAAAATGTGTCATAGGGGGTTTGGTTTTGTGACATTGTTTGATGAAATTTCAGCTGAGTACACTTCTTAGAAAGTACAGAGGATACTTTGGGTAGAAGTGTGTCAGTAGATGTTTTCATGATATATGATAGGCAGGTGCTTGTGTCCAATAGGCACTCATGTGGGTAGCCGAGTATCAAAGGAAAGAGCCTCAGAAGTTTCTTGTGCAGAGTGGTTTGGTGTGCTAATGTCTATCACATATGGTCTCAGAGAAACTCAACGAATTCATGGAGAGGTCAAAACAAAGGAAATCAAAGTGAAGAGAATGAGAAAGGATGTTAAGTTTAGAATGATGTTCAAAGGAAGTAACTGCAACTCTATCCTAACCTAAACAGAGTTATCTGTTATAACTGGAGTGTACCACATAGCATCATTTATGGTTTCTGCTTAAAAGTTTTGCTAGTAGCTGGGTTTGTGATTGGTTTTATTTTTTAAAAGAAGATGTTGGGTAAGATTAACTCCAATCTGATGCTGTAGTTTAGTCCTAAGACTCATATCTCTATGCAAAACTGGGTTGGGATGATGTAACACTGTTTTCAAATGGAGATGATCTTTTAATGTATAGGTTAGGGCAGATGCGTTGTAGTGGACTAACTGAAGTCTCAGTGTTCTAAGTGTTTCTGTTTGTAACAGTAAAAAATTATGAATTATCCAAAAAAGATAGAAGAACGCTCAATTCCATTTTTTTTTTTTGTGAGGATGCAACAAAAGTGTCTATAGGAGTAGGGACAAACACCCAATCCGTTACTACATTTGTCATTGTCTTCCCACTTTAGCACCTTTGTATTCCATCCTAGTATTTTAAGCCAAATAGTTAATTTTTATTATTATTATAGATATGATAGTATTTTAAATTAGGAGCATTTGCTCCATATAATTGTTTTTTATTAGACCAAGACCCCAATTGGTTTATGGTATAAGCAGTGATTGAACTTCAAATTTCTTATTTGACAACAAACAAAGACTAGTTTTTTTTTTTTTTTTTTTTTGAGAAACAAACTCACACACACATGGGAGAAAGAAATATGTTCTAACATAAAAGCACAATACAAACTCTACTCAAAAGTCATTGTATTAATTGGAATCTACAATAATGTTATAAATTTAAACCTTACAAATTGATGCGTTGACTTTTAAACAAATAAAAAGTAGTTAAAAAAATTATTTATTCTATTATATATTGATATTGCACGAAGAACATTAATTATCATGTTCATTCATACTATATATATATATATTTTTTTTTTGGGGTAATAAATCCTTCGTAGAACTTATGTTGGGTATAGCAGAGTACAAACTTTTCTAAACAAAGTTTTACTAAACTAGTTATATAAATCAATATGTCAACTTTTAAACGCAAAGTAATTTGATGAATATTGTAATTTTTATTACATGAATTTTACAAATTGATGTGTTACTGATTACTAAAACACATTTCAAACATTCATTTATTAAATGGTTTACCAATCACTCTTTTAAAAAAAAAATCTATCAATTATATATATTGTCACATTAATCTGTAAGCTTGATGAAGTAAAAATTGTAGCACTTTTAACATTTTCCTTGTTTCTAAAAAAAAAAAAACATTTTCCTTAAACACCAAACAAAAAAAAAAATGTAAAAATAATTTATTATACACTTGGTGTGAATTAATAATATTAATGGTAATATTAATTTTTCATTTTTTTTTTTGAGAAAATTAATTTATCATTTCTAATAATTAAAAATTATAGTATTTATAATGTGATGATACTATTCATAGTTTTATACAGGAAACAAGTTAGCCGCCTCGCTTTTCTCTAGTGGCGCAAGTTCTCTTGTGGCCAAAACACAACTCACTGAGAATAAAAAAAGTATAAACGGTTATATATGCGATTGATCATGAGCTTTTTTTTTCTTCTTATCTTTTTGTTGTTGTTGTTGTTGTTGTGGAGAATCAGGATCATGAGTGGCATAGGGTTGCTTCCATAAAGATTGTTCTAAAATGATAAAAAAGAAAAGATAAGTGCACATCATTAGCTTTCTAATGGAGTCCAAGCATGTACAAAAAGCATCTACTTGCACTTAATGCTTCAATATTGCTGGTCCATATTAATAAAAAAAAAGTATAATTATAATTTTTTTTAGGAAGTAATTTATAATGTTATTGTTATAAAATTGATTGTAAATATTATAATCCATTAACCTTAACATTTATATATATGCACACATTTTAAGTAGAAAATAAATGATTTGAAGCTGACTCTATTTATTTTAAAAAATCAAAAGTATCACTTGACCTAATGGCCATTGATGATGAGATACAAATATATAGAATGAAGACTATTGTGGGCGAGGATTTGTTCTAAGCCTGTAAGTAGTTTGTCCGCTCTGGGGCATGAGTGGGGCGTATCTTTCTTCGATGTGGGAGCAAGTCTCAAAAATTGCTCATGTCGCTTGAAGGAACAAAGCTGTGCGGGGCCTTCGGCCCCAGAGCGGACAAACTGCTTGCGGGCTTGGAACAAATCCTCGCCCACAACTATATATATTATTTTTTGGATAAATGATGAATCTTTTGCTTTATGGTTGTAGATACTTTTTTTTTTTTTGATAATTTGATATATATATATATATATATATATTGGATAATTTGATAGTTGGGAGAGGAAATGTTCTTTTTTTAATTTTTTATATAATCCATGAACATTTTTATTAAAAATACCATGAGGTGCTAGTTATACTATAAAGCTCTTGATGTAAATGCTCATTGGATAATTTAATTTGAAGAAAAGAGTCAAAGGGTAAAGTGGTAGTTTTACATGTCAGGTATGAAAAAAGCAAATTAAAAGGTAATTCTAATCTCAGTTAGCCAGTGGGTTTTAGTTAGCTCAACTGGCAAAATCTCTGATGGTTGAATAAGAGATCTGGGGTTCAATCCCCGCTTACACCCAAAACCAATTGGTGTCTTGGTCTAATGATAAAGAGCATTATCAGGAGCAGATGCCATAACTGTAATTGGTCGTAAAATGAGCTTCATTTATTTATTTATTTATTTATGAACTAAAATGAGCTTCATTTGAATTCTAGGAGTTGGTCCCCATTTATTATTATGTACTTAACCACATGAAATAATCCCTACAAGATAAAATTGAAAGACTAGTATTACATTGATAATTAGATAGAAAATTCAAAAGTTTATCACTACTATTAATTAATCAAGGTTTTCATGGTGAATTAGTGTTGTATTTTTATCTTTTATTTTATTTTTATATTTTATTTATCATTCTTTGTTAAATTTTTAGAGTCTATTAACCGATCATGTTGTGGTTCCAAATATTTAGATGTTTTTTTTAAGCAGGTAGCTTAAAATGTTTAAGAGGATTTAAATATGTTTGTGACCTTGATGTGATATGGGCGTTAAAATGTTTAAGATGATTTTGTGGAAAAATCATAATTTAAATTTTTGTAAGCCTTTTTTCTCCTCCTCTTCTCATAAAAAACATCTTGTTTAACTAGGTTGCATCAATTGAGTTTCATTTTGTAAATTTCAAGTATATTTTTCACTAATCTCATAAGTTTCTATGCTTAGCATCATATATTTGTTCATACCGAGTCTTAAGTCTGGACAAATTAGAAGAGTTGCAGTAGGTTGATGGCCAAATACTCATAGTTATTGTTGTTTTTGCAAGTATAGTTTCACTAGTAGTGGTTTTTGCAATTACTAAAATATCCTAGAAGGGAAATGCAAACTACTCTAGATGTCAAATGTAAGTTCAGTTTATTGGTTCTCATTATAAATTAAACTATTTAAGATTTTGTAGCTACTTGTAACTAGGGCTGTCCATGGGTCAATTTGGTGGGGTTTGTGACCAACCTGCAATTGACTTGATCAGATTGGGTGGGGAACTACCAAACCTGCAGCCAACCTGTAAGGGTATTGGGTTGGTAGGTTTGGCTAAGCCTTGGGTGGTGGTCAATTTACGGTGAAGGCAAAAATTGCCATAAAAAGGAGGTGTGGCAAGATCTCACCAAATTTGGTGGAGATCTTGTCAAATTCAAAGAGTTTTTTGCCAAATTGTACAAAGAACTCGCCGGATCTAATGAATTTCTACCGAATGTGGTATGTCTTCATTGGGTCTAGCTGTGATGATTGCCAAAATCTACATATCTAGTTGGAAAAGTCGCTAAAAAGCTTGAGAAATCGTTAGAATTTATGTATTTTTGGTTGGGTTTGGTTGCTTGGGTTTTGGAGGAGGAGACCCACAACTAACCCGATAGCGTCAAGTTTATAAGGGTCGAGACTCGTAGCTAACCGCGGAAGCAGTCAGATTGGGTGGCATCAGGTCTAGTTGGGTTTGGCGGGAGGATTGGGTTTGTAGGTGGGTTGGACCCTCCTACTTGTAGCAAGAAGCAATGAACTATTTGATGCAATCAATTGTAAACAATTTAATGTATATGGAACGTCACTAAGGGCACGTTTGATATATTGTAATGGTCATTACATTGTAATAGTAATAAGAATTACAAGGAATAGACAGAGCTAGAATAGAATGATTTTTCCTATTCATTCGTTTGGTGGTAATTTATGATAAAGTGTAGAATGCCATCATATTTAAGTCAAATTTCCTAAAATACCCATTTTAAAAAAAATATTTATTTACACTTTTTGAAAATTTGAATTTGAAAATTTGTTTTTCCATATAATTTCAACAATGTAATTTGTTGTTCTCCAACGACAGCTATGTTAAGAGGGAGAAAGAACTAAAATTTTCTACAAGCAAGTAGAATTATGGGTTTATATATTATCTAGGGTGCTTATTCCTTAGGGCATGTTTGGTAGACTGTAATAGGCGCTGTAATGTAATAGTTATTCCTATGGTTTAGTTATTCTTTAGTTTGGTTATATTTTTATTACAAGGAGTGGTCATTTCTTATGAATAGTTATTCTTTAAAATGAGGAATAACTATTCTTCTTTAAAAAGTTATATTAGCTATTCCTTAGTAAGTGCAATAATTTCAAAACTTAATATATTTCCAAATAAGCAAACTGTCCATATACATCTAACAATTATAAAAATAAAAAATCATAAAAAATAACACATATCTCTCTTAAATTTAAAAATAACAATTTTTAACGAGATATAATTGTATGAGTAAGATATTTCCTAAAATAAATGTTAAGTTTCATTCTAATGTTATAACTCACAACCAAACTAATGAATAAGTTTAATTATTATATTACAACACACTTTATTACTAGTAATAAAGATTACAATTCTCGTAATAATCCTCATTCAGTGTATCAAATGTACCCTTAGAGTTTGGTGGAGAAATATATTATGGAAATAAAAATTTTAAATGTAGAAACATAAACTTAAATAGTTTATATTTAAGTTTATTTTATTTTATTTTATAATAGTTTTTATTTATTTTATTTTATAATAGTTTTTATCTGGAAATTGCATTCATTTTTGTCATTTATTCTTCTTGACCTTTGGAAAATTTTGAAGAGAATAAATAACTGTAGATTTATAAATTTTCTTTAAATTAATTATATTCTCTATATTTAGTGTTATATAATTTTTTTTTTTAAAATTTAATTAGTTTTCTAGGATCTTTAGAGTTTAGACCGCTTTCATATTTTCCTTTTACAAAATTTGAAAATAGGTCATCGATCAATATATTACATGTAAACATTTGAATATATATATATATAGAGAGAGAGAGAGAGAGAGAGGATTGGGTTCAAGTTACACATGGTGTAACTCTAAGTAATGTTATATCGTCCAATAATTTGTTAATAAATTTATATTTTGAAAATTCCACCTTTGTATTACATGTTCTATATGTTCTAAATATGCATGCCAATTTTCATACCAATCGGATTTTATTTACCATTTGATCCATAAATTCATCTTTTATGCTTTATTTTAAACTACAAAAACTCGAATTTATACAATCGATAGATGACATGACTATTGATCTTTGATCAACTTGAAATTTTGCAAGTATGGAGAATATACAAAGAAAATGTAATCCAACGGTCGATTTGTCAAAATTCATATCCAATTAAAAAATATTGATTAGGGTAACACTGGTTAGAGTTACACCAGGTGTAACTTGAACTCAACTCATATATATATATATATATATATATAATATTCCAAATTTCCAATCCCTTGATTTACTTGAAGCAATCAACTCCTTAATTTTATTTTCACTCTTAGAAAGTAACATACTTTTCAACAACAAAAAAATCATTTTAAAAATGTCAAAAGTTATGTAAACATACAATTATTGGAAGGAAAATAGAAACCTGGTTTCATAACTTTTTTGTCAATTCCAATTCTTTAGTAGACAAATTAGTTTGATGAGTTCCAGTTATTTTAATTAGTTAAGTTTATTATTATTAAATATCCTTTAATAAGAAACTTGAGTTCAAATACTACCTTCGTAAAAATCTAAATGTTATATTAACACGTATCTGTTTGACATTAGTTTATAAGTTTAGTTTTTAATCTTTATGTACAACTTTTTAAAGCCTCAATTTTCTTACTTTTTCAAAGTATAATTATACCTTAGCACACTTCCAACAAAAAGTTTTCAGTAAAAAGCTAGATAAATTGTTTCCAAATGGACATGTGTTTATTTGGAAACAGTTTATCTAGACCAAATTGGTCAATTTTGAAAAGTTTTGGACCTGGTTGACATTATTTCAAATATAAAAAATGTTAATGGAACTTGTCCTTAAAAAAAATTATTGAGAAACGACATCGTAAATTTAAACTCTATCACTATCTATACTAGTGTGTAGCCCCGTGCATATGCACAGATACAAGTAAAAACAATCATAATTATACAATTCAAATTATCTATAGTATTAGTATGTAACCCGTGCTTACGCACAAGAATGATGAATTTCAATGGATGTTAGTTTGAGTTATTAAAAATATAGGACATAGTTCGACCAAGACATTTGGAGGTACTATAATAGTTTTTCCTTGTAATTTTCATGATATTTGTTACACCAAGTTTCTCATTACATTATTATTAGGTATATAATTTTGAAAACCACTATTGGATATAATATATACAATATCAATTCACAATTATTTTCTGTGAAATTCTACTAAATATAACACAAAATAAAATAATAAATTGGTCAAATAGTATATCCTAAATTGAATGGAAATAGGTGTATGAGATTGTTCAGCTCAATTACAGTTTGTTATTTTCAATATGTTTGCATACAAAATATCTAAATAGAAACAGTATAAAAAATATACTCATTACTTTAGAGAAAAAATAACAGCAAAAATTGAAACAATTTAATTTGTATGGAAAGCTAAAAAAAAAATTCCAATATTGATTCTAATTAAATTTTCTTTAAACTTTGGTTTAAAAAAGTTTTTTTTTTTAAATATATATATATGTATGTATGTATATATTACCTAGTTAGTAATAGACCGTACATAGTCATAGTGTATTGCATAAATGACTTATAAACTTGAATTGTTTGTAGTTATACAAAAAAAGGCTCATAAATATAAAATCTTTCAAAAATTAAGTTTTTATGATTTATTTATATTCGGCTCATCGTTTTCTACACTAAATTAATTCATTTGGCACAAAAATTAAAAAAACTTAGATTAGATAGGATGCGTGTAGCAAAATTAAACTTTATTTGAAATCCAATTTTTACACTAAATTAACTCACTTGGCACAAAAATTTAAAAACGTAGATTAGATGGAACACATGGCGCAAAATTATACACTAATTGAATTCCAATTTGAAATCTAATTGGATTTTCTCTCAGCTTTACTTATTAATATATATATATATATATATTAAAAAAAATTAATTAGTTTGGTTACCATTAATATTTTGTTTAAAAAAAATTAGGAATAATTACACTTCACTCTTTTGAGATTTTAGGAAATGACACTCTACCTTAAACTTGAAGGGAAAAAATATTTTCTCCTATTGACATTCGATTAACCAGATTTTATTAAATTAATATTAAAAATGTTGTGTACTAACTTTCCCTTTGCTTAAGGGTAAGACATGTTTCCAAAATTATCTTATTTTCGTAATTAAAATGTAATGTTTTAAATTTTTAATTAAAGTGTATACTAGAATATTAAGTGTGAATTTTGTTTATTATTTTTTTTTCTTTTTACAACGAATTAAAAAGAGATTTGTTGTTGCAAGTGTTTTGGTGCTTGATAAATTTTGTATTTTTATTCTAAATTTATCAATTAATTTTTACTAACCATGTTTAAACTTTAGTTAAGAGATTCTTATGAAAGTACTATCCACAAAGAGTATTAATTTATTCAAACCTCAAAAGATGGACTCATGAAAACTATTTTTTTTCTTCAAGTTTGGGCTGAAATGTTATTCCTCCATACCTCAAGAGAGTGCTTTTTCGGTTTTTCCACACAAACCGTGACAAACCTCAAGTGATAGAAGTTTCTGCGAAAAAAAAATCCTCAAGTGATAAAATGTAATTAAAAAATTATAACAATAATGAGCTTGGATCTTTAATTATAGCGCGTGCCATTTTTTCTATTGTCCTTTTACCTTCGTATACATACATGCATTTCATTCCATGCCCAAACCGTCTTAGACCTCTCCTCTTAGCCTGTAAAGACAAAGCATCAATATCTAAAACCCATGCTCTCATGCTCTTGACCGGCCTCTTCAAGCATGGAAGCTGCAATGGTGGACTCATCGCATCCTATGTAAATATAGGCGTCATTAAATCTGCCCGAAAAGTGTTTGATGTCTTGCCTCAGAGAGGCGTAGATGCATGGAATGCCATGATCATTGCGTATTCGCGTAAAGAGTACCCAGTTGAAGTTCTGAATTTATATCGTCAAATGATTTTGGAAGGTGTTAGACCCGATAGCTCAACTTTCACGGTGGCCCTCAGGGCGTGCACGAAGTTGTTGGATTTGAAAACAGGGGAGGAAATTTGGTGTAGAGTGATGGATTGTGGGTTTGAATTTGATGTGTTTGTTGGATCTTCTGTTTTGAATTTTATGCAAAGTGTGGGAAGATGGATGAAGCGATCGTGGTCTTTGATAGGATGCCGAGAAGGGATCTTGTTTGTTGGACAACTATGATAAGTGGGTTTGCGCAGAGTGGGCGGCCAATTGAAGCGGTTGATATGTATAGGCGAATGCAAAAGGAGGGAATGGAAGGAGATGGAGTTGTGATGGTGGGGTTGACACAGGCTTGTGCAAATCTTGGGGACTTAAAACTGGGTCTTTCTGTACATGGGTATTTGATTAGGAAAGATCTTCCTATGGATGTTGTAGTTCAAACTAGCCTTGTGGATATGTATGCCAAGAATGGACATCTGAAGCTTGCTTGTCATGTTTTCAAGAATATGCCTTATAAGAATGTCATATCGTGGGGTGCATTGATATCTGGCTTTGCTCAAAATGGTTTTGCTGGGAATGCACTTGATTTATTGGTAGAGATGCAGGGTTGTGGATACAGACCAGATTTAGTGTCTCTTGTAAGTGCACTTCTAGCATGTACCCAAGTTGGGTTTTTGAAATTGGGTAAATCTATACACGGATATATTGTGAGAAGGCTTGATTTTGATAGAGTTTTAGGTACAGCAGTGATTGACATGTATTCAAAATGTGGAGCCCTTTCTTGGGCACGCACTCTCTTTGATCAGATAAACTCCAAAGACTCAATCTCTTGGAATGCAATGATAACCAGTTATGGAATTCATGGGCATGGAAAAGAAGCTCTGTCTCTCTTCCTAGAGATGACAAAAACAAATCTAAAACCAGATCATGCTACTTTTTCTTCCCTTCTCTCGGCCTTCAGTCACTCAGGTCTTGTGGAAGAAGGTCAATACTGGTTTAATCGTATGGTTAGTGAATATAAGGTCCCTCCAACGGAAAAGCATTATGTTTGTATGGTTGATCTTTTGGCTCGTGCAGGTCGAGTCGAAGAGGCTTGCGAGCTAATAGATTCCATGAATGCTGAATCGGGGCTTGCTGTTTGGGTTGCTCTCCTGGCAGGTTGCTGCAAAAATGGCAAGTTGTTGATTGGAGAGATGGCTGCAAAGAAGGTTCTTGATTTAAATCCAGATGACTTGGGAATTTATTCTTTGGTCTCAAACTACTATGCAAAGGTGAGGAAGTGGGATGATGTAGCTAGTGTTAGAAAAATCATGAAAAAGACGGGGATGAAGAAAGTGCCAGGGTATAGTGTAGTGGAAGTGAAAGGAAAACTTCATGCTTTTCTTATGGAAGATAAGAGCCATCATCAATATGAGAATATGATGCAACTTTTGGATAAGTTGGATCATGAAATGAGGACTGTTGGATATGTCCCAAAGACTGAATTTGTGTTGCATTCCCTTGATGAGGAAGTCAAAGAAAAAATGTTATGTAATCACAGTGAGAGGCTTGCTATTGCTTTCGGTCTCTTAAACACAGGGCCTGGAACCAGATTACTGATCATAAAGAACCTTAGGGTGTGTGGGGATTGCCATGAAGCAACCAAGTTCATTACGAAAATTGTGAACAGAGAGATTGTTGTGAGGGATGTGAAGCGATTTCATCACTTCAAGAATGGGATCTGCTCATGTGGTGACTACTGGTGAAGCCAATGTGCAAAGATTTCCTTTCTCTTTGCTGGATTTTTCACAGCTGGGGTGTTGAAATATCAGGGTAGGATCTGACATCTCTTTAGGAAAGCAAGTTGCTAATATTATAATGGGTAATGGAAGAGACAAGCAAGCTAACATCGCAATTGCATACTACTACCTTTAAGGTGTGTATGGATACAGCTTGGTAACCAGTACAGTGCTCTGAGATGGTCCCATCCAACATATCCATATCCAGCTGGGTTGCTAGCAGAATTTGGGTGTTGAATTTCCCCTTTATACTATATGCATCAGCTAAGTTCAAAGAGCTTTTGTGGAAAATGATACACTTTCTTTATTGCTCATGATAGATGCAGATTGTTGAAAGGATTTACTTATGATTGGAATGCCAAAGAAAAGGACGTGGGGTTTTTTTTTTTAATCTAAATGTCTTCCCATATGCTTAGCATCAACAAGACTGATTTGCCACTAACAGCTCCGGTAATTAATCCTTTTGAACTCTTAATTATTTTTTTTCTCTTGCTTTCTAGTGTCAAAGGCAATACATTTTTTTCATCTCATAATATGGTGGCTTTTACTTTTGCTGCATGAAAATTCAAAATTTTTGAGGATATTATTTGGTTTGACATTCACAACATGGATTCTCTAACAAAAGCAAAATCGAAAGTATAGACACAACTTAAGGATTTTCATATGTTTATTTTTTCTGGATGCTGTTCGCATATCCTAGTATCTAGTTGATAATATTGACCATTACAGAAATGATTTGAAGGGCAGTCCTTTTCCAACTGTATCTGGTAATTCATTTTAGTACATCACTTGTGGCTACATACATACAAACACATATATGTATGATATAATTGAATTTAGTGGCTAGTAGAGGTTGTGAACTCTTCAGATCAGATTCGGTGTATTTTCTTCCCTGTTTTGGGGAAGAATGCCAGATTTCTGAGCTTATGCAAAGGATACAATTCCCTTTTCTTCTTGTAGTCATGGACTAAAGGATAAGTGGGGAATAACATATGCCCAAGTGGCTTCTAGACGTGCTCATTAAAATTTTGGGCAACACTAAGAAGTTTGTGTGGAACTATTGCTTGATGGCTGATTGTGCATACCTTTTGTCATTTAGGGGATGTTAAGGGTTATTTTCCCTTTTCCTTTGCTTTAGTAAGTGTTTTTGTATTGTATTCACAGCCAATAAGGATTCAACATTTGTAAGGGGTCCACCTCCTCCCTTGGCTTATAGAGGAGAGGGGGATTAACCTCCATAAAGAACACAATTCATCATTGTGAGATATTGTTCATTGTTTATCCTTTTCCAATATTGGTAATACTAGTTGCTAGAGGTAGATGATTCCCTGCATCACCTGTGGTTTTTCACTCTTCTTGTTCATACAAAAGGGTTTTCCATGTAAATATTGTGTTATTCTCTTTACATTCTCATCATTTACACCTCCAACACTCAAAAACCCATTTTTGATACAATAATGACATCCAAATGTATGGATAGTTAACCAATCTAAACCCAGTGCCTTGAAAACCCATTTATAAACCCTAACTATCTCATACATTTATAGATACTTAGCTTCCCTATACTTTTTGATCTTCCCTGCCCTGGTGGCATCAAAATTGAAGGCCATAGGTTTACTTTATGCTAGAGACAACTGGTTTTATGGCCAGCACAACCAAGTTGTCGGCACTCAACAAAAGTAGTGGAGAGGGAGGAGGAGGTGAGCGTAGAGAGAGAAAGTGATAACTTTTGGTATTAGAGAGAGAATGTATTAAAATTTGGAAATAAAAGATATTGTTGGCAAGGAGCTCGTTTAATGACATGACTAGTAGTGTTTTTTTTTCACCATTTGATTTCATGAAAATCTATGTTTTAAAAAATGTTAAACTCTTGTAGAGTTATACTAGGTAAAAAAGTGTAACTTGAACCTATCTTATATTTCTATGTGTGTATGTGAAGTAAAGAGTCAATTAATTACCTATAAAAAAGAAGAAGTAAAGAGTCAATTAATTAAATAATTAAACCTATGCAACTTGGTCTCATATGTCTAAGGTAATTTGGTTGTTATTCTAGCAATGAAATTCACCTTATATGTTGAAAAACTTGGAAAGGATTTTGCTCCCAGATATGTGTGTGGGATTGTAGCCCTTATATGATTGGTCTTGTTGTACAACATATAAACTTGGACTTTGAAATTTTTCGAAGTTTGAAACTTGACCAATTATTTTTTCTATTATATTGTTGATGATCTCTGAGGTAGTGACAAATTTTGCTGATTTTGTGCTGCTTTCTTGATTAGAAATTTGTGGAAATTATGCTTTTATGTATTTGGAGTTTGTGCTGAGTTTTCCCTGAAATTGGGCCTGTAAAAGTTAAATTAGGCTCCTTTTGATGCAGGCCTTCTTGTTTTTCTGGGTACCAAGATTAGAGACTCAACTAATTCCATTATTTTTTGTTTTCATTGAAAATTTGATCCTAGAAATGAAGTGTTGTGAACTCTTGATGTGTGTTTGTATGACAGGTTAGCTCTGTTAAGTTAGTAAAATAATAATTCCATTATTTTTTGTTTTCATTGAAAATTTGATCCTAGAAATGAAGTGTTGTGAACTCTTGATGTGTGTTTGTATGACAAGTTAGCTTTGTTAAGTTAGTAAAATAAAGCAATAATATTGATTTTTTTTTCTTTAAAATTTGTAGTAGATGGATTCTCTGCTATCAATTAACTATCATTAGTTGTGTTAAGGCTGCCTACTATGACTTCTTCCAGAATCCACAAAAAGTGGAAGCTTTGTGCGTTGACTACAACCTTTATATATGCACTCTTTTTCAGTCTATGAGCATCCAGCTACCATCCTTGAAAATTTGGAATTAGAAACTTCTCCTTGTCTTATTTGTCATTTAGAAACCAATGTCATGTTGTTCCATCCAAGTGAATTGACCTGGCTCTCCTATATAATATGTGGATCACTTCCAGATTGGTTGAATCAATACAGTTCATTCAAGCTTCAATTACTAGCTGTTGCCCAAGCTTGATAGTGCAGAAGTCTAGGCTTTATCACTACATGGCCTTTTTATCAGATAATTGGGGTCTCATTTGTCAATTGATGTTTGATAATAAAGAAAGAAATAAGCAAAATTGTAATGGTGAAGCGAGACCCAATAGAACTAGAAACTGTGATGAGATATTTCAACCTGAAAGAGAATACCGTCGATTGTATGCTTAAAGACAAGGGAAAATGAGTTGTAGAATAACCTCCCTCCACTTGACTGCTACCTTCATTAGTTTTGAGCTCTTTATTTCTAAGGTACTAGTGTGTCATCCACCCTCTAGTCCTCCGTCAAAGATTTATTTAAAATAGGTCATTTACTTCCTCTTATCTTTGTGATTTGACTTTCCCATCGGTTTCTTCAACTCATATTAGAATTGCCCCTTTTTTTTCTTTTTTTTTCTTTTTTTAAATTTCTGAGGATGAATACTTTAATAGTTAGCAGAAATTTGTACCAAATTTAAGTATTTCCTCTATTTAAGTTTCTTGTCAATCAATTTTCCAAAAGTTGCATGCTTATATGATATTGTACCTAGTTATCCTTTGTTTGGATGAAAATAAATAAGTTATTAAGAAAAGATGCAGCACAAAGCCACACACAACATACTTGTATCAACAATAGAATAACTAGACATGATACAGACAAATTCAAAGAAGAACAAAATTCTCGTCCCAAATCCTAGCTTGTCCTAATTATATCTTGACTCTTACTAGGACATCAAATACGATCACACCAGCATCCACAATAGACATAATAAATGTAGCACGAAAGACAACAGCCCTATTGCACAGGATTCCCTGGCTTCACTTGGAGAACAGATAATGGAATATTCTTACTTATTACGCAGAAATCTAAACAGGCTAGTGAAGAAGGTAGCTCTAATAATCTACCTTACCCAAATACGGTATAACTTTCTAAGATTATTGAAAGATTCATGCCAAGTTTGGGAAATTTGATTGGGATTTTAAGCACACAAGATGACTCTGATTATGAGAAATACCAGTGAAAAATGGTAGCTTTGGCAAATCCAGAAGGCTAATAAACTTTCTTCTCTGAATTTTTTGTATGTCACCATCTTGCCTCGTTTCACTGATCTTGGTAGATGCATATATATATATACACACACACAATTCATTGGCATATACTTGAATTTCTTTTTATGTCCCATTCTCCTTCGTTATTTTTGAGCCTAGATGTTATGATGAGTGAAATCCAAAAATTGGTAGTATGTGTATCTTCAAACTGTAGGACATGCTCTTCTTGTTAATAATATATCCTTTTCTTGATGTAGTTTTTTACAGGTTCTGGGAAGGATTTAGGCAGTACATGAGTAAGTATGGTGAATTGGAAAATGTAATATTGGTGATGAAGGTACTGTGAACAGTTCCTGTACATGATTTTTTCTATTATAAATTTTTTGGTTACGGATACTGTACTTTTTGGTTTCTATGTTCAATGTTCGTCCTCGGTTCATGCAATTTTTTTTTTTTGCTAGTTAATCCTCTCATTTCTTGCTAGGAGACTTAATTTTTTATAATATTTTACCCTCCTAGCCTGCAAGAACTTAAATTTACTTAGTTTTGGTAAAATTATTCCATACAAATGAGAATTATAGGTTGATGATTACCTCAGTTCCTACCTACTTCAGTGAGTTGGAAACTAATATTTTACAGGCATTGGTTTGATGAGCAATTATTGTTTGACCATTAGTTTCTAGTTTCTTTCATGAATCAGATTTTCCGGATTTTCTGTATATTAGATGGTGGGTTTCTGCAGCTTGGTGACTAATTGGTTTCTGCTATGGTAGCAAAATTGCCAAACAAGATGTTCTCATGGATTTGGCTTTGTCCCATTTAGCACTTCAGAAGATCCTTAGGTGTTGAGCTGCTAGACAATTAAATTTAATCAGGGTAGGTTGAGCATTATTTCCAATTAAATTATCTGATATTCATGCTGTCAAAAAATTCTTGTAGCTGAACATACCCATAATGAAAGGATACTTGAGGTTCAAGTTGCTACTCAAAGGCAAGTTTTGTTCCTAGCTTAAAAGAATTCTTTTCTTCAAATTGATTACCATCTTGAGGTGGTACCTCCTATATTGCGTTCCAAATCTTTAGTTTTACAGCTTTAAGTTCCCATTGTCTTGTGATTAAATTTTATAAAGAAAAAAAAAGACAGCATATAGATTGTTTATATTTGGATGATTGGAAATGTCAGATGATGGATCTTTTATCTGTCTTGCCTCAGTCAGCAAAATGTGATTAATTGTATTTGTTTAAGTTTCGTCCTTTTGGATCCAAAAAAATATTGCATATTTCTTTGAGTTCTATTAAAATTAATGTGTACATGTAGAGAGAATTCTTTGTCTATCAATTCCAATGAGTTGGTGTATATTTTAAAATTGTTTGTCGCTAGTCAATTGTCATTCATTAATTCCATAAGATGGAAGTAAGCATCAATATCCATAAAAATTTCTCCCATCTGCCCCCCAAATTTTTGGGTCTCTTTGCAGTTATTTTTGTTTTGAATGCAGCAAAATTCTTTTCTTGGCTCATCCTTTGTAAAATTACTTTTTTAATATACTAGAGTTGTGCCCCTTTTTGTGTTTTGTTTTTAAATAAAATAATTATGCAGTAAAATTAGTTTGCTCTTATTTGTTGATTGCTTGTATGTTGGGGTTTGTGATATGAGTATGTGGTTTCTTATTCATATAAATCTCTTTACTATTTTTTTTTTTTTTTTGTGTATTGGCCATTACCCAGTGTTGATCCAACTAACATAAGGTGTTGGAAGCAGAAATCTAGAAATGTCTCTAACTAAGAGAGATTTTTATGAGTAACACTATGATTATATATAATATTAAGAAGATTTATATAATTTAATTAAGATTTATTTGGTAGCCAATTCTTGATAGTACTTGTGTTATTAGATGAAAATATGTATTTAATACAAATTGATGTTAAAATCCAAAATACATTTCACCTGTATACCATATGCAACAAAGCTTGCCATAATCATCTGCTCATAGCACAATTACAGCCTGTCGTTTGAAATAGCCAACCATTTGATTTGCGTAAGAGTAAAGAACCTATGACCTTGGTTTTGTACTAAATTATGTTTGCATTACTCTAAATCAATACATATGTGTTTAAACTTGATTGGTCTATTGTTTTATTCCCAAGTTTGCTTTTTTTATGTTTAACTTATGTTTATTAGCTACAGAAAGAAAAAAGAGGGGAAAAAAACTCTTAGGCAGCTGGTAGACAAAAGCTATAGCTGCTTTGAAATTGAAAATTAATTGGTTATACTTCAAATAATTGTAAATCACGTTCCTTGGTTTTTGTAATTTAGTTTTAAGAGTTATATCTACTTGGATGAAGTATTGCCTATTTGTCTTCACTTCCACTATGCTGATATATTGTGAGAAGCTTGAGTTTCTCTCTCCATTCTCTTGATGCTGGCTTATAGGTATCAATAATGACCAATTTCTTATAAAGACGAACAAGTTACCTCTTGCTAGAGAACTTTCTCTATTTATATTTTAATGTTGCAATATATAAGTATATGACACAGAATTTATTCAAAAGAGAGTATAAAAGATACAATGCTAAAGAAAAGCTAGCCTTGAGTGGACCTCCATTTTGGATACAATAAGAAACAAAGGAAAGTATAACTTAAAAGGAGAAGAAAACAGCATAAACGAATAAAAATAGTACCAAGACCTATGAAGTCCATATAAAATTTCAGCAGTACGTGCACTGCTCTTGGCCAGAAAGCCAACCTGCTTTTTACAATAGATTGAAAATATTGTATAAGCTCAGTATGTTTCTATGCTGAAATCCTGTCCCAAGTGATTATCGTCTACATCGATATGTTTCCTTATGGCATGGTAGAATGGGTTATTACAACATAATTCATTGGTTGTTTATTGCTAAAAATACTAATAAAATTATCAAGATAGCTTTTACCCATATCTTTTAATGGATTTTATGGTAAAGAGATATTTTGTTTGCATTTTTTTATTTTATATTGTATTATACAGCTCTAGCTGTTTGGCTTGGATGATGATATAGTTAATATACTAATACTTATTCACTCCATGGGGTATGTAGTTGGCTTTTGCCTTGCCATTATTTTCCCAAGATGATTTTGTAGTTTCGTGGGATAATCTTTTGAAATTGAAATTTATTATATTTTCATGAGAAAGAGCTGTCTTTTATTTACTTGTCCACAGAACATTCACTCACTGTTTTCCAAAGGAAGAAATGGTACTTCCAATTGTTGTTCTTGAGTTTTTGTTGCTAGAATACTTCCAAGTGTCACAGATGATGATATTTGCAGGTATCAAGTTATGTCTTGATCACAATTACCACCTCTTGTTGTTGCAATTAGCAATATCTAGCAAATCCAAATGCTTTTACAGCTGCTTGCATCACTAATTAACGCTGTAGGATTGTGAAATAATTAAAATTTGATGGATAGTTGATGATTGTTGCAGTTACTTTATGAACTAAGCTCCAATTTTAGATGCTTACATACTGAAGCTATACAATATCCAGTTAACTATACAAAGATGAGTGTTTTTTGTGTTTTTGACATTTTTCTTTCAGGTTTAACAATTACTTACACTAAATTATAATAATAAGCTGTTGTAATATAATTAGTTAACTTCTTTGAGTTTCTTGCTTGTATATTGCTCTACATTGAACTGCATTCTCATGTTTTTTTACATTGAAATGTTGACTTTTAAAGTTGCTTGCATTTCAGGATCCAACGACAAAACAACGAATTGGAGTTGGAGTTGAAATGTATAGAGAAATGCAGGAAGTGCAGCTAGAGTTTTATATAGTTTTGATATTCTGGTTTTATTCAGGTGAATTTGTAGAAAACATGTAGTGTTAATTTAATTAAGAGATTTTAAACTAAGTACAATGTTTAAGGTGTCGTTTGGAAGATTGAAAATTGTGGAACTTCATCATTTGTTGTATTTTGTATTGTGTCTGCACATAAATTGGTCTTCCATTTAACCTTATTTAGATGTAGAAAAACTAAAGTTCTAAATTTTAGTAGAGGTACCTATCAAAAAATTCAGTAGAAGCAAAACATAATCGCTTTTGGCAGCAAAATTTTTAATCTTTCTTATTTGTTCTATAATGATTGTTAATTCATTGCCATTGTTGTTTCTATAATAAGATCCACCATGAATGTGAGAAGAATGGGCATTGTGTCATCGTGTGTCGGAAGCACTCAATAATTTTTCTATAACATGTGAGTCCTTGACCACAGCAGAAGACACTGATTTACTGAGTCAACTTATGTATTCTTATCATTGTGTCATGGACATTAGATACCAATATGATTCAGTATCAAGAAGTAACAAGGCAAATCTTTAAAATATAGGACCTAGACATGGCAAGGACCTAGAAGAATACAACATATATATCTGACATTTTTGTTCTTATGATATTCTCCTTAAATTAATTAAATTAAGGGAAAAATTATTGGAAATATAAAGGAAAACCACTTCAATGAATATAATTAAATTCTCCTTAATATAATTCAATATGTTATCTTTTCTACAGGCTACTTATCATATTAAGACCAACTCACATATTGGCACTGCAGCATAACTGCATCTACTCTCAACTGCTATCACCATCGTCTTGAGAACTAGTCATGTGTAATTTTACAATGAGAGAGCCTTCATTGTAAAAGCTAAGCAAATCACCTGTATTCAATTGTAAAATCTTGTATTAAAGAAATTATAGCGATAATGTGGATGACTGAAATTCTCAAGTAATGCATTTTATTTTTATTTTATAACATCCTAAAATAATTTTTATTTTGAATGGGCACAATAATAAAGAGACCACCATCACAATTTCACTATTCACTCGAATAAATCCAAGAATACTTTCAATTTCAATTGTATACTCAATTTTATAAAATGATTAAGTGATTGACTATAAATGTAACGGTAGAGACATTCTATTTACAACTTTTTACAAGAATTTATCACTTCTTTGTAAAATTGAGTGTTCAAAATTTTTTTTGGGCCAAGCAAATGCATATATTAAAGAGACGAAGGCCTTACAAACCGACTCGAAAGAGTATCAAACTTTATAAAAAATGGTAGTGTTAACAGGCATCCTAAAAAATAACTTTATGTCAATAAAGTCAATTTCTTGTTAGATTTTTTTACCAATTTTATAAGTTGTTGAGCCAATAAAGACAACTTTTTGAGTTTCACTTAGCACTTCAGTACTATTTTCAGTCATTTCATCAATTTATACCAATTTTTTATTAGATAGATTCCACAATAAATCATCTTTAATGGATTGGGTATTATCATTTTCCTTACAAAAAGAAAAAAGAAAAAAAAAAGAAAAAAAAAAAGAAAAGATGAGAATGGGATTCCTCATACAAAATTGAGTGTACAAGTGGCCCTCCACTTCCCGGTGTTTTCCTTTTCTTTTTTTTTCTTTTTTTTTTTTTGGGTGGGGTTCTTGGATAGCTTCTAGGTATTTTCCTATGCATAGGGGGTACACAGATGGGCGCACGTGAAAAAAGTATCAAAAGTTTGGTTTGATGGTCAAAGAAAACAGAAGAAGAAAGTGACAAAGAAGACGGGGAAAAAAACAAAAAGAGTAGAGCATAATCTTTTATAAATTTTTTAAAAAATGGTTGTACTTTTAACATTTAAAAACAAAAAATATTATTACCACCGCAACCCTGTTTTCCTTTTCTTTTCTTCTTTTATTCCTGGTGTTTTCCTTCTTTGGATAACTTCTAGGTATTTTTCTATGCATATTGTCTACACAAATGGAGCCCATGTGAGAAAAAAGTCCCAAAAGTTGGGTTTCATAGTCAAAGAAAACACAAGAAGAAAGTGACAAAGAAAAAGGGGAAAAAAACAAAAAGGCATAATCTTACAAATCATCGATCACAAAAAAAAAAATTTGAATATTTATTTATTATCTTGTTAAATTAGTACCAATTACATTCACTACAATATATGTTTATAAATTTTAAAAAAAATGGTTGTACTTTTAACATTTTAAAAAAAAAATTATTACTACCGCACACTCTTGTTTTCTTTTTTTTGGTGGGGTTTTTGAATAACTTCTAGGTATTTTCCTATGCATATTATCTACGCAGATGGAGTCCATGTGAAAAAAAAAAGGTAGCAAAAGTTGGGTTTGATAGTCAAAGAAAATAGAAGAAGAAAGTGGCAAAAAAAGAGGGGGAAAAACAAAAAGAGTAGAGTATCTTTCAAATTACCAATCACAAAAAAAAAAAAAAAAAAAAAAAAAAAAATTGAATACTTATTTATTATTTTGTTAAACTAGTACCAATCACATTCACTACAACATGCATTTATAATTTTTTTTTTTTTTTAAACGGTTGTACTCTTAACATTTTAAAAAAATATTTTACCACAGCGCATCCTTGGTGCAGTAGTCACTTCACAAATATAAGTATTTATGGGGTGTGGGGTAAGGGGTAAGGGGCTTGGGTGTGGAGGCAAGGGGCTTGTGGGGTGTGGAGGCAAGAGCTGAGATTCAAGTTTTTAGAAGTGAGTTTCACATACATATACACTTAGATTAGGGTAGTATAGAATTTCTATTTTTTTTTTTGAAAAATAATTACAATATGCTGCTAACCCCGCAGCTCGAACCATTTTCCTCCTAAACTTCTAAGAGAACCATTTCCCTCCTAAACCCTCAAGTACACGGCACACGTGTCTTTCTTTTGGTTTGACATTTGTCCCTGTATGCAGCAACTGCTGCAGTCTTGTGTGCAGGAAATCCTTGTCCTAAATTATATATGATTGACATGGGTGTTAAGAACTTAAAAAACATGCAATCTAACCGTAAAATTTTTTAAAATATATAACCTTATTAATTGTTTTTTAGTGGGAGTTATAGACATTGACTATAAACAAACTTATCCTTTATTTATTATTATTATTTTTTTTGAGGAACAACTTCTCCTTTATTTTATAGCATCATGAAATATAATGTATTTTGAACTGCCATAATAAGATATAGAGGGGCTAAAATTGCAGAATAAAGTATTTTTTTATTAAAAGAAAGATTATTTTACCAAACAGATCCTTTTAAAACTTGCATAGAAATCAACTTTTAGAAAGTCAAGTTACAAACAAGGCTGTTTTTACTAGAGAAGTTTCATAAGAATCTATTTGGTAAAATATTTAAAAAAAAAAATCATTATTTAGCAAAAATGACTTATAGAAGACTAACATTTAATTTTATACTCAATTTTATAACATGCTTAAGTGATGAACTAAGTATGACAAAAACTTGTTCGCATTTTTTATATCAAATTATCACTTTTTCAATTTTTTATTCCACTGCTCACGGTAGACCATTTTAATAAATTGTGAAATTGTGTAAGTTCAATTTATATTCGATTCCTTGTTCGTGCAAGTGGCCTTTCTCTTTTCCAAGTATTTCCTTTTATTTTTTGATTAAAAAAAAAGAGATAAAAATATCACGTGGAAAGGCCTGGGGAAGAAAAAAAAGCATTAAAAAGACATTCTTTGCTTATTCCGACAATTTATAGTGGAGGGCCACTTGCCCACCAACTCTGACAAAAATATTAATTGATGAGTCATAGAAAATGAACTGTTTATCCATCTTTTCAAGCAAGAGGCTTTTTTTTTAAGAGAGATAATACGTCTATAATAATTTTACAATATTTTTACAACAAATCATAAGTGGTTAGTTATTATTGGTTCAAATTTGAAACTAACGCTAAGATTACTTTTTTTGCCATAACAATAACAACCAGTAACAACTTGCCACTTAAAATTTGTTGTAAAAATATTGTAAAATTATTGTAAACATATTATTTCTCTTTTCTTAATTGTCATTACCGCTGTCTTTAGAAGTGGTCACGTGAGTGGCGGGAGACTTCATTGTAAAGGCTGCATCACTCACTTGTATTCAACCGTGGATTCTTGTATTGAAGAAATTATAACTATAACGTGGATGAACACTTAATTAATAAATTAATAGGGAAGTACATATATCATTTCATAATTATAGTTTTGTCTTGTGAAACATTTCTTTTTTATTTTAGGACTGAGTTTGACGGAAAATTAGTTTGTAGTCCGTGACTACAAGTACTCCACTAATTATATTTTTATTGGACTTGAACTTCGTTTGATTGGATTATATATATTTTTTTTATATTTTTCATGTTGTAAAATTTTTAAAAATTCAAAAGTCAATAGTTATGTCATTAATCAAAAACTTAAATTTCAAGTTTTAGTAATTTAAAATTATGCAATAAAAATAAGATTATGTATAAAATAATAAATAATATACGATTGACATGAGTGTTAAAAACTTAAAAAATATGCAACCTAACGGTAAGAATTTTAAAATATATAACCATGTTAATTGTTTTTTAATGAGAATTATAGACATTGGTTATAAACAAGCTTTTTCTTTATTTTATAGCATCTTGAAATAAAATGTATTTTTTTTTTAGAGAGAGAGTTTCAACCTATGGCGTCTGCTCCTGATAATTGCTCTTTATTACCAGACCAAGACACCAATCAGTTTTTGGTGTAGGCGGGAATTGAACCCCAGATCTCTTATACAACCATCAGAGACTTTACCAGTTAATATAACTAGCACCCACAAAATAAAATAAAATGTATTTTGAACTGCCACAATAAGATATAGAGGGGCTAAAATTGCATAATAAAGTCTTTTTTTATTAAAAAAAAAAAGGTTATTTTGCCAAACAAGTCCTTTTAAAACTTGCGTAGAAATCAACTTTTAAAAAGTCAAGTTATAACAAGGCTATATTTTCTATAGAAGTTTCATAAGAACCTATTTGGAAAAATAAATTTTTTTTTAAATTTTAAAATAGCATTATTTAGAAAAAATGACTCATAGAGAGACCAACATTTAATTTTATATTTATACTCAATTTTACAACTTACTTAAATGACGGACTTATACTCAATTTTACAACTTACTTAAATGACGGACTAGGGAGGACAAAAACTCGTTCACATTTTTTTTCATCAATTTATCACTTTTTCAATTTTTTATCCCACGACTCACGAGTCTTTTGGTTGAATATTGCTAAATTTGGAGTTTATTTGCGTTATAGGTACTGTTCCAAGTTATTTAGAGAACTGAGGAAAGAGAGTGAATTTTAGCAACAGTGTTGCCGAAATTCAACAAAAGTATAAGAGAGAAAGATAAAAAGTGGGAGAGAGAAAATTTTGAATTTCGGTAATCACATTACCAAAATTCCTGCTGCCCAGACCTGCTGACCGAAAACCAATTGTGGCAATGTCATTGCCGAAATAGGAAAAAAAAAATTTGTGGCAATACCATTGCCGAAAATGGGAGGAAAAAAAAAAATAAAATAATGGTTGCCGAAATCTGGGGAGGAATTAAAAAAAAAATGCTACGTCCATAATATTTTTACAATATTTTCACAACAAATCATAGGTGATTAGTTATTATTAGTTCAAAATTGAATTTAACACTGAGATTACTTTTTTAATCCAATAATAATAACTTGTCACTTAAAATTTGTTGTAAAAATATTGTAAAAATTGTGTGCACATATCATTTCTAAAAATTAAAAAAAAAAAAAAAAAAAAAAAGTGGAATGGATTGTGGCAATGGCATTGCCAAAATAGGAGGTGAAAATTAATTTTTTTTCCCCTCCTATTTCAGCAATGCCATTGCCACAATCCATTCCACTTTTTTTTTTTTTTTTTTTGAAATGATATGTGAACACAATTTTTACAACAAATTTTAAGTGGCATATTGTTATTATTGGATTAAAAAAGTAATCATAGTGTTAAATTCAAATTTGAACTAATAATAACTAATCACCTATGATTTGTTGTGAAAATGTTATAAAAATATTGTGGACGTAGCATTTTTTTTTTTAATTCCTCCCCAGATTTCGGCAACCATTATTTTATTTATTTATTTATTTCCTCCCATTTTCGGCAATGGCATTGCCACAATTGCCACAAATTTTTTTTCCCTATTTCGGCAATGGCATTGCCACAATTGGTTTTCGGTCAGCAGGTTTGGGCAGCAGGAATTTCGGTAATGTGGTTACCGAAATTTAAAATTTTCTTTCTCCCACTTTTTCTCTTTCTCTCTCATACTTTTGTTAAATTTCGGCAACACCGTTGCCGAAATTCACTATCTTACTTGGAACAGTGCTTATAAAGCAAATAAATTCTGAATTTAACAATATTCAGCCAAAAGACTCCACGACTCACGATAGACCATTTTAATAAATTGTGAAATTGAGTAAGTTCAATTCCTATTCAATTCCTTGTGCAAGTGGGCCTTCTCTTTTCCAAGTGTTTTCCTTTTATTTTTTTATTAAAAATAAAAAATAAAAATATCACGTGAAAAGGCCTAGGGAAGAAAAAAAGCATTGAAATTAGACATGGCAAAACGGGAGGGTCGGGTCGGGTTGACCCATATTTTTCAATTTTTTTTCCCTTTTTCAATTACAAAAACAAATCAATGACAACCTGTTTAGAGAGAATGAATAAAATCAGTTAAGCAAATGAATTGCACTTAATGCCACTTGTTAATATCCTTCTAATTCTAACAGTTTTGACTTTTGAGCATGACAAAAATTATTTATAGTCATAAATTCATGATGAAAAAAGTCTTCAATGTTAATAATTCACTGCCAAAATGCATATAATTAAAAGTTTACAATTTCAAAAAGAGATAAATTTTAAAACAAACAAAACAAATAAGCCAGTAAAGTAGCAAATTTGTTTGTAAGGAACTCAGCTTTAAAGTTTCACTTTTCACTTTCAGCCTTTAGGTTTGTTTGTATGAAGCATAACTGATTTTTTTTTTTTTTTTTTAATTTGAAAGTATAACTGATTGTATTGTGCATTTTGACATTTTGTGCTTTGGCTTTGCTGCTTTGGACAATGGATTATGGAGTGAACCGAGTGGAGTGGTAGACTACAGCTAGCAAGCAAGCATTGAATGAGAATTTTTTTTTTTAATGGTTGTGACGGCCTTGGCCCTTGTGTAGTGACACTGTGACAGTAGTGTTGTGACTTGTGATGTCTTGTTACTGTACAGTAGCACTGAAGCTCTTGGTTGCGATAAACATTGAATATATTATTATTAGTTTTGATACTTTGTGCTTTATGCATATAGTATCAGGACGTAATTAAAAAAAAAAATTAGTGAATTTTTTTTTTAACAGGTTGGGTCACGGGTTATCTGAGTCGGGTCGGGTTGACCTGCAAAAAATCGGATAGGGTCACGAGTTAATCCGTTTTTGCTTCGAGTCAAAAAAATCAAGTTCAGATCAGGTATTTTTCGGGTCGGGTTGGGTCATGTTAAAATATTCTGACCCGTATTGCCATGTCTAATTGAAATAGACATTCTTGTTCATCCCGACAATTTATAGTGGGAGGGCCACTTGCCCACCGACTCTGACAAAAAAAATTAATTGATGAGTCATAGAAAATGAATTGTTGACCCATCTTTCTCACTCTTATTACAAGTTACAAACACCTACTTCCATATGCGTCAACCGAGAGGCTTTTTTTTTAGGGTTTTCAGTCAAACTTGCAATTTTACGAAACTCTTAAGTCACTGTTCAAGCTCATCCATTTCCTTTAGGGCTCTTCTTTCGTCGTCGTTGTCGTCTTCTAAGAGCATTCACATCCCATTATTCTATCATATTCTATTTTATTATCTTACAAAACTAATTTATCAATTATACTATACTATTTTAAAATACTCTCAACATCCTAACTTTTATTTTACCATACAACATATTAAAATAATATAAATTATACAATAAAATATATTTCATTCTCTCTCTCATTTCTGTCTCCCTTCCTCTCTCTTTCTCTCAACTAGTGGTCAAGTACCGCAGAGAAAACCCAATACACCCATCTACACAGCAACCACCCTCTCAACCACACCACCTCCACACGGCACACAGCAACCCAGTCACCATCACATAACAACCATCATGACACTAAACTCACCACAAATCCAGCAAATATCCAGCCACAAACCAACCAAAAACCAACCACAAACCCATTAAAAAATAACCAAAAAAACCCAGAACCACCAAGCCACCACCATGCCCACTGCCCTCTACCCACCATCGCCACTACCACCACCACAAACCCACATTAGCAAACCACTGCCATGGCAACCCCCAACTCCACCATCATCAATCACCCATTACCCACCCCTTCACCACCTCCACGGCAACCCCCACCTCCACCATCATCAACACCCACCACCACTGCAACCCCCCACCACTACCACCACATCAGTCACAAACCCAACCCCAAACACACCCACACTCATCAAACTCACTGCCACTGCAGCCATCCACCACCGAAACACAACAGATCGGTGGAGATCGGACTAAGCACACCCATGCCGGACCAAGCAAACACACTCATCAAACCACACCCACGTTGATCGGTGGAGATTGGACTAAGCACACCCATACCGATCTCAACCAACCACACTGTGAGAAAGAGAAAAAAAAAAAAAAAAACCTAGAGAGAGAAAAGAAACACAAACACAATTGCAAACCTGATATTTAGAATCGCAACCAGAGATGAGAAACACAATTGAAAAGAAACACCCAGAGATGAGATCGTGTGAATGAGAGAGAAGAGAGAGGCTTGTGAAGCTTCAGCAATGGAGAGAGAGAGATGAGAGACGTGAATGTGAGAGAGAGAGAGATATATATATATATATCCAATCTGAAGATATTATTCAATGAATCCATCTGTAACTACTCCTCTTCATCTTATACATCAAGTCCCTAACTAACCAACTATAACCAACTGACAGTAACTAACTAACTACCCTCAGGTATGCAATGCACACTCACACGCGCAGCCTTGCAGCAATACACGCACACCTCATCATCAGTACACGCACCCCCCGCATCAGTACATGTATACCCCTGCACTAACACACACACACACACACACATATTTGTATCCAAATACACTTACACAATAGAGATGTCTAACATATGACTACAAGACGAAAGATGAACCTATGATGAAAAACTTAGTGGTAGCACCAATTGGAAAAGAGATGAGATATTCTGCCAAACTCATCCAGGGCTGCATATTGCAAAGTAATAACTTTTCTTGGTACTAATTGATTGCAGTATTTTAAACGTTTCTATTTGCACATCATGGCAATTGATTTTGTATTATAATTGCATATGCTATATATTATTGTTATATATTAGTATTATTATATCATTTTTGAGTTTTGCCCGTGTTATTGGCTACTTGCACTACAAACAACTTGAGTTTTTTCAACATATTTTTATCCACGATCACTAAAAAATGTTAATAAAAGCTTTAATTTTCTACTTTAATATGCGGTGGTTTCAGCTCCTTTGATTAGGCACAGATCAGTTCTCTCTCTCCGCAATTACTTTGCTTTTCTTATTTGGTTGCTAAGAAAACCTTTCTATTTTTTCTCGGCAACCAAACAGAGTTATGGCTTTCCTTGCCATCAAATTGATTTCACTTTGCTTCAAATTCAATAAATTTACTCTTTTTTATCTACTTCTCAAAACTTAGGGTTTCCTTCTGTATTTCACTCTCCCTTCAAATTCGTTAACTATTAAAGTGTTTAACAAATGTTCATACTCTGTTTGTTTATGTGTTTATATTTGGTGTATTGTTTACAATTGAGATTGTAGAGGCATAGAATTGAATAGGTCAAAGGCATACTTGAAGTCATTGCATTGATTGGCAAATTTTGGTATAATGCTTTGGTATCAAATTTTCAATTCCTTGTTGAAGCATCTCTCTGACTTAAAAAAAAATAAAATTAAATAAAATTAAAGAAAATTAAGATTTACAATCAATTATGTTGCAACAAATAAAAACACTTTTTTATTTATAGAGTTTTGGCACTGGTGCTATCCTTTTTTTTTTTTTTTTTTTGGGTGAATTAGCTAATATAGCTTCATGTTTCTTTGTGCACAAGGAATTTATGAATTATAAGAATTATTGTATTAGTGTCATGAGGGCTATTTGGTTGAATTTCATGATGGTGTTATTGTTGGTGCTGGTATTAGTGTTGGTGGGTCCGTGTTCTGCCCCAGCCCTGATGTGAACATTAAGGCTGATAGCTTCATAGCTAGGCTCCATGATGGTTGAAGGCCTGAGAAGTTGAATTCCATGAGAAAGAAGCAAAAGATGGGCTAGTAGGGCCCATTAAGTGGTTCAGTAAATAACTAAATGAAGTGGCTGCAACTCTATCCTAAACAAGTTCTCCATTCTAACAGTGGTATACCTCATTCCATCCTTCATGACTTCTGCTTAAAAGTTTGCTAGTTTCTAGGTTTGCGATTGGTTTGTTTGCAAAAACAAGATATTGGGTTTGATTAGCAGCAAATTTAGTATGATGTTATAGTTCAGTTGGAAGACTCGTGTCTTTGTGTTAGACTCTGTAGAACTAGGTTGGAATAATGTCAAAATTTGACACTGCTTCTATCTTGAGTAGGGAATTTATGTCAGGGTAGATGTCCTTGTAGTGAAATAGTTAAAGTCTTAAGTGTTTCAAGTGTTTTTGTATTGTTTTGTTTCATATCATCAAAAATTCCTAAATTATCCACAATTCCACACTCACACACACACACACACAAAAAAAAAAAAAAAAAATAGCAAGACCAAAATTTTTTTTGGGTGTGTGTGGATGTAAGAATGCAACAATCTTTTAGTCTCTCAGCCTTTAGGAGTAAGAAGAAGGACCTAGACCTGACACTTAACACTATAATTTTTTCAATATGTTTGATGGTTGCATTTGTCATTGTCTTCACACATTAGCACCTTCATCCCATTTTCTTCTTTTCGTTTGAGGGTGGGGATTGGCGAAGGGTCGGTGGTGGATGTCAAATAAGTAAGTAAAGCTTAAAAATAAAAATAAATAAATAAAAAGAGAAGAGAATAAGTGGAAGAAGAAAAGGCTTTTTTGGCCAAATAGCATAATTTTAGGAAACACTTAGAAAAAAAAGCACTAGGTCAATCTTATTTAATTATTTAGCATTTTTTCTTTTCTGGAACTTGAGTTTGTTTAAACTTGGTTTCACGTGGAACTCGAGTTTGAGAAACTCGGGTTTCACTTTACTAAACTCAAATTCCAAAAAAGTGCTACATAACTAAGTAAGTTTGGTTAAGTGTTATTTAGCAATTTTTTCCTAAAATTATGCTATTTAGAAAATTTTTAAAAGAAAAGACTTCTAATTCCAGGTTTAGTATATTATTTTGTAAAAACAATTGAGTCCCAAACTAATCTGGTGTAAATTAAGACAATCAATTAACAATTTTAATCAATTATTCAATATAATCACTAGAATTATCAAAAGAAAATATCAATCACACACAAACACAAGAATTTACGTGAAAAAAATCACTTCTCCTTAAAGGGAAAAAACCACAAGAAATACTCCAAATAAGATTCACAATGGTGAAATCAATTATAAATTCCAAATTTATCAACTTTATGTATGTCTCACAGCTAAAGAAAAATTTCGTTTTTTTTTTTTTTTTCTCCTCTCACCCACTATTTTTCTTCTTGACTGTGCTTACCACAAAACCTTATTCTTTCTTCACTGCTATGCACATTGCAAGTTCTCTTTCTTTTTTGCTTCACTTTGCAACATTAATCAAAGTCTCACAAATTCTCATTGATTTGTGTGCTTTACAAAATTTTTGTCAACACCCAAATTTTGTTGTCTCCCCCCTTGCATTGCCTCCCAAGCAAAGATCTCATTTCAAGGAATAGCCTTGTCTTCCACACCAAGTCAACCCAAAAATAATCAATTTAATTTTTTCTTCTTCTACTGGAAATCCAATTAACTTTCCAGCTCACAATTGGATGTTGAGACAATGTCACAACAAAAATGGAACTATAAACTATTAAATTCAAAACAATCACTCAATTAAAGTAAGAATATAGCTTTTGTTGGTCACATCAAACCTTTTTGTGCATGTGAGTGCTAATTAACGTTGCATCTTGAGTCCCCACATTTCACATTCCTCAATGTATTAAATAGATTCTTAAGTTGCTCGTTGTTGGGGAGACTCCAATTGATCAGGAAGATAACATAATATATTAGGACATCATTTAACATAAAAGTTTAAGCCAATGAATTTAGGCCCAATTATGTTATATTAATCACCCACTCTTGTCATTATTATTCAATGTGAAACTTCACTACTTAACCAACTACGGTACTTAGATGTGGATATTTCAAAACTTGTTTGGACCATTAACGTGAGAAAGGAGAAATGAGAAAAACAATTTGACAATGAAGAGAGAGAGAGAGAGAGAGAGAGAGAGAGAGAGAGAAGCAGGTAAAAGAAATGGAAAAGTAATTAAGAAAAAACTAATACTGACGTAGATTAATTAAATATTTTTTTCCAAATGTCTCCACAATGGCTCAGTTTAGTGTGTTATAACAACATTTTGAACTTAATTGGCACTTAATGGATGCATAGAGCATGGACAGAAATGTTTGAATAGAAACACTAGATTATGTATTCCTATATTTACCTACTAGTGTCATGGACATTGGATACCGCTATGATACAATATCAACAAGTAACAAGGCAAATATTTTAAATATAGCACCTGGACATGGAAGGGCCTAGGAAGGCTAGGATACAACAACATATTGTCCTAAAATTAAGGGTACAATTATTGGAAATATATAGGAAAACTACTTCAATGAATATAATTAAATTCTCCTTAATATAATTTAATATATTGTCTTTTCTGCACAGCTACAATTTGAATGACCAAAATGCACATGTAAATCCATTTTATTTTTATTTTATATCATCCTGAAATAGTTTGTATTTTGAATGGGCACAATAAGATGGAGGGATCAAAATTTACAAGTAATTTATTCATATTAATCCAAGAATACATTCAATTGTATACTCAATTTTATAACATGTTTAAGTAGTTGATTATAAATGGTAGGGTGGAGACTTTCTATTCACAACTTTTTATATGAACTTATCATTTTTTTTCTTCTACAACTCACATAAATTATTTTAATAAATCTTGAAATTGAGTGTGCAATTTTTTGTTCTTCAAGTAAACAAACGCATATATTAAAGAAGCTAAGTCCTTACAAACCGACTCGAAAGAGCATTAGAGTTTCCAAACTCTATAAAAAATGAAAGATGAGGATGTGGTTCCTCAAATAAAATTGAGTGTTTTCCATTTCCTTTTTTTTTGGATAACTTCTAAGTATTTTCCTATGCATATGGAGGTCTGCACAGATAAAGTCCTCGTGGGGAAAAAGGAAAAAACAACTAAAGTTGGGTTTGATAGTCAAAGAAAACACAAAAAGAATAAAGTGACAGAAAAAGGAAAAAAGAGTGAAGCATAATCTTACAAATCATCGATAACAAAAAAAATTTCAAATACTCATTTATTATCTTGATGAATTAGTACCAATCACATTCATTATTATCACATCTATTAATAAATTTTTTTAAATAAAATTTGTATTACTTTTAATACTTTCTATAAAAAAGTAAAGATATTATTGTTCAATTAAGTATCCCGTGTTACAAAGTGAAATTATTTTTCAATTTTAATAAATTATGATATTGAGTGAGTGCATTTTGTTTTGGATAAAATTTTCCGTTTTCCTTTTGTTTATTTTATTTTGAATAGTTTCTAGGTATTTTTCTGTGCGTATAGAGGTTTGCCTAGACAGAGGTATTTTCCTATGAAAAAATCAGAAATTGGTTTGATAATAAAATAAAGAAGAAAGACTTTATGCCCACTTGCCCACCGACTCTAAAAAAAAAAATTAATTGATGGGTCAAAGAAAATGGACTTTTGACCCATCTTTCACGTGAGGATGAGGTTCATATAATTTTTTTTTTTTAAGAAAATAAAAATTAGATTCCATATGCATATGGCCCTCCACGTTCACATGTTTTTTTTTTTTTTTTTTGATGTTTTTGATAGCTTCCAGGTAGTTTGCATATGGAGGTCTCTAAAAGTGGAGCCCACGTGGAAAAACGTAGCTAAAATTGGGTTTGATAGTCAAAGAAAACAAAAGAAGAAGAAGGCAAAGAAAGACAGAAAAAGCAAAAAACAGTGAAGCATAAGTAGATATAGAAATACCAAGTCAATGAATTGGTAAAATTCTATTTATTATAAAGGAAATGTTAACAGTACAGTGTGATGAGCACCGTGTAGTGCTTATTAAGATTTTTGGTTGTGTTAATTCATAAAAAGACAAAAAATTATTTAAAAAATTACCAATAAAGATAAAAAAATTTACTAAAAAATTATTAAAAAGGACAAAAAAATTACAAAAAGTAAAAAGATGTGTAAAAGTTGTTGTCTTACGGTGCCTGTTACACAGCCCATTAAAAAAAAAGCAAAAGTTGGTCTGCTAATAAAATAAAGAAGAAAGACTTTAGGCAACAATTTATGGCGGGATGCCCACTTACCCACCGACTAAAATAAATTAATTAATTAGTGGGTCATAGAAAATTAACTTTTGACCGCTCTTGTATTGAAGGAAATGAACTTTTCCGACTCTTTCCTCAAAGAAAAAAAATAAATAAATAAATATATATATATATATATATATAAATGCAACATCAAATAAGATTTAGTAGGACATTTTTATTATAAGATTTCAAACTATACGTAAATAATTCAAAATTTCAGTTAAATCTCACGTGGTTAAATTGTCAAATTTTAAATTGCAGACAGACAACTTAAATTTTGGTCAAACTATATATGAATAAATTGTAATTTGCCCAAAAATAAAAGATGAGGATATGATTCCTTGTACAAAATGACAGTTTTCCTTTTTTTTTTCTTTTTTTTCTTTTCGGATTCCAAGTTTTTTCTTATGCATATGAAGTTCTACATAGATGAAGCCCACACGGAGAAAAAGCAGCTAAAGTAAGGTTTGGTGGTCAAAGAAAACAGAAAAGAAAGTAACAGAAAAAAGAGTGAAGCATAATCTTACAAATTATTCTAAAAAAAAATTTCAAATACTTATTTATTATTTAGTATCTTGTTGAACTAGTAATAATCATATTCCTTATCACACCTATTAATAAAAATTTTTTAATAAAATTTATATTATTTAAAAAATAAAGATATTATTGTTTAATTAAGTATCGTCATATTACAAAGTGACATTTATTGTTCAATTTCAATAAATTGTGACGTGTGCAAGTGGCCTTACCTTCCAGGTGTTTTCCTAGCATTTTTCGATTTCCTCTTGTAATTTTTGTTTTGGAATTTGGATAGCTTCCAAGTATTTTACGGAGCATTGCGCAGATGGGGCCCACGTCCACATGAAAACTGAAAAAAACAAAAATTGGACTGACAATAAATATTAAATAAAGAAGAAAAAGTTTATGCGAATGCGACAACTTAATTGATGGTTCCTATGCAGGGAGACTGTTCTATGCAGTAAGACTTTGCTGTCTTTGATTTTCCTTTTACTGATGATCTAGAATCTTTATTAGCTAAGGACATTAATGGTTTATACTATTGTAGACTTGCCGCTGCCAGTACGGCTTTTGTTGTTGTGTAGTTTTTCCTTTGGTGTTTAATAATATTTCCTTTTTATCAAAAAAAAATTTGATGGGCCCTACCTCCTCAAAGAAAAAAAAAAAAAAAAAAAAATTGATGGGTCCTAGAAAATGAACTGTTGACCCAGTTGCTCATTCTCATTACAACTTAACAACCACATACTTCCCTATGTGTTAATTTAATAAAGAGATTTTAAACTAAGTATAGTGTTTAAGGTGTCGTTTGGAAGATTGACTATTGTGGAACTTTACCCTTTGCTGTATTCTATATTGTGTATTTGTACACAAATTGGTCTTCCATTTAACGTCATGGTATTGCTTGGTCTGTTTACAGATTCAGCAAACCGGATCATGTCTGAAACACATGAACTTGAAGGTTCTACAATTGTTGTGTACTCAGTGACTCCAAAGATGTTTAATTTAGTGTGCATTTAGCAAAAATGATTTTTGTCAACTTATTTTACTATTCAACTTGTTTTTGCTACATTTATTGGTTCTATTGCACTTTTTGATAATATTCATGGGTCCTATTATGCTATTTTAATTAAGTTTTACCTTTATCTATAGTATTTTCAGTAAAAAGTTTTCAGTTTCAGCAAAATAAGTAGATTCCAAAAAGACCCTTAAACATATATCATTTCATCTTTATAGTTTTGTCTTGCTAACCATTTCCTTTTTGTTTTAGGACAAAGTTTGTCAATGAATTCCACTAATTATTTTTTTATTAGATGTTAATTTTGACTAATGCGCTCTGTTAGATTACATTTTCTTCATATATCTTTCATGTTTGCAAAATTTTTAGAAAATTAAATATCAATAGATATGTCATCAATTAAATATTTAAATTTGAAGTTTTTGTAGTATAAAATTATGCATAAAAAATAAATTTATAAATCGAATAATAAATAACATCTGATTGACATAAAGTTTGATATACTTGTTAAGAATATAAAGAACGTACACTTTAACAGTTATATTTCCAAAATATATAATTATGTTAAATTTTTTAATGGGAATTGTAGGGATTTTCTTGTCCTTTAATTTTGAAAAAAAAGAAGACCATTATTTAGCAAAAAATAACCTATAGAGGACTGACATTCACAACTAATCTATTCAAAGAAACTTGTTCACTATTTTTTCATCAACTTATCACATTTTTCTTTCTTCTAAAAAAAAAACCAACAACTTTTTTTTCACTACCCACTGTAGACTATTTTAATAAATTGTGATATTGGTAGCGTTTGGCCTCTGCGTTTTGAGTGTGCGTCTGCGTTCAAGTTTTTCCTTTTTTTTTTTTTTTTCCCGGCCAGTGAACAGTAAAATCACATGATTTTACTGTGCAAAGACAAAAAATACTGTTCATGCACTGTTTAGCACTGTTCACAGCACTGTTCACGCACTAAAAAATATTAAAAATGGGTCCCACGGTACTATTTACACATTTAAAAATTATTTTGCTACAGTGTTTTCAGTTTTCAGTTTTCAGTTTCAGCAGCAATAAGTTCAATCCAAACGGACCCATTGAGTGAGTGGAATTTCTATTAGATTCCGCGTGCAAGTGGTCCTCCTCTTCAGGTATTTTCCTTTGCGTACGGAGGTGGAGCCCATGTCCACGTGAAAAAGCAGCAAAAGAAGAAGATATTGAGAAATTTCATTCACTCGTCTTGGCCTGGGGAAATTTCACTCACTCAGATGGATGCCCACTTGCCCACCAACTCTAACAAAAAATGAGTTAATGGGTCATAGAATATAAAAACTTTTGACCCATCTTCTCACTCTTATTGCAAGTTACAAACACATACTTCCATATGCGTTAACCAGGAGGCTTTTTTGAGTTTTTTTCAGTCACGCCTGCAAAATTTCCTAAACCTCTAACCTCATTATTCAAGCTCTTCCATTTCTTTTATGGCTCTTCTCCCATCATCATCATCGTCATCACCTTCTTCATCTTCTTCTTCTTCCAAGGGAGGGAAATATGATGTATTTCTTAGTTTCAGAGGTGAGGACACCCGCAAAAGATTTACAAATCATCTATATGCAGCTTTGAAACAAAAAGGCATATTCACTTTTAAGGATGATGAAGAACTTAAGCGAGGAACATCAATTGCCCCAGAACTCATGAAAGCAATAGAAGAATCAAGGTTTGCTGTCATTATTTTATCAAGAGACTATGCTTGTTCAAAGTGGTGCTTGATTGAACTAACAAAGATCATTGAGTGCATGGAAAAGACCGGATTGGTAGTTCTACCTGTTTTTCACTATGTAGATCCTAGTGATGTGCGGAATCATAGAGGAGTTTTTGCCAAAGCCTTTGATAGACATGAAGAGAGTTTCAAGGATAACATGGGAAATGTAGAGTCGTGGAAAGTTGCTCTAACAAAAGTTGCCAATCTTTGTGGATGGGATTTAAAGGATAAGTAAGAGTTTCTTTGAAATAATGCTATTTATTGTCAACTTTTCTTTTATTCTTTTTTAATTTATTTATCATTTCTTACCTTTGTCTTTTTTCTTTTACTTCGTCAGTATTTAACTATTTTAAAAATAACCTAGACTAACCCTATTCAAATCCTAGTAGTTCTAAATTAGTGTCATTGCAAGTACATAATTACAGACTTGGGCCCTGAACAAATTTGGCCCCTAATATCTCTAAAATTGTCCCCATTATACATCTTGCAATGAATTTCTTTGTCCCATGTATATTATAAACTTTGGAAATTATAATCTCGAATTGGACTTTGGATTTGCATAGTTTGGCATGGTAGTCCCTAAATTATCCAATATGAGCAAAAAGTCACGAACTTGGTAATCCTTATTCTACATGTGACTTATGGAGTCTACATAGCTTTGCTTTATATAAGCTACCAGCCCACCCGTAATGTTTTCATTCGAATTGCTACTTTATGTTTTTGGCAGAATTGTCTTGATAAGCAAGTAAAAATATCAAAAAAGCAAGTGGTCAGGCGAAAGTAGTAGAATTATACAGTCAACACGTCATTTTTTTTATATGAAGAAAAAAAATAAGCTAGTAAAAATGTCCAAAGCAAGTGGTTAGGCGAAAAGTAGAATTATACAGTTAAGACTTCAATTGTTTTATTTTTTATTTTTCTGAAAAAAGGGCGCCTGAAAATAGCATTCCAAGAAATGTAAAACAAAGAGGACTAAATATAATTAGGCATTCTCAATGTGGCTGAACGAAGCTAAGATTATGATTATATGTTGAATGTTTTATCTTTAAATGTGGCTAGCTTTGCCTCATCAAAATTATTGTTTTGCAATTTTCTTTGCAGGTATGAATCAGAAGTTATCCAAGAAATCATTGAAAGGATATGCACTGAGTTAGATCATGAATTCTCAGGTGTTTATGAGGCCCTTGTTGGAATGGACTCACGTGTGGAGGAAATGTTGGGTTCATACTTAGGTGAAGGGTTGAGTGATGTTCGCTTTGTTGGGATATGCGGGATGGGTGGAATGGGCAAAACGAACTCTTGCACGAGAAATTTATAGAAGAATTTCAAGTAACTTTGAAGCTAGTAGCTTTATTGCAAATGTTAGAGAAAAAAATAAAAATCAAGGTCTAGTTTCTTTACAAAAACAACTTCTTTCTGAGATCCTCATGGAAAAGGAAATAAATATATGGGATTTTTATGAGGGAATCGATGTTATAAGGCGTAGATTATGTAATAAAAAGGTTTTTATTGTTTTTGATGATGTGGATGGAGAACAAAAATTAGAAGCATTAGCAGGGAAACATGATTGGTTTGGTGCGGGGAGTAGAATTATTCTAACAAGTAGAGATGGCCATTTCTTGAAAAGAAATGGAGTGGATTATATATATACAATTGAGGGGTTGAATGATGATGAAGCTTTGGAGCTTTTTAGTTGGGGTGCTTTTAAGAAAACCCATCCTGAAGAAAGTTATATGGATTTGTCTATGGATTTTGTGAATTACGCAAAAGCCCTTCCTTTAGCTCTTAAAGTTTTAGGTCCTTTGATGTTTGGTAAAAAAATGAATGAATGGAAAAGTGCCCTAAAAAAACTAAAAGTAGAATTTGATGAAAATATTATGAATATACTTCAAATAAGTTTTGATGGGCTTACGGATTCGCAAAAAGGATTGTTTCTAGATATTGCATGTTTTTTCAAAGGAGAAAAAAAGGATTGCATAAATGATATACTGGAAAGTTTTGGTTACCATCCGGATTACAATATTGGTGTTCTTAAGGACAAATCTCTCATAACCATTGATGACAACGAAATTTTGTGGATGCATGATTTGCTGCAAGATATGGGTCAAGAAATCGTTCGTCGTGAATCTCCTACAGAGCCTGGCGGACGTAGTAGGTTGTGGATTTATGATGATGTCATTCATGTATTGAAGAATAATTCTGTAAGTTGACAAGTACAAACCTGAACTTAAAAAAGTATATATATATTGTTATAAAATTTTCTAACAATTTACCAATTATTCTAATTTTGTTGTTTTTTCTTATTAGGGAACAGAGGTAGTTAAAGGCATAATGGTAAACATACCTATTCAAAAAGTGGAACACTTGAGTGCTGAAGCCTTCTCAAAGATGAAAATTTTGAGATTGCTTAAAATTAGTAGCGAGAAACTTCCAGAAGACTTCATAAATGATACTATGCAACTTCCAAAAGACCTCATTAGAGGTAAGGTGCAACTTCCACAAGGCCTCAATTATCTTTCTAATGAGTTACGTCTTCTCGAATGGCATGGATATCATTTAAAATGTTTTCCAACCAATTTCCAACTAAACAAAATTGTTGAATTGAGAATGCATTGTAGTGGCATCAAACAACTATGGAATGGAAACATGGTAAGATTTTTAGTTATGAAAATGTGCATTTTATTTGTTTTCATTAAGGCTTGACTTTATCTAATAATTTTTTTTTTTTTTTTGGTTTATAACAGAATTTAGGCGAGTTAAGACTCATTGATCTAAGTGACTCTCAAAACTTAATAGAGATGCCGGACCTTAGTGGAGCTCCGAAGCTTAAGCAATTGATTTTTCGACATTGTACAAGACTATATAAGATTCATGCATCTATAGAAGATCTCAAACAACTTATTCGATTGGATTTGAATGGTTGCAAATGTCTTGGAAGCCTTCCTCACAAGATTAGCTTGGAAGCACTTGAAATTTTGGATCTTGGTGGTTGTTCAAGACTGAAGAACTTTCCAGAAATTGTAGGAAATATGTCACGTTTGTCGAAACTTTGTTTGAGTGAGACAGCTATAAAAGATCTACCATTATCAGTGGAGCATTTAACTGGTCTTATTGAATTGGATCTAAGAGACTGTAAAAACCTTTCAAGTCTTTCGAATGCATGTTGTTGTTTGATGTCTCTAAAAATTCTCACTTTATCTGGCTGCTCAAAACTTGATGAATTACCAAAAAATTTGGGTAATATCGAAGTCCTAGAAAAGCTAGACGTGAGTGGAACTGCTATAACATGGCTACCTTTATCTATTGTTCACTTAAAAAATCTCAAAGTACTATCTCTCCGTGGATGTGTGGGGCTATCATCTAAATCATTCAATAAGCTCCTGAGTTTTCCTTTAATGCAACGAAAAAGAAGTCCAGATCCCATGGGCATGTTAGAGTGTTCTTTACAAGGCTTATGGTCTTTGACGGAACTAGATTTAAGTTATTGCAATATTCGAATGATTCCTGATGTTCTTGGGTCCTTGTCATCTTTAGAAGTATTAAATCTAAAAGGAAACAATTTTGTTTGCCTTCCCGAAAGCATCATTCAACTATCTAATTTGCAATGCCTTTACTTGAGTGGTTGCACTCAACTTCAAATGTTGCCCAAGCTATTAAATACGTATTTTATCGATGCAAGAGGGTGTACCTCACTGGAAACATTAAGTCCAGATAATGAGTTTTGGCCGAATATAATATATCTTCTCAATTGCGTCAAATTCATTTATAATCAAGGCAAAGGTGACCTGTTGTCAACAATTCTAAGAAATTATATTATTGAGGTCTGTCTGTCTCTCTCCCTCTCTCTCTCCCTCTCTCTTGCATGTGAGTGAAGTTCTAAACATAATGATTTATTTGTTTCAGAGATGCTGTGACCCGGGGCGTCAAACATTTCTCACAATTCCTGGAAGTGAAATTCCGAATTGGTTTAGGCACCAAAATGTGGGGGCTTCAGTGAATCTGCAAGTGCCTTCACATTTATTATTTAGTGGCAAATCTATGGGAATCGCAGTGTGCGCTGTTTATATATTCCGCCAGCATCATCCACTTCACCAACTTCATATTCAACATTTTAGAGGTACGATATATACACATGCGCTTTGGTGTGCCGTTAACGCCTACGGAATTCAATTTAACGCAGTGGGGCTTCCTTTATCAGAGGAATTTGGTAAGATTGAATCGTATCATCTTTGGCTCGAATATTTTCTCTTTAATGGACAAAACTACGAAAGCCACCGCAAAGAAGAATTGGATGCTAATGAGTTCACCCAAATTGAGGTTACAATTGTAACCTACGGTCCAGGCTTGGAGGTTACGAAATGCGGAGCCCATTTGATATTCGACCAAGACATTGAAGATCTCAAACGAACTAAGCCTGGGTCTAGCAGATGCACTATCACTCCTTATTATAAGGATGATGATTTAGGCGATTCAGAGAAAGATACCAAAATCAAGGAAAGCTGTGATGATGAACCACCACACCCAAAGTGGACAGAGCACCCTAATCTAATTGAAAACTGGATTGGGAATTCATGCATACAAGGACAAGGTGACTCTGATTGTGAGTGAGGAAAGAGGAATCCCAGTGAAAGTGCCAACTTTGATGAATCTGCACAGTTGAGCAACTTTTTTTTCTCTTTGATTTTTTATGTAAGTAACCTTTTTCTCTTTCTTATGGGACTAGTTTGCAATTGATTTTGTGTTCATCATTTTTGTTCAATTATGCTGGAGGGTAAAATCAGCACTTTTGTTGTTATTTATTACAATATTTTGCATAGGAATAGGAGAATACAATTGAATAGATGCATCCCCACTTCAGTGTTATTGTGTAATCAAATGGAAAGTAGAATATTTGGACCCTTTTGAAAAAAAAAGGCACGTGATTTTGTTCTTCTTCACCACATTAACCCTTTTGAAATCTGAAAATGGAGTCAATGATTTTTTCTTTATTTTTTTCTGTTGTATGAAGTTTTGGAAATTTGCCTTTTGGTTTTCGGATTTTGTGTTGAGTTTGCCCAAGAATTAGAAACTTCTCATCATCTTCTTTGTCATTTAGAAACCAATAGCTGATAAAGAGGCTACAATGCCGGATGGCAGAGATGTTCGTACTACCGCCAGAGCACAGGGTTTGGTGCTTACTACAACGACCACTGCACTGTCTTTGAGTGTCTGGGGTTGATGCTGATGATGATGGAGAGTGGAACTGGGTTTGGGGCTATTTCTGTTTGGCTACAAGGAAACTTGAGATTAAATAGTGTGAAAAGGGTAAAAAGCTTTTGAATCATATGGGCTGAAATAGCAGTTCCTGTCCCGACTTATTTCTTGAGTTTTTAATTTTTGGGTTTCCCTTCAAAACACTCCCACACACATATATATTTGTTTATTTTTTAAAATCCTATAATTTTCTTAGAAACTTTTCAGAACACATAAGTGCAGCTCTAGCAAGCCAGTTGTGTTTGGCTTTGCTGGCAATTTCTTTCCTTTAAATAAAATGTATTTTTCCAAGAAAATAGGACCTTATTGTGGTTTATGTTGTTTTGTATATATGTTTTCTGAAGGTACCAGTTGGAGCTATGCCAGAAAGCTTTGGAGGAGGATATTGTTGTTTATTTGGGGACAGGTTGTGGGATGACCACATTGCTGTACTGCTTATACATGAGCTGGGTCACTTGATAAGGAAGCCCCAGAAGAGCATATGCATCATCCTCGCCCCTACGGTGGCTCTGGTTCAGCAGGTAAGCTACTATCTATCATGTTGGTTTTGTAATTTGATAATTAGTTTTGGCTTGTAGTTAAGTTTGAGACAATATTTGTAGGCTATATGGCTGGTACATTGCACAATAATGAAGTGATGTGCTCTTTGGCTTGGCTGAAGTTGTAGGTATGTAGGTCATGAGAAGCGGGTAGGGCTGTTGCTTTTTAGTGCTTATGTATGGAATTTCTCATTGTGATTCTAGATTTTAAGAAGGGGCATTCTGAATCTAGGTACTTCAAGTTCACAATGGAAGGGAGTTTGGCATTTTATCATCAGAACCATGATTATACTATGAAGTATGAACTCATGATCCCTTGAAATATATAAACAAAATCAAGATAGGGCTAGACTACCAAATAGTACAAAAGCATCAATTCCTAGAACCCAGGATTCAATTCCTAGAAATTGACCAACCTTGATAGTGCAGAAGTTTGGGCTTACTCTTTAAACAGCTAGGTGATATGTAGTGTAAGCAAGCAAATAAAGGATTGTGTGGCCTCTTTATCTGTTAATTGGGGTCTCATTTGTCAATTGATGATTGATAATTGTGAAAGAAAAATGCAAAACTCTAATTATGATTTATGAGGCATGACCCAGTAGAACAAGAAGCTCTAATGAGGAATTTCACCTTGAGAGACTGAGACAACCCCACTGAAACCATTCTTAAAGATATGGGACAACAAGTTTTAGAATAACCTCTCCACTACTTGCACAGTTGCCTTCAGTACTGCTGTGCTCTTCCTTCTGTCTTAAATTTAAATAAAATTTCTCATTTATTTCTAATTCTCTTTGTGATTTGGTGAGTAATGACTTTTCCATCCTTTCACTCATAATAGCACTTCCTCATTTTATAATAACTGGAAATTTTACCGCAAAATGTGTATTCACTCTTCAATAATTGATAGATTAACATTGCCAAAATGTATATATTTCCTATTCTCTTGGATAGACATTGTAATAGACAGCTTAAGAGGTTCGAGACCATTGTTCTTTGTTGGTTATAGTTGAATTAGATTTGCACTGACGGAAAAGAAATTTAAATTAGAATATGTGATTGCCAGCCCTTTACATCATTTTAAGTGGTCAATGGAAGTAACAACTGAGAGAAGCATACTGGTTGTGTGTATGATCTGTGTGATATTCTGTCCAATGCTAGTGTTCACAAACACTTCTACAGGATAATGTCCCAATATGGAATTTTGTTGATAGATCTCATGTGCATGATTTATATTGTTCTCTGCATCTCAACCTGCACTGGAAAATGTATCCTCAAGATTTAAATGAGCCCATATTATTCCTTAATTTTGGTTTGGTTCTCCATTTTACAGGACATCAGATAGTTCTGCTTACAGTCATTATGGATATCCTTATTGTACATTAGAAAATATTTACAATGCTATGCTAGTATATTGGCTCTCAAGCTGTCAATTTTTAAAATTGTTTTTTTGGGGGTGGGGGGTGTGCATATTGCTGTTGACTCTGCTCTCCTGCAGATCATGCTTGTGTAACCGGTCAGATGCCTGTGAATTGACTATTATCTTCTGGACGTAAAGAGGACTTGCTGATGACTGTGCAGAAATGGTGGTTGGTTCTGCTTCTGCTGATGACTGTGCTGTTAAGCCTTTGACAAGTTCAGCTGCTAAGTGGAGAAAGAGGCTTTTCATAGGATGTATTCCGATTGAATCTACAGTTGATAATGTGCAGTTGCATTTCAGTCAGTTTAGCTATGTTTTCGACGTGTATCTTCCTAAGGTAAAATGTAGCTGATTTATATGTAGTTTAATTGAGAATGTGTGGATGGCTAGCTGATGAAAATATTACTGCATTGTTTTTCTTGGCAACTTCTTTCTAAATGCTTCAACCATGCTATGAAGCATGTGATAAGATGTATTGTTAAACTAGCTTGGGGTTCAAGTTTTTAAAAAGGGCTTGCTTGTAGAGCGATACTTTTACCAACTTATCTATATAGCAAAAATTCATTATTGCGCAATGCTGAAATTAAGATGTTCAGATATGACGACAAGAGGGAAAAGGAACACATGATGAACACTTAGAGGTAACACCAATTGGAAACAGATGAGATATTCTGCCAAATTCATCCTGGGACAAGAATTGAAAATTAGTAATTTCTCAGAGGCTTTTCTTGGTACTAAGTGTAATTGATTGCTTGGTTTTTCATGTTGCTATTTGCACATCATGTAAACTCATTTTGTACTGTAATTGCATATTCTGTGTTATATATTAGTATTTATCAGATCCTTTTTGGGTGTTGCCCATATGTTATTGGCATAACTAATATCATAATGCATTTTGCTTCAGGATGAAAGAAAAATGTGTCATAGGGGGTTCGGTTTTATGACATTGTCTGATGATATTTCAGCTGAGTACACTTCTCAAAAAGTACATAGGATACGTGGGCAGACGTGTGCATGTTATCATGAAATATGATAGACAGGTGCTTGGGTCCAATAGGCACTCATGTGGGTAGCTGACTATCAAAGGAAAGAGCCTCAGAACTTTCTTGTGCAGAGTGGTTTGGTGGGCTACTGTCTATCACATATGGTCTCAGAGAAACTTAAGAATTCATGGAGAGGTCAAAACAGAGGAAATCAAAGTGAAGAGAATGAGAAAGGATGTTAAGTTTAGAATGATGTTCAAAGGAAGTAACTGCAACTCTATCATTCATGGCTTCTGCTTAAAAGTTTTGCTAGTAGCTGGGTTTGTGATTGGTCTTATTTTTTAAAAGAAGATGTTGGGTAAGATTAACACCAATCTGATGCTGTAGTTTAGTCTGAAGGCTCATATCTCTATGTAAAACTGGGTTGGGACGATGTAACATTGTTTTCAAATGGAGATGATCTTTTAATGTATAGGTCAGGGCAGATGCCTTTGTTGTAGTGGACTAACTGAAGTCTCAGTGTTTTAAGTGTTTCTGTTTTGTAACAATAAAAAATTATGAATTATCCAAAAAAGATAGAAGAATGCTCAATTCCATTTTTTTTTTGTGAGGATGCAACGAAAGTGTCTGTAGGGGCAAGGACAAGCACCCAATCCGTTATTGCATTGTCATCATCTTCCCGCTATAGCACCTTTGTATTCCATCCTAGTATTTTAAGCCATATAGTTACTTATTCTAATTATGTTCTACACTTGATAGATATTATCTTACACAGTATTGCGTAAATAAATAAATAGATGAATACATAATTTAGTTACTTAGGGAAACCAATGGAATAACAATTCCAAAGTAAAAACCACTGTCGGGGGCTTCACTAACAACCATAAGGAAAATAGCTCCACTATGTAAATTTGAAATATATACAATAGGCTTAACTTTAAATCTATTACTATCATATGTGATATTTAGTAAAGTGACCACATGTAGCTCTGAATTGATTGACTCTTCTACAAATGAACTCTGTTGAACGTAAACACTCACTCATGACTTCCAAGTACCCATTTGAAGATTAACTCCAACAATTCTTTTTTAATAGAATGCAATAACTTCATCTTGATCACCAGATCTTCAAAATCATGAATTTGGATCTCTAGTTGATGCTTTAAACAGTACCCAAATATCCCTTATGATTGTGTACACCACACAGTTCTACAAAGTCTTGAAATATGTGCCATAGGGTCATTTTTATACCTTCCCTTGAAAACCACTAAACCCTAGGCTGATTGAAACATACTTGGATTCTATTATGCACAAATTTTGATAAGTCAAGACTTTTGCATCAATAGGTTGACATAAATGATTCTCGATCGATTGAGTTGGTGTCAAGTGGTTTCAATATTACATAAACTTCTGTTTTTCATGGTCTTGAATCTTTGGTCTAGAATGGAGCTTAAAACACACTCAAGAAAAACTAAGACTCTTACAAAATGAATACAATTGAATTGATCACGGTTTGCCGAGCTAGTCCAGTGGATTCAACAACGCGGAAAGAGGGGAATTACTTGCATATACCGCTAATCCAAACCTTGGTACATGATAGTGATACAATATTTATAGTGGCTTCTCCAATGGTAGCATTTGTCATCCTCTTTTCACCTACTTAAGCAGAAAATGCCTTCCACATCACCATTTATGCTTTTCATAACCATGCGTCAAACAAGCTTAATTTGTTCACCTAAAAGTCACTCATCTTGACCACCTTTCTCACAACGTGGAAAGGGGAATTACTTGGTACATGATACAATATAGCAAAGCTTAGTAAGTTTATAGTGGCTTATTCCTTGATCACTAAAACAACCTCCCCAACTTCTCCTCCACTAATTTGTTTATTGGATTTTTAGCTTCATTTCTAATTGAATATATATATATATATATATATATATTAATCTTTATAAATTTTTATTTTGGTGTTATAAAAGAGATAGAGATTATTTAGTATATGGCCATGTGGGAGACTAGGTTGCTAACGTTAACAATCAACCATGTAAAATATTGGTTTACAAAAATTAAAGTCTCAAAATATTTCTTTCCAAATAATTTAGAGATCTTTTTAGAGGTAAGAAAAATAGTGCACAATCCTTTTTTAACCATTTATAGTCATGTATTTATGGAACATGCTAAAGATATTTAAAAATTTATTGTGTAAAGCATACAACTTTAATGGCTTAATAAATGAAATTTAATTTAATTTTTTTATTGGTGACACATCAGTTTGTAAACTTTATGTAATAAAAGTTGTATATACATAACATAGCATTACTTTAATTTTGGGTCTTTTTATAATGGAGTGGTGTTTTTTTATAACGTGAGTTGAACATTTTTTTTAAGTAACAGGGGCCTTAGGTTAAGTTAGGCCTTGAGCTGCCACTGGATGAATTGAAGAGTTTTTAAAAGAAAATAACATAGAGGATGTGTATTAATAGAGATTTTCTTTGGAAAAAGTTGCTGGTATTATGGGATGAGATCTTTTGAATCAAAAGATCTCTATTAATATGCATCCTCTGTGTTTTAATTAGGGGAAAGGGGGATTTGAATCATGGATGTCACTATTAGAAACACTATCAAGTACCAACAAATTAAACTACAAGATTCTTGATCGTTGAATTAGATTTACGCTATAAATAATAAGTACTATTTTATTGGAATAATGTGAATGATCATTATTAAAGTATCCTATTGTCTCCATATATATACACACACACACAACGAGATAGCTAGTTAGGACAAAAAGACATTCACTCTTTCAAAGCATTTGTGCTTTTCACACTTGTCAAACAAGCTTAATTTGTTCATCTAAAAGTCACTCCTCTTGTTTCTCCCAAGAAAAAAAAAAGGTCACCTTTCTACAGCGCGGAAAGAGGGGATTGTTTGGTAAGTTTATAGTGGCTTTCTTGGAGATTGTTTGGTATATGGTTATGTGAGAGATTAGGTTGCTAACGTTAACAATCTAGTAATCTACCATGTAAAATATTAGTTTACAATAATTGAAATTTCAAAATGTTTTTTTTTTTCCATATAAATTATGGTTTTCAATTGGGTTAAGTTTCTATTAGTCTAATATTTTAGTGATTTTTTGGAGGTATGAAAAAAATAGTGCACAATCATTTTTTAACCACTTATAATCATATATTTATAGAACATGCTAAAGATACACAAAAAAACTTATTGTGTAATGTATACAAATTGATGTGATAATTCATGTGATTGGTAGACTTCAACCACCTAAAAAATAACTATTTTTTTTTTAATTGTAATTGTGACACATCAATTTGTAAACATTAGTGGGTTTCAGTTAGCTCAACTTGTAAAATCTCTTATGGTTAAATAAGAGATCTAGGGTTCAATTTTAGCCAAAACCAAATATCGATTATTGTCTTGGTCTGATGATAAAGAGTTATTATAAGGAGTGGGCACCATAGGTAAATACTCTCTCAAAAAAAAAAATTGTAAACACTATGTAATAAAAGTTGTATATCTATAGCATTACTCTACAATTTTTGGCTTTTTTATAGTGGAGTAGTGCTTTTTTTATAAAGTAAGTAGAGCATTTTTATTTTTATTTTAATAAATAGGGTCCTTATGCTAGGTCTTGATTTACCACTGCATGAAGAGTGTTTAATAAATAAATAAATTAATTAAAAAAAAATGCAGAGGATATGTACTAATAGAGAGTTGCTTTGACAAAAGTATCTAGTATTATGGGATGAGATTTTTTGGTAATTTTACAGTTTGGAGAGAGGGGATTTGAATTAAGAATATCACTATTGAAAACACTATCAAGTACCAACTAATCGAACTACGTGATTCTTGACTGTTGAATTAGATTTAAACAATAAATATTATATGATTTTAATAATGTGAATGATCATTAATAATATTAACTTATTAAAGTATCCTTTTTTTTTTTTGGATGTAAATTAAAGTATCCTATACCTAGTTAGGACAAAAAGACATCCACTCTTTCAATAAAGAGCCGTTCATTTAGCCCCCAAAAGAAGAAGAAGAAGAAGAAAGAGTTGTACACAAACCCCACCAATACCATGCATCTTCTCACTCTCACAAACCCACCACATGCAATGCATAGAAATTCTATATGCTTGTCCCCCATTAAAAACCAAATAATATATTTTAACAAATTATTTTCGAATTTAGGTACTTGTTGGGCCAGGAAGATACTTGGAAGATGAGGAGGACCACTTGCACATAGAAAATGAATTGTTGACTCATGATTCATGAATGCCGGAACCTTAATTTGTCTCACTTACTTACACCCACTCCACTACCCAGCGTTATTTCAACAAGCCTTCTTCAGTCACACCTACAAGTTTCAGTGACTGTAAACTAAATGCGCTCACTGTTCAAGCTCGACCATTTCTCTCATGGCTTTTACTTCATCATTACCATCTTCTTCTTCTAACCCTAGGTGGTGGGCACATGATGTGTTTCTTAGTAGAGATGTCAATTCGGGTTAGCGTGTCGGGTTCGTGTCATGTCGAGATAGGGTATTCGACTAAATGACTCAACCCTAACTCGACCCATTTAATAATCGTGTTATGATCTTTCAACCCTAACCCGACCTGTTAATAAGGAGGGTTGACCTGACCCAACCCATTTGACACACTTAATAAACGAGTTGTGTTGCATTGACGCGAATGTAACACAACCCATTTCAACCTACATAATATTAAATATAACATCCATCTATAAATAATTTTTTTTACATCTCAAAAGCAGTGCATACACTTCAAGTCTTCAATCCACATTCAAAATAATATAGTTCAACAAAAATATAACATTCATCTAGAAATAAGTTCTTTACACTCTAAAAGAAGTGCATACATTTCAACCCAAAATTCAAAATAACATAGTTTAACAAAAATGAAATAATATAGTTCAACAAAAATATAATATCCTTGGAACTCGCCAAATGCTAAGTATCAATATCGAAAGAATTAGAGCAAATAGTAGACTAATTCTGACTATGACTACTATTATCAATCATAGATTCTTTGTTGATGTCTAAATTCATAACATCTTCTACAAGCTCATCTAATTTCATTTGTGCAAGTTCTATGCCAAAAAAAAAAAATATAAGTATTAGTAGTTACAAAATATGATCATGCCTCAATAGTTTTAAAAGCAATACCCATCAGATCTAGTTTATAAACTATCTCAATAAACACACTTGCAAGATATGCAGACGGTGTCCAACACTAATACAAACACAAAAAAAAAAAAAAAAAAAAAAAAAAAAAAAAAAAAAAAAAAAATACACGGCACAAGATAAAAGCTACAACCGTTGCCTTAAACAATAATTAATATATCTCATATATTAATAACGGCACATGGGTTCAAAGTTTATAGAACAAAATAATTATGCAGAAAAAATTATTGCAGAATTTTGAAACACCAGAAAAACGGTTTTCTTTAATTCTAAAACTCACTAAACACATGAGAGAGAGAGAGAGAGAGAGAGAGAGAGAGCAATAACTACTTTAAGACTTTGAGTTTGAGAATTGGGCGTGAGTCTATCATATAGTAGAGTGAGTAGTGCAGCTGAAATAAAAAAAAAAATCGATATTCATAAGATGGTTTAAAGATTTAGGGTTTGTAAGGTTTAGAGATCTAGGATTTTTAAAGTTTCAATTTCCAATTATATCCCTTGTAAGTTTTTGTAATTACTCACTTTTCTTTTTAAATTTAAAATATATGTTAGATATAAAAAGTATTTGACAAATCTAAAATAAAATAAATATTTATTTGTTATATGAGTTAAAAGGGTTGTGTTAAGTGGGTTATTTTGGGTTGACACAAATAAATTGGCGTGTCAATCGTGTCTATTGCAGGTTACGCGGATTGACCCGCTTATGACACGTTTCTTATCATATTGCTTTCGGGTTGACCTATTTATGACCCAAATCCAAACTTATTAAAGTATTTTTTTTTTAATGTAAATTAAAGTATCCTATACCTAGTTAGGACAAAAAGACATCCACTCTTTCAATAAAGAGTCGTTCATTTAGCCAAAAGAAGAAGAAGAGAAAGAGTCATACACGAACCCCACCAATACCATGCATCTTCTCACTCTCACAAACCCACCACATGCGATGCACAGAAATTCTATATACTTGTCCCCCATTATAAACCAAATAATATAGTTTAACAATTTACTTTTAAATTTATGTAGTTGTTGGGCCAGGAAGATACTTGGAAGATGAGGACGGCCACTTGCACATAGAAAATGAATTGTTGGCTCATGATTCATGAATGTCGGAACCTTAATTTGTCTCAGTCAGCTACAGTCCACTTCACTGCCCAGTGTTATTTCAACAAGCTTTCTTTGGCCATACCTACAATTTTCTGTGTCTGTAAACTAAAAGCGCTCACGGTTCAAGCTCATCCATTTCTCTCATGGCTTTTACTTCATCATTACCATCTTCTTCTTCTACCTCTAGGTGGGCACACGATGTGTTTCTTAGTTTCAAAGGTGAGAGCACTTATTTTACAAACGATCTATATTCTGGTTTGAAACAAAAAGGCATATCCACTTTTAGGGTTGATGAAAAACTCAAGCAGGGAGCAATCAATACTTCAGAACTCTTGAAAGTAATAGAAGAATCAAGAGTTGCTATCGTTATTCTCTTAAAAGACTATGCCTCTTCGAAGTGGTGCTTGATTGAACTAGCAAAGATTGTTGAGTGCATGGAGAAGATGGGGTTGGTAGTTTTGCCAGTTTTCCACTATGTAGATCCTAATGACGTGTGTCATCAGAGGGGGACTTTTGCAAATGCCTTTGCAAAACATGAAGAGCACCTCCAGGATAACATAGAGAATGTGCAAACGTGGAAAGCTGCTTTGACAAAAATTGGTGATCTCGCTGGATGGGATTTAAAGGAAAAGTAAGAATTTCTTTTAGAATAATTCTATCCATCATTAATTTCTTTGTTCCATCCATATTACAAAATTAGGAAATTATAAACTCAAATTGGACTTTGGTTGAAGAACCACACGGTAGTCACTTACTAAATCACCCAATATGGACAAACATAGACACAAAATTGGTTAATCCACATTCTACAAATGACTTGTCAAATCTATAAAGCCTGCCTCCTTTTTGTAGTTTTAGTTTCCTTAAGAATTGTTATGATAAACAAGTTAGAATGTCCAAGATGTCTTATTTTACACTTTTAAAAGATTCCTTTTACTAGTGAACGTTGCTAAGATTGTACTTATGTTGAATGTTTTGTCTCTAAATGTGACTTTACTCTATCTCAACAAAATTATTGTTCTGCTCTCTTGTTTACAGGCATGACTCAATAGTTATCCATGAAATCCTCATAAAGATATTTAGTGAGTTGAATCGTGAATTTCCGAGTGTTTGCAAGGAACTTGTTGGAATAGACTCCCGCGTGAAGGAAGTGTTGGATTTATATTTAGGCGAAGGGCTGGGTGATGTTCACTTTGTTGGGATTTGCGGGATGGGTGGAATGGGCAAAACGACTCTTGCAAAAGAAATTTATAAAAGAATTTCTGGTAACTTTGAAGCTAGCAGCTTTATTGCAAATGTTAAAGAAAAAACTAAAAATCAAGGTTTAGTTTTTTTACAAAAGCAGCTTCTATCTACGATCCTTGTGGAAAGTGAAATAGATATATGGAATTTTTATGAGGGAATCAATGTTATAGGAACTATACTAAATAATAAAAAGGTTTTGATTGTCCTCGATGATGTGGATGGTGATGAACAACTAAAAGCATTAGCTGGGAGGCACGATTGGTTTGGTCCAGGGAGTAGAATCATTGTAACTAGTAGAGATAGCCATTTGTTGAGAAGATGTGGTGTGAATGATATATATACAATTAAGGGGTTGAATAAAGATGATGCCTTGCAGCTTTTTAGTTGGAGAGCTTTTAAGAAACCTCGTCCTGAAGAAAACTTTATGGATTTGTCTAAGAAATTTATGCGTTATGCCAAAGGCCTTCCTTTAGCTCTTAAAGTTTTAGGTTCTTCTTTGTTTGATAAGAAGATTAATGAATGGGAAAATGTCTTACAAAAACTAAAAGCAGAATCTAATGAAAACATTTTGGATATACTTCAAATAAGTTATAATGGGCTAACGGAGACGCAGCAAAAATTGTTTTTAGATATTGCATGTTTTTTCAAAGGAGAGAGCAATGATTGCATTAGAGATATACTAAAAGGTTTTGGTTACTATCCGGACTACAATATTGGTGTTCTTATTGAAAAATCTCTCATAACTGTTGATGACGATAGAAATTTGTGGATGCATGATTTGCTACAAAAAATGGGTCAAGAAATTGTTCTTCGTGAATCCCCTGAAGAGCCTGGTGGCCGTAGTAGGTTGTGGCTCTATGAGGATGTTCATCATGTATTAAACAATAATACTGTAAGTTGACTAGTCTAAACCTGAACTTAGAAGTACATATATTCTTATAGTTTTTCTAAGAAATTGCCAATTATTCTAATTTCATTATTTTTTGTTATTAGGGAACAGAGGTAGTTGAAGGCATAGCCCTAATAATACCTGTTCATAAAGAGGAACAATTGAATGCTGAAGCATTCTCAAAGATGAAAAATTTGAGATTTCTTAAAATTGGGAAAGCATTCTCAGACGTGCAACCTCCAGAAGACCTTATTAGATGTAATGTGCAACTTCCACATGGTCTCAACTATCTTTCTAATGAGTTACATGTTATAAATTGGCATGGATATCCTTTAAATTACATCCCAACTAGTTTTCAACCAAACAAACTTGTTGAATTGAGAATGGTCTGCAGTGGCATTAGACAATTATGGAAAGGGATTTTGGTAAGTTTTTCACTTTTGTAAATGCGTATTTTCTTCGTTTTCATTGAAGATTGAGTTTATCTAATTAAATATTATTTTATAACAGATTTTAGATGAGTTAAAACTCATTGACCTAAGTGAGTCTCAAAACTTGATTAAGACCCCAGACCTTAGTGGATCCCCAAATCTTAAGCATTTGATTCTTCGAGGATGTACAAGACTGTCGTATATCCATGCATCTCTTGGAAATCTCAAACAACTTATTCGATTGGACCTGAATGGTTGCAAATGTCTCAAAAGACTTCCACACAAGATTGGCTTGGATGCTCTTGAAATTTTTGATCTTGGTGGTTGTTCAAGATTGAAGAAGTTTCCAGAGATTGTGGGAAATATGTCATGTTTGTTGAAACTTTATTTGAATGATACTTCTATAAAGGATCTACCAATATCTGTGGAGCATTTAACTAGCCTTGTTAGATTGAATTTAAGAGACTGCAAAAACCTTTCAATTCTTCCTATTGCTTGTTGTAGGTTGACGTCTCTAAAATCTCTCATTTTATCTGGCTGCTCAAAATTGGATGAATTGCCAGAGATCTTGGGAAATGTTGAAGGCTTGGAGGAGCTAGGTTTGGGTGGAACTGCTATAACAAGGCTACCTTCGTCCATTGGTCACTTAAAAAATCTTAGAGCAGTATCTTTTAAAGGATGTGAATGGCTATCACCTAAATCTTCAAATAAAGTTCTTAGTTTTCCTTTAATGCCAAGAAGAAGTCCAAATCCCATGAGAATGTTAGTCCATAGTTTATCAAGCTTGTGCTCTTTGACCAAACTGGATCTTAGTTACTGCAATCTTCAAACAATTCCTGATGTTCTTAGCAACTTGTCGTCTTTATCAAAATTAAGTCTAATAGGAAATAATTTTGCTTACCTTCCTAAAAGTATCACTCAACTATCTAGTCTGGAAGAACTTTATTTGTGTGGTTGCACTGGTCTTCGATCATTGCCAGAACTTCCATTAAATATTAAGCATATTTATGCAATGGAGTGTACCTCACTGGAAACATTATCATTAAGACCAGAAGATGATTTTCGACCGGATATTCGTCTTACCAATTGTGTCAAATTGATTGACAATCAAGGCTATGGTGATTTGTTGTTAACAATGCTATGGCGTTATATCACTCAGGTATCTCTCTCTCTCTCTCTCTCTCTCTCTCTCTCTCTCTCTCTCTCTATTATGTGAAGTTCTAATCATTATGATTTGTATATTTTAGAGAAACTGTAATCCAAAGATGTGGACATATGGTTTCGAGATGCCTGGAGGTGAAATTCCAAAATGGTTTAGCCACCAAAATGTGGGGCCTTCATTGAAATTGCAAGTGCCTTCAGATTTATTATGTGACAAATTGATAGGAATCGCTGTGTGTGTTGCTTATGTATTTCGCCAGCATCATCCACTTGACAAACTTGAAATTGAATATATGGGATTTTTTAAATTTACACATAAGCTTTGGTGTTCTGTTATAGCCAACGAATATCAATATACCACACGGGGCATTTCTTTAACCGAAGAGTTTGGTAATGTTGAATCAAATCACCTTTGGCTGGAATATTATCCCTTCCAATATTTCGGAGAGGATTGGATAGAAGAATTGAATCAAGTTGATGCTAATGGATTCAGCCATATTCTGGTTGGTTTTGAATCTACCAGTCCAGGCATGGAGTTTACGAAATGCGGGGCCCGTTTGGTATATGAGCAAGACATTGAAGATCTCAAACAAATGGCTAGGGGCAACAACTGCAGCATCACTCCTTATGAGGATGACTTAGATAATTCAGCAGAAGATACCAAAGTTAAGCGAAGCCGTGATGAATCTGATGGGGATGGGGCTGGACCTAGTGGACAAGGCACATCTAATGACACAGACATACCTGATCCAAAGAGGATACAACTCCCTAATCTAATTGAAAGATTCGTTCCGCATTTGGGAAATTGGTTTGGGAATTTAAGCACACATGAACAAGGTAACTCTGATAGCGAGCAAGAGAAATCCCCGTGAAAGTGGTAGTTTTTTGATGAATCTGCAAGGCTAATAATTCTGATTTTTGTGTAAGTCACCATCTTTCTCTCTCTCTCTCTCTCTTACAAAACTCATTTGTAGCTTTTTTTTTTTTTTTTTTTTAATTTCTATTTTCTCTTTAAATTCATTGACATATGCTTGCATTTTTTTTTTTTAATAATCTGTGACAAAGGGCCATTTAAGTTCAGTAATTTGTGATTCTTGTTTTGTCTAGTTGCTGGATAGTGCATAAGATGGAGTTATTGGACTTTGTTAGGGAGGAGAAATTGTCAAATTGCTAGCAGGTGAGAAGAAATGTGCAATTAATTGTGTGCTCATCATTTTTGTTCAATAATGTTGGAGGGTAAACTAAGAACTTTTGTTGCTCCATTTGTAGTACTTACTACAATTTTCCATAAAAGAATACAATAGATGCTTGCCACATAAAATCAAACAGAAAGAAAAACATTGGGCCCTTTTTCCCATAGAGGCCGCCTTCTCTTAGGGCCTATATAAATAAATTAATTAATTAAAAAAGAGCATTTGATCATTTTTTCCCTTCAATGCATCAACCTTTTGAAATCTGAAAATTGAGTTAACCATTAGTTCAGTTTTATTTTTGTTAATCTTTGAGGCTATGATGAATTTTGTTGATTTAGTTCAATTTTGATTATTAGAAAGTAGTGGAAATTTTGCACGTTGGTTTTTTGATTTTGTATTGAGTTTGTAATAGTTGAATTAGGCTCTTTCTATTGGAGGGCTTTTTGTTTATTAGGATCCTAATATAAGAAAGGTCATTATTTTTTGTTTCATTTAAACAATTTGATTTTAAAATTGAAGTTTTTGTCTCAAATTCCTGTTGGGTGTTTGTGGCAACTGAGCTCTAGTTGAGTATATTTTATTTCTGTCCTTAAAATATTTGTATTTGATGAATTATCTTTTATTAATTGAATATCTTTAATTATTATTTATTTTTTGCTGGTCAAATTATCTTTATTGGTGTACTCAGCACAAAATTTATTATTGTATGTGACTATTTCTCTGTATGGCTGTAAGGAAACTTGACAAATCCCCAATATTTGTATTCAGAAAATTGTAATGCTTTACTCATACGGGCTGAAAATAGTGGTGCCAGACTTAGTTCTTGAGTTCTCAACTTTCTGGGTTCCCTTTGAAACATATAAATTTTGTTTTCTTATCCTATATATTTCATACAAACTGGACAAGTGAGAAAATGCTGGGGTTTATGCCTTTATATGGTTTTCTTTTCAGAACACATACGCACAGCTCAAGCAAGCTAGTTTTGTTTGAATTTGCTGGCAATTTCTTTCCTTTATATAAAATGCATTTTTTTCCCAAGAAAATAGGAGGAGCTTATCGTGGGTTATGTTGTTTTGTAAAATGTTTTCTGAGGGTACCAGTTGGAGCTATGCCAGAAGGTTTTAGAGAATGTTAAGTGTTTATTTGGGGACAAGTTGTGGGGTGTCCATATGGCTTCTTTATCTTACAATTAGGGTCTCCTTTGTTAATTGATAATTGATATTAGGGAAAGAAATAAGCAAAATTGTAATAGTGAAGTGAGACCTCGTGGAACTAGAAGTTGTAATTGGGAATTTTATCTTGAAAGACTAATAACGTCTGTTGACCTTGTTAGGAACCTAGCGATTCCTAGTGGGGATTGATAGGAATTGTAGGAGAATATAGGAGAACTGACTTAATTTGAGGTAGTCACCCTCAATAGAAAAAATATTAAAAGAGAGAAAATACACTAAGTAATTAATTGGTTTATTCTTCAACATCTACCGTTGGATTATGCTCAGTATTTATAGGAGATTAGCTCCAATCTTATTGGCCCACTTGGCGTAAGATAATTAGCTAATTAATTCAACATGTGCTCTAAGAATTCATCCATGTGTTAAATGAGTTACATGTGGTCAAAGAATTAATCTAGGTGTTAAATGAGTTACATATCTTAACTAACTCATCATAATCTCAAATAGCTAACTAAAGGGATTAGAACAATTATTATCCTATTTCTAACAATCCCATGCTTAAAGAAATGGTTTAACAAGTTGTAGAATAACCTTTCCTCTACTTGCATTGCTGCCTCTGTGACTTTTGATTTTGAGCTCTTCCTTTTTAAGTTACTAATATGTCATTCACTTCCTGGTATAGTTTTAAAAACCAGTATGACCAAAGAATTGTTTTTGGTCTTGGTTCCCTATTTTTTTCAATTTTTGGCCTGTTTTATACTGGTTTTAGGGGTTTTTACTAGACCAAATTGGTGCCTAATTCCTGATTTCACCAGTTGGTCCGATTTTTAAAACTATGCTTCCTAGTCTTCTGTCAATAAATTTATATGAAATAACTATTTTTATTTTTATTTGAGTGGAAAGTACTGATTTTATATACTTGTGGAAAAGATTACATGTATAAATATACCTTTCTTCTACTAACACATTATTTGCCCCAACTTATACCACAACTTGGAAGTTGACAACTATGAGTTTGGACAATCACTTTCACATACACACCACTTTTTCTCTACTACTTTAGTCAACCACTTCAGAGTTGTAGCAAAAATTGTGATACTAAAGTTGTGTTTTTAAACTTTCTCATAAATATAACATTGGAATACTAGTTGTAAAACTTTGACTAAAATCCAAAACTGACTATTTAAGTTTTACATTTTGTCATTTTAATCTTCTAAGTTTCAAATTTTATCAATTAAGTATTCCGTTAGGTTTTTGTTAACTTTTTCCGTAGGCTTTTGTTAACTTTTTCTGTTTTAGTTACATAGTTTTTTTTTTTTTTTTTTTTTTTTTTTCAATTTTGTAATTAAGAAAAACGAAAAACTTAAAAAAAATGAAAAAGAAAAAGAAAAAAGAAAAAAAAAAGAAAAAGAAGGGCAGAAAAGGGGAACGACGTCGTTCCCTGCCCCTTAAAAAAAAAAAAAAAAAATCACAATACGATTGAGCCCTACCTGAGGAATCGAATTGAGGGAGAAAGAAAGGGGGAAGGAGAAAGAGTTAGGGATCGTCGGATCGGCAGGGGAGAGAGAGAGAGATTGCGAGTCGGCGAGGGACCGTGAGATTGAGACTGAGATAGAGAGAGAGATTGAGACCGAGATAGAGAGAGATATTGACACCGAGAAAGAAGGAGATGGATTGCGATTTCTCAGTTACCAAACAGAGGCCTAATTCTTGTTTTCATACTGATCTGTTGTGCGGTGCCCGATTCCTCTCTGATCTGCTAGTCTTTTTTTTTTTTTTTTTTTTAGTTGTAAATTGTTTTTCCTATTTTAAAATTTAAAAAGCTTTTCTATTTTTATTTTTTGTGAACTATATTAGTTGCTTGTAGTTGTACATCTGTGTTTCTGTGCTTGTGAGCTATATTTATTAGGACCACCCGTTGGGTTTCCGCAGATGGCCTAGCATATATAAGATTATATATGTTATGTATAATCTTAAATATGTATACTTTTTTTTCCAAAATTTTGAAAGATAATACTTTTGACAGTTATCAAATATTTATTATAACCAAATTGATGTATTTTCTCTGTTTAACTTTCTTGTTGATCAAATTTTCCAGAGTCTGCATAGTATCCTACATGCATGGTTGATTTCATATGTATGTCACTTTACTTAAGAAGATGAAGTGTTTCTGGCTGAGTCAATATGCATTTGAGTTCTAATTCAATCTTTGTACTTAAATGTAAGTCCATTTCTAGACCCACTTTTGTCCGATAACTTGTGTTGATGTTTTCTGCTGGTTTGCAATAGGGAGGACTGAAATCAAAGCATTTATCAGTGTTGCTGGCAAGGATGATTGAATTGATAGGACGCAAGGAAAAGCATTGTCATTGATTATGAACTTTATACTTCTCCCTCTGTAATCTAATTAGTATACTTCAAATCTGATGGAATGGACCATGCTAAATGTACTGTGATGTAGTTTGTATTTTTCTTCTGTTTGCTGTCAAATGCATGCTAATTGTTTCTCCAAATAATAATAATAATAATAATAATAATAATAATGCATGCTAATTATGTAATCACGTTAATGTATTGTATAATCTACCTTGAATAGATATTTCCAAACCTTCACCACATTGATTGCATGAAGGAGAAAGTTGGTAAGAAAAGGCTTTTTAGTTCTTTAGAACAGTTTACTGGCATTGGTACTATGTGTGGCTTTTTAGTTCTTTAGAACAGTTTACTGGCATTGGTACTATGTGTTATTTGATTTCTTTTTTAGTAAGGATAATGGGAAATTCATTCTAATCAGCGATGATATTATGTCACAAAACTTTGTAGTGTTGAAAGCTCACGCTGAACGCAATTTAACAGGAATCAAGCCATGAAGGCTGGTCGGTTGACTTGACTGCTTAAGGAACAAAAAAAAAAGAAAAAAGAAAAAAAGAAAAAAAGAAGTTTGAAGCAATGATATACTTTTTATATTAACAAGCAATGATATACTATCATTATTTTGCACCAATCGTACAATAGATCATATTAGTATGTATGAAAAAAGTTGTGCCCATTAACTTATTGTTTTATAAAAACAAAAACCAATCATCATATTCCAAGCAATAGTCAATTAGATGAATACGGATAGATCATATGCCTCAAGTCTTTTAACTTTTTATTTATAGTTTTACTGCCTTGGAAATTTCTTGCTGCACCCATGACCCATCTAACAAATTTCAAAACAAATACATTCTGTGACTTAAGTGTTTGACGGTGCATTTGTCATTCATTCAATTCACTAGTGATTTGTCAAATATTTTCACTTATTTTTACCATTCTTTGAACAAATGGAAAAAATATTCGGTTCTCATGGTGGACCATGTCACTTGTTTACCATTTTACTAAAATACTCCTACTTATTTAAAATTCTTGAATTAGTAATTAGTTTTTGTTTAAAATGTTTTTCTGACTCAGCAATTTTAAATATATAGAAGTTTTTTAGTAGAATGATTGGCTACATCAGTTTTTTACCATGAGGACCTTATTTCTCGAACAAATGAACTTGGAGTCAGAATGGAAACACATTTAGACTAGTAAGGCCATGCTCTTTTCTTTTTCCCCCTTTAAAATGTGTGTATATATATAGTTAAAAATTAATAGGTTAGATTTCCTACTCCTCTCTTAAAATTTTATTTACTTACTAACTTCATCACTTGCGCTCCACATATGTGATGAGGCTTTTTTTTTTTTTTTTTGAGTTTAATTTAAATTTGAATTTATCTATTTGTTAGTGAGGTTACACAAGAAAGGATTGTTATAAACTATAATTTAGGATTTAAAATGAAGTAATTTGTTGAGTTTAATGTGTGCTAGTTTTTTTTTTTTTTTTTAAAATATCAAACATACGTGAGATATGTTTAGATAGAGAGTATACTAATTTTTAAGAAGAAGTTTATCAAGTAGTTCTTTTTTTTTTTTTAATAATTTTATTGAATTACAAATTTAACCATATTTTTTATTTTTTAAGAATAAGGATTATCTAATTAGATTAGAAGTATTTTTGACATTTTTTAAAGTTATAATTAACTTTTTGAATCTTTTTAATATATAGAGATATATAAAGATTATAGCCTTCTCCTAAAAAGTACTATATTTAGGGAAAATTACAATTTAAACCCTAGAGTTCAGTGTTGTGACAAATTATACTCTACAATTTCAAAAATTACAATTTAAAGCCGAAGTTTAAAAAAAGTAGTAAATTATAAAACCTTTATAAAGTTTCAAAAGTAAAAAAAATAAAGATATGGCCTTCTTCGACTTTTACTTGGAGAGGTCAATCCCACCAAATTGTTTGACAGGAAAATTTATCGTGTGTGTTGTATAATGATGAAGCCGAATCTTGTAATCACCTATTTTGGGACTGTACTTTGCTCAAGCTGTTTGGCTTTCACATCACCATAAGAGAAACACTAATTTCCTGTCAACATTCACATCACCATAAATAAGAGAAGCATTTCACGTCCAAAACGTCTTATATCTCTCCTCTTAGCCGGTAAACGCAAAGCACCCATTTGCCAAAACCCATGCACTCATGCTCTTGACCAGTCTCTTCAAGCACGGAAGCTCCAATGGCGGACTCATCGCGTTCTAAGTAAATATGGGCAACATTGAAACTGCCCGAAAAGTGTTTGATGTATTGCCTCAAAGAGGCATAGATGCATGGAATGCCATGATCATTGTGTATTCGCGTAAGGAGTACCCAGTTGAAGTTCCATGTCTCTATCATCGGATAATCTTTGGACGGTGTAAGACCTGATAGCTCAACTTTCACTGTGGTCCTCAAATTTTTACGGTTTTAACTAGCATTGTTTTTTCTACTCATGCCATTTGTTCTGGTATGTGCGGGATGTGAAGAAAATTTATCGTATAAGCTTTGGGTTTGTGACCTTTGCAAATAATTCTTCAGCTGCCTGGGTTGCCTGACGTAAAAATTTAATACAAGGTCAAGAGGTATCCTTCACTAGTTCTTTGGGCTTTGCCCATATGTTTTGGCTTCTTTTGAAACTAATATAATGACGCATTTTTGTTTCAGGTTGAAAGAAAAACTTGTCATGGAGGGTTTGGTTTTTGATGAAGTCAAGAATTTCACCAATGAGCCACACGGTACCTATGCGCTTGAATATCGATCTGCACAACACAAAGAAGGGGAAACCTTACAGAGAGCACCGGTGTGGTGCCGGCCGAAGACCCTCCGAAAGTTAAGTTAGAAAATATGCTCACAACTCTAGAGTGCTAGAGAGGGTAAATTATGCGTACCTTGATAAGTGAGGGTCATGGAGCTTTTATAGTAGTAGAGGGTGGACTTCTCTTACTTGGAGTAGAAGTTGTTTCCATGTAGGAATCCTCTTCACCGTGGATCGCGGGATCCCTTCCTTATACAACTCTTATATCAAACGTGGACCGCAAGCATCTCTTACCAAAAGTCCTTATGGCCTTTGGGCCTACTGACATTTCATATTGGGCCCGTCCATTATTGGCCCACAGTGACGGACCGTCAGGCCCATTTTGTGCCCAAATTCTTCCTCTTCAGTTGCCCCCTTCACCTCATGGGTCCGTCATACTTTAGTGGACGGAATCAAGGGGTGACGATAATAATGAGGCATGACGGTTAAAAGGGGCTGTGGGTCGTCGGTCCTATTCACCAAGGATGACGGTAAGAGAAGAGCGCTGATTCGAGCAAATGCTGCAAAGAAAAGGGGGACGGGTGATGCCGAGCTGAAGGAGACGGGTACCCAAAACCCGTTAGCGAAGAGGAGACAACCCTTGAAGGGAGATCGTCCATCCAAGAAACCCAAGGTTCCTCTGGACCCCGTCCTAGGTCTTATGGCTGGAGGAACAAAATCCGTCACCCCAGTTAAGCACGGGGTTGGTAAGGGCCTTATGGTGGGTCCGTCGACTGGTGAAAAGAAACCTCCTCCCCTTCTCAGGGACGACCCTAAATATGCTTTGGAGCAACTCTCCTCCATAATGACCTCCGAGGATTATGAAGACCTGAGTAATCACTCGACGGAGGCGATGGGCGAGACGGGCCTCTTCAGTATAGCTCAGGTAATGGTCCTTCCTTTTATTATTTTTATCCGTCTATACTTCGTTTGCCTATGAGACTAATTTTTCCGTTCTTCAGGCTATGGTGATGATGAAGGGTCTCTTTGGACGGTGCTTGAACCATGAGACGACCCTGGGCCGTTTAAGGGAGAAGGCTCAGGTGACGGAGGACGAGCTGGCCCAGCTTCAAGCCTGGAAGGTTACTCAGGAGAAGAAGCTGAAATTGGCTGAGGAGGTACGGGACCAATACCTCGAGGCGACGGAGGAAATGAAGAAAACTATTGAGAAAAAAGATGTAGAACTCCGTCAAGCCAAGGAGGTTGCTGTGCTCGAGTATCGCGATTCGGATGCTCTCCTGACGGAGCTAGGGGTCTCATATGCTGACGGATTTGACGAGGCCCTCCGTCAAGTTAAAGCTCTTTACCCAAAGCTCGACTTGACATCCGTCAACATAGATGCTGCGGGACAAGCGTCCGTCCAACCTGCGCAATCTGAGGACACGGAGGAAATTTTTGGCGAGAAAGTCGTCCCCGATGCTCCTCTTGGCCAGCCAGTTGTGGACGATGACCCAAAGGAACCTTCCGCCCGTCACACAGATGATGTCATAGGCCCGTCGTAGGCTAATCTTAGTTTTGAACTCATTGTAATGCAATATTAGATCAGTACATGACTCCGTCAACTTGTAAACCCTTATTTTTGGACATGTTTGTCGTTTTTACATATTTGCTTAATTTTAAAGTTGCTTGACATACTCCGTCGTGTTTTGCAATCTTGTTTGGATATGTTTTACGAATGACTCCGTTCATAAGGACGGGTATAGATGAGATTCGGCTTCGCCTTAGATGTGTTAATTTCCAACCGTCATGAAATGTTTAAGTAAAGGCGCATTGTCCGTCAATGCTGGAAAAGTGATAACCGTCCACTATGTTTGAATTTGATTAACATCCTCCTTTTTATGGGTCTTCTAGGACCCGTCGTTTCCATAATTCCGTTTGAAGTTACATGGCGGATCCCTTACTTATTTTATTGCCAAATTTGTTGACTGATTCATTATCCGTCCACTACCAGACGTCCTTAATGGGAGTTTGGGTTTTAATTGGCTTGCGATTTAGCCGTCCCCTTTGGGCGCTTAGTTTTAGCCGTCCTCTATAGGATTTTGGATTCTCATTATTTTTGAGATTATCCGTCCATTTTTAGCCGTCCTCTTCGGGGCTTTTAGATTTTCGTTCCTTTGAAATAATCCGTCCACCTTGTGGACTTAGTTTTATCCGTCCTCAACGGGACTTCGGATTTTCATCCCTGTGGGATGATCCGTTCACTTTGTGGATTTAATTTTATCCGTCCTCTATGGGACTTTGGATTCTCATCCCTGTGGGATGATCCGTCCACTTTGTGGACTGAATTTTATCCGTCCTTTATGGGACTTTGGATTTTCATCCCTGTGGGATGATCCGTCCACTTTGTGGACTTAATTTTATCCGTCCTCTATGGGACTTTGGATTTTCATCCCTGTGGGATGATCCGTCCACTTTGTGGACATAATTTTATCCGTCCTCTATGGGACTTTGGATTTTTATCCCTGTGGGATTATCCGTCCGCTTTGTGGACTTAATTTTATCCGTCCTCTATGGGACTTTGGATTTTCATCCCTGTGGAATGATCCGTCCACTTTGTGGACATAATTTTCTCCGTCCACTATGGGACTTGTAGGGAAATCACAGTAGAGTCTAAACACTTCTCTTTATTAAAGGAAAATAATGATGATGAAAATGTACCTGCCCCCTTGGGCTTAAAAAAGGTACTTGTAGAGAAATTTGTTCGAAGTAGAGAGCAAAACTAAAGTAATAAGAAAATTGTCTGAGGTAAAAAGAATCTTATAGTAGACTTAAGTAAACATGGTAGTAAACTGGAAACTGGGGGAGAGTCGACGTTCTTTTTTGGCGCTCCTACTGGTAGTACCTCCTAAGGTGCTCTGTGTTCCATGGGTGCTGAAGCTTCTGTCCGTCCATGGTTTCGAGGTGGTAGGTCCCTTTTCTATGCCAAGACGAGATCCTGTATGGTCCTTCCCAGTTGGGGCCGAGCTTTCCTTGCGCTGGATCTTTGGCAGCTCCCATTACTTTTCGTAGCACAAGGTCTCCAATCTGGAAGTCCCTGTGTTTGACATTGGAGTTGTAGTATTTTGCCATGAGGTTTTGGTACCTTGCCAACCTCTGTTCTGCTGTAGCCCGGACTTCGTCTATCAGGTCCATCTGGAGCCGTAGGGCTTCTTCGTTGCCGTCCTTGTCGTAGTTCTCCACTCGATAGCTAGTGAGCCCGACCTCCGCTGGAATGACGGCTTCGCTTCCGTACGTCAGTCTGAACGGAGATTCTCCAGTTGGTGTTCTTGTGGTTGTACGGTACGCCCACAAGACGCTCGGTAGTTCGTCAGGCCAGATGCCCTTCGCCCCCTCGAGCCGGGTCTTGATGATCTTCAGTAAGGACCGGTTCGTAACTTCTACCTGCCCGTTGGCTTGAGGGTGTGCGGGCGACGAGTAGTGATTTTTGATCCCTAGTTCTGAACAGAAACTCCTGAATGCTCCGTTATCGAATTGCTTTCCGTTGTCGGAGACGAGCACCCTGGGTATCCCGAACCTGCATATAATATTCCTCCAAACGAAACTCCGAATGTTCTTCTCCGTGATAGTGGCCAAGGCCTCTGCTTCTACCCATTTGGTGAAGTAGTCAATTCCAACTAACAGAAATTTGAGCTGTTTCGCGGCCATCGGGAAGGGGCCCATGATATCTAGTCCCCATTGGGCAAACGGCCAAGGGGCCGTCATAGGTGTCAGCTCCTCGGTCGGCTGTCTGATCAGGTTACTGAACCTCTGACATTTGTCGCATGTTTTGACGTACGCTTGTGCGTCTTTTTGCATTGTCGGCCAGTAGTACCCCGCTCTGATCAGTTTGTTCACTAAGGATCGTGCCCCTGAATGGTTTCCGCAGATGCCCTCATGCACTTCCCTCATTACGTAGTCGGCTTCGTCTTGACCCAGGCACCTCAGGTACGGGCGTGAGAACCCTCTTTTGTATAAGATATTGTTGATTAGTACAAATCGCGAGGCATGGACCTTTAGCTTCCTGGCTTCGTTTTTTCCTTCGGGTAGTGTGCCCGTCTTCAGGTACGCTATCAGTGGCGTGGTCCAACAATCTTCAGAATTCAGCTCCTGCACTTTTATTCCGTCATCAATGAGTGAGGAGGGTTGTACAAATGACAATACCTGTTCGGGAACGATCATGGGCTCTGCTGAGGCTGCCTTCGCAAGACGGTCAGCACATTCGTTCTCTTCCCTTGGGATTTGAACAAATCTTACTGTGAGATCACCGATCCGCTTTTTTACTTCGTTCAGGTACTTTCTCATCTTCTCACTCTTGCATTCGTAGATGCCAATGATTTGACTTGTTATCACCTGGGAATCGCAATGTATGACCATGGATTCCGCGCCTGCTGCCTTTGCGAGGTCTAGTCCAGCTACTAAAGCTTCGTATTCGGCCTCATTGTTTGTCGTGGGGAAGTCCAGACGAATCATGCATTCAATTTTATCTCCGTCGGGGGTATGGATTAGTACACCGGCACCTCCTGCATGCCTGTTGGAGGATCCGTCCGTGTGGATGCTCCATTGAGCCTTTGTGTCTGTCCCCACGTCTTCTGTCCAGGAAAATTCTGCAATGAAGTCGGCCACGGCTTGTCCCTTAATTGCGTTTCGCGGTCGATACTGTATATCAAATTCGCTCAGTTCAACCGTCCATAGGGCCATGCGACCTGCGGTGTCCGGGCTACTCATGGCTCTCCGCAGGGGTTGATCCGTTAGGACCACTATTGTGTGCGCCTGGAAGTATGGCTTGAGCTTTCTTGCCGCCGTCACTAGTGCGAATGCCAACTTCTCCATTTGAGAATACCTTTCTTCCGCTCCCTGGAACGCCCTACTTATGAAGTAGACGGGTTTCTGTGATCCATCCTCCTCCCTAATTAGTGCTGCGCTGACTGCTGCTTGTGAAACCGCTAAATAGAGGTAGAGTTCTTCCCCAGGCTTAGATGGGCTTAGCAACGGTGGCGACGACAGGTACTTCTTCAAGTCCTCAAATGCTTTCTGGCATTCGTCCGTCCATACGAACGACTTCCTTAACGTACGGAAGAATGGGAGACACTTGTTCGTCGCCTTTGAGACGAACCTATTCAGAGCTGCAATTTTACCGTTTAATCTCTGCACATCCTTGATTGTCTTCGGCGGTTCTAACTCCATGATGGCCCGAACCTTCTCTGGGTTAACCTCTATACCTCGATGGGAAACCATGAACCCCAAGAACTTTCCTGCCGTCACTCCAAATGCGCACTTGTTCGGATTTAACTTCATATTATACGACCTGAGAGTGTCGAAAGTCTCCTGTAGGTCTTTCAGGTGATCGTGCTCCAAGATGCTTTTTACAAGCATGTCGTCTACATACACTTGCACATTTCTCCCAATCTGATGCGCAAACATTTTATTCATTAGCCGTTGGTAGGTTGCTCCTGCATTCTTTAGCCCAAACGGCATTACTTTGTAGCAAAATAGTCCCTGACTTGTGACGAAGGAGGTCTTCTCCTGATCAGCCTCGTCCATCTTGATTTGATTGTAGCCGGAGAAGGCATCCATGAAGCTCAAGAGTTGGTGCCTTGCCGTTGAGTCTACCAAGGTATCGATACGAGGTAACGGGAAGCTGTCCTTCGGGCAAGCCTTGTTGAGGTCCGTGAAGTCGACGCACATTCGCCACTTCCCTGTGGCTTTCTTGACCATCACTACGTTTGCTAGCCAGTCGGGGTAATATACCTCCCGAATGAAATCTGCCTCAAGGAGCTTCCTAACCTCCTCGGCTATTGCTTTGTCCCGCTCTTCAGCGAATACTCTCTTTTTCTGTCTCACGGGCGAAAACGTGGGGTTCACATTCAGCCTGTGAACTATGACCGAGCGATCGATGCCCGGCATGTCCTCGTGGCTCCAAGCGAAAACATCCTTATTATTCCTTAGGAACCTTTTTAGGGCCTGCCGTGTGGGTTGACTGGCCGACGTCCCCATCCTAGTTGTCCGTCCGGGTCTTGACTCGTCTAGAGTTACTTCCTCTAGTTCTTCTACTGGTTCTGCGGCGACCCGCTTCTCTTCTATGCACATGGCGTGCTGGTGGTCATCCATTTCCAACATGGCTACGTAGCACTCGCGGGCGGCCACCTGATTCCCACGCAACTCGCCGACCCCATACTCCGTGGGGAATTTAATCATCAAGTGGTACGTCGAGGTAGCCGCCTTCCAGCTATTGAGAGTTGGCCGTCCGAGGATAGCATTGTATGCTGATGAGCAGTCGACTACGAGGAATGTTACGTCCCGAGTGATCTGCTTGGGATAATCGCCCACCGTCACTGCCAGTGTGACCGCTCCTAATGGGAATACTCTCGTTCCTCCAAACCCTACTAACGGGGAATTTGTTGGTTTTAGCCGCTCCCTATCAATCATCATCTGCTGGAACGCTGGGTAGTACAGGATGTCCGCCGAGCTACCATTGTCAACCAGTACTCGGTGTAAGTTGTATTCTCCCACTCGTAAGGTGACAACTAAAGCGTCGTCATGCGGGTGGTGAAGACGTCGTGCATCGTCTTCTGAAAACTCGATGATTGAGCTATCTATCCGTGCTATCTTTGGTTCCGAGCCCGTCAGCTGAACATTCTGGACCATTCGGAGGTAAGTTTTTCGGGCTTTCTTGGACGACCCGGTTGTCGGTGTACCCCCTACAATCATCCTTATGTCTCCGATGAGTGGTCTGGGACGCTCATTATCCCTCCGTGGCTGAGGCTCTTGAGGTGGCTGGTCCGTCCTCTCTTTTCTTACAAATTTTTGTAGTTTCCCTTGTCTTATAAGGGCTTCTATCTGCTGCTTTAAGTCATAGCATTCTGCTGTGTCGTGGCCGTGATCGCGGTGGAAGCAGCAGTATTTGTCCCTTGACCTTTTGCTGGGATCTGACTTCAACTTCCCGGGGAAGGTTAGAGCCCCCTCGTCCTTGATTTGCATCAGGACTTGATCTATCGGAGCCGTCAACGGTGTGAAGCTCGTGAATCTTCCTCCGGATGGCTTAGATCGTCGCTCAAGTCTTCGGTCGTCCACTCTTGGTCTCTTCGACCCTTGATCCCTCTGTCTTTCCTCCTGTCGTTCCCTCTTCCTCGGCTTATCATCTCGAGCCTCCAACGCGTCTTCTGCGTTCATGTACTTGGTCGCTCTGTAGAGTACTTCTGCCATGGTTTTAGGGTCGTTTTTGTACAACGAGAACAGAAATTTGCCCTTTCGAAGCCCGTTCGTGAAGGCAGCAACCAGTATTTTGTCGTCTGCTTCGTCTATTGAGAGCGCTTCCTTATTAAAGCGCGTTATGTAGGCCCTCAGCGTCTCGTCCTCCCGTTGCTTAATACTCATTAGGCAAGCCGTAGACTTCTTGTATCTGTGTCCCCCGATGAAATGTGTAGTAAACTGAGCACTTAGCTCCTTGAAGGTGCTTATGGAGTTTGGTGTTAGTCGGCTAAACCATATCCTCGCGGGGCCTTTGAGCGTCGTGGGGAAGGCCCTGCACATGATCTCGTTAGCTATCCCTTGTAGGTGCATTAGGGTCTTGAACGTCTCCAGATGGTCCAGGGGATCTTTTACTCCGTCGTAGCTGTCTATATGAGGCATGCGGAATTTATGCGGCAAGGGGAAGGCGTTCACGGCCGCAGTGAAGGGCGAGTCAGTACGGTTGACTAAATCGTCTAGATCGCTGGAAACCCGCCCTTTGAGCGCATTCATCATTACTTCCATCTGTTCCCTCATCGCCTGCATCTCCGCGGCAATCTGTGGCGGTGTCGCATTCGTGAGGGATGGCATGCTCATGTTCTGCCTCTCCGGCCTGCTTGGGGCATGGCTGCCTTCAGGTTTCTCCTGGTTTCTCTTTGCAGCGCTGGTCCCTTCTTCTTCTTCTTGCTGGTCGTTCTGTTCTGCATTCTTCTGACGCAGCTGTTCCTCTAAATCGTTATTTTGTTTGGTGAGACGTTCTACCGCGGCAGCGAGGGTCCGAACTTGTCTTTCGAGGGCAGTACTGGGTTGTTCGTCTCCCTGAACGTCGTTGGTGGTCGCCATCGAGCGAGTGAGTACCATGCAACCCTTAAGTCCTGAAAAACGATAGTACGAGTTTTTGGATCTCTACTTAACCGTTTTTTCCCACAGACGGCGCCAACTGATGAAGTCAAGAATTTCACCAATGAGCCACACGGTACCTATGCGCTTGAATATCGATCTGCACAACACAAAGAAGGGGAAACCTTACAGAGAGCACCGGTGTGGTGCCGGCCGAAGACCCTCCGAAGGTTAAGTTAGAAAATATGCTCACAACTCTAGAGTGCTAGAGAGGGTAAATTATGCGTACCTTGATAAGTGAGGGTCATGGAGCTTTTATAGTAGTAGAGGGTGGACTTCTCTTACTTGGAGTAGAAGTTGTTTCCATGTAGGAATCCTCTTCACCGTGGATCGCGGGATCCCTTCCTTATACAACTCTTATATCAAACGTGGACCGCAAGCATCTCTTACCAAAAGTCCTTATGGCCTTTGGGCCTACTGACATTTCATATTGGGCCCGTCCATTATTGGCCCACAGTGACGGACCGTCAGGCCCATTTTGTGCCCAAATTCTTCCTCTTCAGTTTTATAAGATTTTCTGATGAAATTTAAGCCCAATACGCATCTCAGAAAGCACAAAGGATGTTTGGGCAGAAGGTGTGTTGCTAATACTGCCGGTAATTTCGGCTATGCCTCTGGGTTAGTTCTCATATCCAATTAGGTGGAGCCAGGAATGTTCTTTGCTTTGTGTGTGTATGTGTGTGTTGGAAGGGTGGTGGGGAATATAGTACCATTGTTTTCTTTATTGGTAGGTTACTCACACACCTTGTGGATCTTGAACCCACAACTTCCCCTCCACCTTATTCTAACTAGGTGAGGAAGTGTCATTCAAGTCAGAGCTTGTTGATGTTGATCTACTGATTTATGTATATGCAGAAGCCAATCAGCATAGAAAGAAAGTCAAATTTTCTGCATTACACAGATTTTCATAGCTCATTTATTATGTAGTAGTTGTCAACCTTGATGGTCACATTAAAAAGTTAAGAAAATGAAAAGGTACATTTGGATTTCCCAGTCTAAACTAAACTTAAAAAATGGTTAATATTTAGAATTTGTTCTGATAAATTCTTGAAGTATATATTTCTTGATTTACTGTTAGGTTTCATGAACTTTCAGGATTCAACACCGTTAATACATGATGGTGATGTTTATATTAATTTTCTTGAATCTTTACACTTTCTTTTAAAACTAAATTACCATTTTTGATAATATGACGAACTCCTATGATCTTAACCCTCTAAAAGTGCAGGTATTGGGTTCTATTTTCAACCTGTGGGAGGAGAGGGGAATTGCTACCCCACTGTCCCTTAGTCACATTTTTTATTTTAAAATAAGTAAGAGAGAGTTGATAGCACATTTGAGCCTGGAATTTAAAAGGGTCAGGATTAGCATTTTGGGTGTGGGTGAAGTTTTGAAAACATGGCTGATCTAGTCTACGGACACCATGTTCTGTGAATATGGCACTTGTAGTGAAAGCAGAATCTTAGAAATCAACTGGCCTAATTGGCTAGTCCCAGTTGGATGGAATTTGAAATATAAGAAAGAAGAAGTAGTCTGACTTAATTAATCTAGTGAAAGCTTTCGTAAATTCCTGTTGCGTTTTTCTTCGTGCAATCTCTGATGGGTTTGAATTTCACTTTAATTTGAAGAAAACTCTATTAATCTAATTGAACATGTGAAGTATACAGGACCTATACTGGATGGAATGTCATTACATTGAAGACAATAATAAAACAACTTCTTCTCATTTTATTGTTGGTGCACTAGTTTTTTTTTTTATCAATTCTGTTTCTTGCAGATTGTATTAGAGAATGCTGCTCCTATTGCGAATGGTATGGTGGCTGCAGATCCCTCTTCCACTGTGGTGCATTCTTTGAAAAAGAAACAAAATTATCTTCATTTACAGTTCCATATCTGCTAAGTTTTATATGGTAGCATGCATTCCTTTTTTTTTTTTTTTTGAAAAGTTTGAATTTCTGTCATGTGTCCTGCTTATTTAAAAAGGAATCAGAATGCTTCTCATTTAGCTTGTCGGTACCAGTACCACATTTAGGCTTTATGTCTTCACCCTCACACATGACTTTTTCGCTGTCTGACTCCCATTCTCATTCTGCTTCATTTCTTCTATTAGTACTAGATTACGTATACAAAAGCAATAGTGTGAACCTATCAAAAACACAGAAGCAATAGCATGAAGAAGGCATGGTTAAACTCAAAGTTCACTGCTCTACTAGAAAATTCTATTCTTGCTGATGTCCTAATGAATCCAAACTTATCAGATGTGGACACTCTCCTAAGCCAAATCAGTCACCACCATGGACATCTTTAACCTCAACTTGAATGGCACTAGCTATGGTATTTTTTTTTTCTCCCTCCTTTCTTTCATTCTTTCACATTTTTTTATGAATTGGCACTTGCATAGAGTTATTTGTATGAACCTTGAAAGTTTTGCTTGTGTGAAGATTTTTTTTTTTTGGAGAAGAACTTGTGTTAAGGTTAATTGACTACAATGTACGCGTTGTACATTAAAAAACACAAATTTAGAATTTAAAGTCAATAAAGAAGGAGAACTGATATTTGCTAGATAAATCAAACATTGCATGTGTCTGCAAAGATAAATCTGAATAATTGACCATTTATTCTGGACTGATTGGAGTTAGAGAATCGAAGTCAGAACATACCCAAATAAAACTGAAGTAAAAATAAATAAATAAAAATGTGCAAGGCAGCATTTCTATACCCAGAAAAAAACAAAAGATTCTTAACTGAATGGAGTTAGCATGGGGATGAAGGAAGTTGTAATGGGAGAGTGATGTCATCACATGCTACTTCATTAGTTGAAAACAAAATCTAGTTGGCGGAAAATTCTAACATTAAAATGATTTGTTTTAATGTTTCATGATTGAAAAAAAAAAGAAGAAAGAAAAAAAGGAAAAGATTTCTTTCTATGCTTTCTCTTTATCTGCGATTTTTGTTTCAGTGAAATTTTTTTTTCTGTTCTCCAATCCTTAAAAAAATAAAAAAAAATAAAAAAAAAAACACACACACATGCACACACAGAATTTCGTATATACCCAAATGGAAGTTAAGCTTTATGTTAGAATTATGATTGAATGATTCAATTCACCATTTTTAATAGTTTGAGTTTTTGGGATAATTGGGAAGTTAAGCTCTAAAATGATAATGAAGAAATGAAAAGAATCATTGAGTGCAAAGGTTTTTGATTGTTTAGTTATTGGAATTTTGAATTTGATTGACCTATACTTCTTTATGTGAAATTTATTTTTATTTTTTTCTATTTGCTATACCTATCGGTAATATTTTGTTATCATTCTGGAATTGAAACTGAATTTTGTAGAGCAGATTTGGAGATCCTAATTAACATTTTGTGTTTGGTTTCTATGTATTCCAACAAATTTGACGTGAATTTTGATAGTATAGTCCATGAATCTAGGTAAAACAATGTTAAATAAATGGAAGATTACAGAATTTGATTTGCAAACTAAAATCTAGGTTTGAAGAACCAAAATTAGTCCAGTTTGCACAATAACATGTTTGTGTTTGAGTGTGAGTAGGATTGTTTTTTTTTTTTTTTTTTTTTTCCCTAATGATAAATAGATATTTTAAACCTATGGCTCAATTGGTTTTTAGTTAGGCGGGACCAAACCCGATTATTCAAGAATAAAAGACTTTCTAGTTGTACTAATTGGAACCCATGGGTGAGTAGGAGGTAGTTTGCAGCAAAAGGACGAGAAGAATACTATGTTAAATAATGTGATGTACCACAACTACAATTAGTGCATGTGGTTAGCAGATATTTTTGAATGGGATTGACTGAATGAAATATATTAATTTTTTTCCACAAATTCTTATATTTTTAGTTACAATTTACCTATTAGTATGGTTTCTTTTGTTTTAGAAAACAATTTGAGATCTGCAGAAAAGTTGAAATTCAGTGCTTGTTAACGCCATTGAGAACAAATGTGGTGCTAGTGGTTGGTGGTGGCCTAACACACGCAACAACTTGGCCTCATGTCAATGTAGATCTTATTCATTGAGACAATATTGAATCACCTCGAACTTAAACATATACAACCTTGTATCAATTGAAGTGATTTCAAAGATATTGTTGTGAGGGATTTGAAGTGATTTCATCTCCTCAAAAATGGGATCTGCTCATGTGGTGACTACTGGTGAAGCTAATGTGCATAGATTTCCTTTCCCTTTGCTGGATTTGTCACAGTTGATGTGTTGAAATATGAGGGTAAGATCTGAAATCTCTTCGGGAAAGTAAGTTCCAAATATTATAATGGCAGAAATGGAAGAGATAAGCAACGTCTCAATTGCATGCTACAATCTTTAAGGAGTGTAAATATGCAGCTTAACCAATACAGTGCTTCCAGATGGTCCCATCCAACATATCCATATCCAGCTAGGTTGCTGGCAGAATTTGGGTGTTGATATACATCCACCACTTTATCAATTCCCTCATTACACTATATACTTCAGCCAAGTTAAAAAATTATACACTTTCTTTATTGCTCACGGCAGATGCAGATTGTTTGAAACGATTTATCTATGATTGAAATGCCAAAGAGAAGGACTTGGGTTTTTTTTTTCTTAATCCAAATGTCTTCCTGCATGCTTTGCATCAGCAAGCCTGATTTGCCTCTAACAACTCCAGTATTTAATCCTTTTGAATTTTTTTTTTTTTTTCTTGCTCCTAGTATCAAAGGCGACACTTTTTTGTTTCATCTTATAAATCATAATATGGTTGGTTTTATTTCTGGTGCATGAAAATCCACAATTTTTGAGGATATTATTTGGTTTGACATTTAAAACATGGATTCTCGAACAAAAGCAAAATTGGGAGTATTAAGACAAATTAGGGGGTTTCATATGTTTCTTATTTCGGGATACAGTTCACATCCTCTAGTATCTACTTGAGAATATAGACCATTATAGAAATTGTTCGAAGAGCAGCCCTTTTCCAATTGAATCTGGTAACCCATTTTAGTGCATCACTTGTCATACTTTTGCTACATACATACAAACACATATAATTGTATAATTGATTGTAGTTGCTAATTGAGGTTGAGAGCTCTTCAAATGAAAACTCTTTGTATTTTCTTCCCTGTTCTGGGGAAGAAGGCCAGAGTTCTGTGCTTCTGCAAAGGGTACAATTCCCTTCTCTTCTTGTTGTTATGGACTGAAGGATAAGTGAGGAATGGCATATGCTCAAGTGGCTTCTAGACACGTTCATTGAAATTCTGGCCAACATCAAGAAGTTCTTTTGGAACCCTTGATGGTTGATTGTTCATGCCTTTCGTCATTTCAGGGATGCTAAGGGTTGTTTTCACTTTTCCTCTACTTTTGTTGTGTTTATTCTGCTGAATAAGATCTTCCGAAGTGACCTCATAAAATTCTTGCGCTTTTCAGTTACCTCTTCTATTTCCTTTCCCTAAATCTCTCAACTCACTTTTCAATCATATCCCTCTCCTTAATTTCATTATTGTCATTCTCAAGAGAGAACACTTCATCAAGTTCGTGCTTGATTGAACTAACAAAGATCATCTCTGGATGGATTTACACTCTAAGTAAGATTTTATTTTTGAAAAATGAAACTTATCTTTACCTTAATTTCTTCAAAGTCCAAAGTTGGTATTATCTGGAACCTAATAGGTTAATAATACAGAGCAAAAGCAAACTTAGGAGTACATTTTAATACAACAGAAAAACATGCAGCTAAGCTGCAGAAAGTAATTATAAAAATAAGAGACGAGCTGAATCTTATGGCATCCTTTATGAATTCAAAAATGGCTTCTTCATCTTTGAAATTTTGAGCATGGCATCTCTGATTTTCTTCTGTATACGATAGATTTTAGCTAGGTAGGCTAATTTTAGAAGGGTAGGTGTAAAGCCGCTTCTTTGCATGGCTTGAATAGCACATTTGAACTCTGCTTCCCAATGATCAGTCTGTCTACATTTATAGAAAATGTCGGTACTAGAAAATATATTTGTTGATATATTTGGAAACCTTTACGCATCTCTAGTGATTCCAACTTGATTCTTTGATCTAGCATGTGGTGTTCAACTTCAAGGCTATGTTCTCCTGCAGGGTAATACAATTGTATAATTTTTATGGTTTTAACTAACTTTTTTTTTTTCTACTCATGCCTTTTGTTCTGGTATGTGCAGGATGTGAAGAAAATTTGTCAGAGGCTTTGGGTTTGTGACCTTTGCTGATGATTCTTCACCTGCCTTGGTTGCCTGACGTAAACATTTGATACATGGTCAAGAGGTATCCTTCACATGTTCTTTGGGCTTTGCCCATATGTTTTGGCTTCAAACTAATATCATGATGCATTTTGCTGCAAGTTGAAAGAAAAACTTGTCATAGAGGGTTTGGTTATATGACACTTGCTGATGAAATTTCAGCCCAATATGCTTCTCAAAATGTGCAGAGGATGCATGGGCAGGTGTGTTATTATTACTGCTGGCAATATCAGCTAAGCCTCTGCATCGGTTCTCATCTCCAATTAGGTGGAGCCAGGAATTTTCTTTGCTTTGTGTGTGTATTGCGTGTGTTGGAAAGAAAAAGGGGGGGGGGGGGGGGGTATAGAACCATTGTTTTCTTTATTGGTAGGTTACTCACACACCTTGTGGATATTGAACCCACAACTAACCCCTCCACCTTACTCTAACTCGGTGAGGAAGTGCCATTCAAGTCGGAGCTTGTAGATGTGGATCTTCAGTATAAAAAGAAGAGAAATTAAATTCTCTGCATTACACAGATTTTCATAGCTCACTTATTATGCACAAGTTGTCAACCTTGATAGGCACATTAAAAAATGAGCACCAAAGAAAATGAAAAAGAACATTTTGGATTTCCAAGTCTAAACTGAACTTTAAAAATGGTTAATATTTTGAATTTGTTCTGATAAATTCTTGAAGCATAAATATCTTGATTTATTTTAACAGCAATCATTGATTGGTATTGGTAAAATCTCATAGGATACCTGCAATTTAGTTGGCACTTCTTTATTAAATCTCTAAACTTAGTGGTAGGATAATGTTTAAGAGTTGCTTTCTCGACAGACTTCCACTTTCAGGATTCCACACCATATATGTAGACACCTTAATGCATGAGGGTGATGTTTATATTAATTTTCTTGAATCTTTACACTTTCTTTTAAAACAAAATTACCATGTTTGATAATAAGATGAACTCCTTTTATGATCTTAACCCTTTAAAAGTGCAGGTATTGGGTTCTAGTTTTCAACCCATGGGAGGACGTGGAATTTGCTACCCCATTGTCCCTTAATGAAATTTTTTATTTTTAAAAAAGTAAGAGAGAGATAGCACGTTTGAGCCTGTAATTTAAAAGGGTCCGGATTAACATTTTGGGCGTGGGTGAAGTTTTGAAAACAGGGTTGATCTATTCTATGGACACCACGTTCTGTGGATATGGCACTTGCATTGTGATAGCTATAAATACTTCACCACCATCCTTATACCAAGTTGCTGTATTGATTGCAACTCTTGCATTGACTTAAAAAATACAAACACTTGTGATTGAAGACTCATTGTAGTTCTAGTAGTGCCAGCAGAAACTCAGAACTCAGCTGGCCTAATTGGCTAGTCCCAGTTGGTTGGAACTTGAAATATAAGAAAGAAGAAGCAGTTTGACATAATTAATCTAGTTAAAGCTTTGATAAATTCCTGTTGCATTTTTCTTTGGGCAATCTCTGTTGAGTTTGAATTTCACTTTAATTTTAAGAAAACTCTATTAATCTAATTGAACATGTGAAGTATATAGGACGTATACTGGATGGAATGTCATTACATTGATGACAATTATAGAACAGCTTGTTCTCATTTTATTTTTGGTGCCCTAGTAATCTTGAATTCTGTTTCTTGCAGATTGTATTAGAGAATGCTGCTCCTATCACGAGTGATATGGTGGCTGCAGATCCCTCCTCCACTGTGGTGCATTCTTTGAGAAGCAAACAAAATTCTCTTCATTTCACATTCCAAATCAGCTATGTTTATATGGTAGCATGTGGTCTTCTTCTTCTTCTTCTTCTTCTTCTTCTTTTTTTTTCCCCTGAAAAGGTTGAATATCTGCCATGTGTCCTGCTTATTTAAAAAGGAATCAGAATGCTTCTCATTTAGCTTGTTGGTACTAGTACCACATGTAGGTTTCACACGTGATTGTTGCACTGCCTAATTCCTATTCTCATCATTCTTCTATTAGTATTAGATTACAAATACAAAAGAAATAGCGTGAACCTATCAAAAAAAAAAAAAAAACAAAAACAAAAAACAAAAGCAATAGTGTGAAGAAGGCATGGCTAAATTCAAAGCTAACTGCTCTACTCGAAAATTCTATTCTTGCTGACGTCCTAAAGAACCCAAACTTATCGGACATGGACACTCCTCAGCCTTGAATCGGGCACCCTCATGCACATCTTTAACCTCGACTTGAATGGCACTACCTATGGTATTCTTTCTCTCTCTTTCACTTTCTCACGTTAGCATTTTGACAAGCTTGTGACTGTAACTAAACGTATATTGGAAGCTACTACTCATTTTGATGAGATGATAGTGTTTCTTTTTCCTCCCTCCTTTCTTTCATTCTTTCTCATTTCAGTTATGAATTGGCACCTATCAAGCATACAGAGTTATTTGTATAAACCTTGAAAGTTTTGCTTGTGTTAATATATACACACACACACACACACACACACACATATATATATATATATATTAGAGAACTTGTGTTAAGGTTAGACTACAATTGTACATTAAAAGGCACATATTTAGACTTTAAAGTCAATAAAGAATATTTGCTAGATAAATCAACATTGCATGTGTCTGCAAGGATCAATCTGAATAATGGACCATTTATTCTGGATTAATTAGAGTTAGTGAATTGAAGTCAGAACATGCACAAATAAAATTGAAGTAAAAAAAAAAAGTTTCTTAATTGAATGGAGTTAGCATGGGGATGAGGGAACCTGTAATGGAAGAGTAATGTCAGTAACATGCTACATCATTAGTTGAAAACAAAAAAGAAAATTCTAACATTAAAATGATTTATTTTAATGTTTCATGATCGGAAAAAAAAAGGGGTGGGGGGGGGGGGGGGATTTCTTACTATGTTTTCTCTTTATCTCTGATTTTTGTTTCAGTGAAAAAGTTTTCTCTGTTCTTCATCCTTCACACACACAGATATTGAGAGAATTTTGTATGTACCCAAATGAAAGTTTGGCATTATGTTAGAATTATGGTTAAATGATTAAATTTATCATTTTTAATTGTTTAAGCTTTTTGGAGAATTGACAATTTAGCACTCTAAAATGGTAATTTATCGCTCTAAGATGATAATGACAAAAACAGAAGAATCATTGAATGCACAGGTTTTCTCTCTAACATTTGTTTGATCATTGTATTCTGAATTGATTGTACTTCTCTCTTAGTACACCACCCGTTATACTAGGTTTTTGTTTTTTGTATTTTTTTTTTCTAATAAAATTTTTCTTTACTTAACGAAAAAAAGAAAGGTTCTTAGTTAGGCGGAGACTGAAACCAAGAATCCTTATTCAAGAATAAAAGGTTGAGAAGAATGGTATGTTAAATGATGTGATGTAACACAACTATGGTTAGTGCATGTGGTTAGCAGATTTCTTTTAACAGCATTGACTGAATAAAATATATTAATTATTTTTCTACAAAATGCTTATATTTTTATGGTTTAATTTGTTTTTGGAAATGATTTGAGATTTGCCAAAAAAAAAAAAAAAGAAAAAAAAAGAAGAAGACATTCGGTGCTTACAAATGCCACTGAGGGCAAATCAATGTAGTGCTAATAGTGGCTGGTGGTGACCCAACACGCGCACTAAGTTGGCCTCGCGTCAATGGAGATCTTATTCGTCGATACAATATTGAGTGGCCTCAGGACTTAAAACATATACAACCTTGATTCAATTGCATTATGGTGGTAATCACATAGGGTTTTAGAAATAGTCTTTTCTTTTTTATGAGAATCGGTTTTAGAAATAGTCTATCATTTATAGGATTCCTTTTGTATTTTTATTATAGAATAAATTATTTAGAATTTGTGACAGTTAACTTTTGTTCTCATATATAATATATGTAACATATTATAATTTATTATATTACCTTCTCTACATTTTTAAGTTCTAAACCCCTTTTGTAAGGGAAAATTATTGAATACTCCGAATTATAATAAATACGTACTCTCCCCTCTTACATGAATTGTGAGTCTCATTATAAATTTAATTAGTGGATCTCATAATTATGTGAGAGGGAGGAGTATGTATTTATGGTACCCCGAGAGTATTCAATAATTACTCTTTTGTAAGTGTCTTCTGTCTATATCGTCTCAAAAAAAAAAAAAAAAAAAGGTTCTAAAGCATAGTATTTCATCATTTGGTATTCTTCCTATGTAAAAACTCTTCCCCTTCCTTGATTGTGATCACAACAATAATTTTTTTTTTTTTTTGAGAAACCAGATCAAACACCTGGGAACTTTATTCCAAAAAACAATACTTAATGAACATCACGCAACATTAACGGGGTAATATCAGCTGGCAAATTGTTTAGCCAAACCTGAACCCCCCTAACTGACTTTGCTTTCTTAGCAAGTGCATCAGCCACAACATTACAACTATGCTTAACATAAGCAAATTCTACGAACTGGAAATTAGAAGAGTGCATCCGAATATCGTCTAAAATATTGCCAAAACTAGCCATATCACCCGCACCGTGAAGAAGAGCATTAATGATAACGGCAGAATCCCCTTCAAACACAACACGAGTGAGCCCAAGCTCCAATGCAAACTGAACAGCCTTCAAACAAGCTAAGGCTTCTAAATCTGCCACTGAGTGTGCTAAGGGAATGGACGAAGACAGGCCACCCATAGCCTCCCCTCCCTCGTTACGAACAATAACACCTAAACCCGCCAAACGTGAGTCACGAAATACCGCGGCATCGAAGTTTACCTTAAAACACTGGGGTTTAGGGGGGCACCACTGCTACATAGAAGGAGGACGGGGTGGAGCGGGTTCCTCTGACTGGGCTTAAAGAAACTCTTGCAAGTAACTCCTTGCTCTGCTGCAAATGCTCTGGACAAGAAGGGCTGGGCGGCCAAAGTGAATCGCATTGCGTCTATTCCACAGGAACCACGCAATGGTGACAAATAACTCAGCTCTGAACTCCTCATGGCAAAACAGGAACCTGGAAAATAGTCGTTATTTGGGGCTAGCAATAATTAATTTATTACCAATAGTCGTTATTTAGGGCTAGCAAAAGCGCATTTACACGAAAAATAATATAAAACAACCACACAAAACAACAATATTTAATTTAATTTGGTCAATTCCTAGCATATGTCCACGAGCAATGCTTAACAAAATTCACTATCAACAATATGGATTACAACTACACTCAATATAATTTCAAACCAAACTCACATACCTTACAAAAACAAACATAAACAAAATCTCTCACCAAAAAAAAAAAAAAAAAAAAAAAAAACTATGTCCTAAACCTCACACACACAACTAGATAAGCACTCAAATTACTTTTTGAAGAAACCTACTCTATGTTCTTCTAAAAGAGTCTTTTCTTCTCTCAATGTGGAAGGACCCTTAGCTAAAAGTCACCCAATCATTTCCAACAATATTTATATATAAGGCTCAAATTCTATTCATTGATGGACAAGGAATATCCAATTACCAAAGAAACCTAATAGCGAAACCAAAATCCAAATAGGAATTTGAGATAATTTCTAACACCCTAAACCTGTAGGAACTCTATATTCTTTTGGAAGAGGAGGAGGGCTAGTTGACCTGTAGCCCTCCTGTACCATATGCTTATAATTGTTAAGACTAAGCACATGAAAAATTCCACATGCTTGTTTATTGTTGATTTTCAATCGAAGATCTTTTGTTCCCAATCAACTGCTTCAAACATAGACTTTCATATATTTTGAGTAAAGTCAACAATTCAATTTTTGAACAGTGGAGGCATGCACCTTGCCCTCTCCTAAATCAACAATTCAAATTTTTTGATAGTCAAAGAAAACAAAAGAATGAGAAAGTGATAGAAAAAGAAGAGAGAGAGAGAGAGAGAAGCACAATTTTTTATTTTTTTATTTTTATAGTAATTTGTAAGATTATATAATCTTACAAATTACTGTATATAATTTTTTTTTCAAATACTTATTTATTATGTATCAATCATATTCATTATCATATCAGTTAATAAATTTTTTGTAATAAAATTTGTATTACTTTTAATACTTTAAAAAAAAAAATTAAAGATGTTATTATTCAATTAAGTATCCCCAAATTACAAAGTGACAACATTGTTCAAATTTATTAAATTGTGAGATTGAGTGCATTTTGTATTAGATTCCGTGTGCAAGTGGCCCTTCTATTATAGTTGCTTTCCTGCATTTTCCTTTTTCCTTTTATTTTTATTTTATTTCGGATAGCTTCCAAGTATTTTCCTGTGCAAATGGAGGTTTGCGTAGAAGGAGCCCGTGTCATGATACCTCCAAAACCCCACCAATTAAGACAACTGAAGAATCTCCTAAAGAGAAAGGAGCTTGTCATTGGAGGTATGTATGGATATAAGGCCAAGAAGGAGGATGAAAATTGAGCAGGGGTTTCATTACATTCACAAAACCTTTTGTCAAGTGGACTTGCAGACAAGCTAGTTAGTCTTTAAAGTCAATATATTATCTGTCAAAATTAAGGCACTGCAAATTGTTGATGGGAGATACATTAATTGACTCATTCTTTCAAGGAAAAAGTTTTCCTTTTGTGTAGTGTTGTTCACTTCACGCTACTTCCAATATTATCAATTCACTATTTATTCTTTCTTGACGAAATGATGAGACTGAGGAAAAATAAGTAAGACGAACCTTTCCACTAATTTTTTCTTCTTTTGAAAAAAAAAATATTATTATTATTATTATTATTTGCTGTTTGTTTTTGCTAGAGTGAGAATGTTGGTACTGGTATAGGTATAGCTTATAATTATTTAAGGGTCATGCTAATGAGTGCCCTTAGAGCATTCATTAATAATCAATTTTAGGAAAATTTTGATACCACTTTTATGGGAAATGAAAAAAGCTGTCAAAATATTAATTACTTTTTTTTTTTTCATTTCCCATAAAAACTTTTTTTAAATGAATTATTAATAAGTGCTCTAAGGGCACTCGTTAGCATTTCTCTTTAAATAATATTCATGGTGCATGTAGTAGCTTGCTAGGATATAAAGCGAATCATTTCCTAAATCTACATGTTGCCTTAGAATACAATCAGAGGCGGGAATTTTCGAAACTAAAAATCATAAAGATCACTGTGTTATATGACTTTGAAATGCATCTTCATATATCACGTATGATAAGTTAAAACCCTAAGAATACCATCTTAAATACTTCCAATTTATTGAAGAGATTGATTTTTGTACTCAATCCCGCGACTAGTTGCTCTTGATGAATGGCACTTGCCATAATACTAAGATGACATCTAAGTTAGAATGTTTAACAAATATACATATAAGTTGAAGTGTAAATTATGTTGTTGCTATATTTTTATTGAGCCACATCAGTAGCTACATCATCCACCTATTTTCAACACTTTCTCTCTCATTTTTAATTTTTTTTTTCTCTTTATTAATTTATAACCTTACAATTACACTTCCTCCAACATTTTTCCCTCTTTTTTACCTTTTCATCTCCCCACTACTCTATGCCTTTATTTATTTATTTTATGTGAACTACTCTACACCTTAATGTTACAATTCCTTCATCTTTTCGCGTTACTTTTATTTTGACCCCTCTTCTCCTTTTTTTATTTACTATAAAATTTTGTTATTCTTTCTTTTATTCAATCCATATTTTGATCACACAAAAAAGTGAATAATCTCTCTCTCTCTCTCTCTCTCTCTCTCTCTCTCTTATTTGTGGATTTTTAATTATTTATTGCATCTCTACTTTAGGTTGATAAGTTTTTGTGTTGAGCTCTATTTTGGGTTGATGTGATTTAGTTTTATTTTAATTTGTTATCTTTTCTTTTCTTTTTCTTTGATTGATAGATGTTATCCTATGACATTATATAGTGTATAATAATATAATATTATTCTATTACATAGCATGACTTAGATAATTTCGTATTTACAACTATACATATTCTTTGGAGTATTTTTCTACTCAATTTCTTTTATATAAATTTCATATTTCTCTCACATTCTTTCCCAAAAAAACTGATTATTCTCTCTCTCCCTCCCTCTTTCTCTCTTATTTATTCTTTCT